>JADLZN010010987.1:0-106039 GCA_018155175.1 Sinocyclocheilus anophthalmus
GGTAGTGGGCTGAACTAATGCGCAAACGGCAATCTCACTGGCTGGTGCTCACCTATTAGCGTCCCTGTTTTGATTTCAGCAAATCAATTAGAGCGAACGCACACAACCTGATTAATAATCATGAATCCAGTAGCTCATTAATCCAGTGCGTTTTTATATTGTTCTTATTAGTAGAATTCTTATCATTATTATCTAGCAATATTTGGTTAGTTTTTCTCCCCCCAATTTTTTTTTGTTTTTACAGAAACACTGCATGACCAAAAAATCACCAGCACCAGTCTGAAGTTCAGTTAAAATGACTAATATACATTCATACATGGTTATCAAGTTAATTCTAATTACTAAAGTTCTATCAATAAATAATACTTGATTATCATATTATAAAGCTTGACTTACTGATATTAAGAGTGTACTTTCAGAAATGTTATAAAACTGTGCCCTTTTATACACAAATAGATATTAAACAAAAAAATGTTACTGCCAATGTCGATTCAATTGCCAATGTGTTCTTATAGGCCTGTGTAATAATTTTTAATGCTATCCTTTTTTGTAGATATTTAAATATTGCATCTTTACAGCATGACCGTGACATTACGTGGCAACACTTTTAAAGTACGAGTCATTTGTAGCGTAATATTAATCAGCTGTGTATTATTGTCCGTTGTTAGCGTTGTTTTAATTTCAACCATGTTACTATGACTCTTATTTTTACTACTACTACTAGTATGGTCCAGTACTGTTTTTGTTAATCAAGCACTATTTTAGTTTTTGTTCAGTATCAACTTTAAAACAATCGGTTAATTAATCGGTATCGGCCAGTTTGGTCCAACATAAGCTCTCGTCATCGGCAAAATCCACTATCTGTCGACTCTAGTATATATATATATATAATATAATACCGTCGAGGTACGGAAAGTATTTAGACCCCCTTAAATTTTTCACTCTTTAAAGCCCCGACTGATGGAGGGCTGCCGTGATGGTTTGACTTTCTACAATTTTCTCCCATCTCCCGACTGCATCTCTGAGCTCAGCCACAGTGATCTTTGGGTTTTCTTTACCTCTCTCACCAAGGCTCTTCTCTCCCGATTGCTCAGTTTGGCTGGACGGCCATTTCTAGGAAGGGTTCTGGTCGTCCCAAAACGTCTTCCATTTATGGATTATGGAGGTCACTGTGCTCTTAGGAACCTTAAGTGTAGCAGAATTTTTTTTGTAACCTTGGCTATATCTGTGCCTTGCCACAATTCTGTCTGAGCTTTTCAGGCAGTTCCTTTGACCTCATGATTCTCCTTTGCTCTGACATGAACTGTGAGCTGTAAGGTCTTATATAGAAAGGTGTGTGGCTTTCCTAATCCAGTCCAATCAGTATAATCAAACACAGTTGGACTCAAATGAAGGTGTGTAGAACCATCTCAAGGATGATCAAAGAAATGGACAGCACCTGAGTTAAATATATGATTGTCACATCAAAGGGTCTGAATACTTAGGACCCTGTGCTATTTCAGTTTTTCTTTTTTAATACATCTGCAAAAATGTAAACAATTCTGTGTTTTTCTGTCAATAGGGGTTCTGTGTGTACATTAATGAGGAAAAAAAAAACTTAAAAATGAGTTTAGCAAATGGCTGCAATATAACAAAGAGTGAAAAATTTAAGGGGATCTTTCCGTACCCACTGTATATAGTTCAATCATGAAACTCTAGATGGCGCATTCTGACAGGTTGTTAACGTAACTGATGCTATTCAGAGAGTTAAACGACTTGGCACAAGTTGATTGGTTCATGCTGCATATGCAGCAAATTAGCTTACTGCCTTGCATTTATATGGCTGGTTAGCATTCACTTGAGATTCCTGCAGTGCTCTTTCAGAGTTATCTGAAACCCTCCATCTTCCCCAGCTCCACTTGTATAGATCTGCTACGGGGTTATTTTGTAATTATATTGTAAAAGTAATATTGCACTCACGAATACGCACATACAAATATTAAATACTAAAAGGAAAAGTGGCGTAATTACGCAGGAATAATAGTAAACATGCAAAATAGTCAATTATATATAACGTTATATAATGTATACACAGAAGCATGAAAAAAGAAAGGTACACAAATATCACATGCAAGAAAATGCGCCTTGAAAGCCGTCTATTTCTGAGTATGTGTTATGAGTGAGTCATTGAATCATTCATGTAGATTCATCAACTGCTTCGTTTAAAAACACTTTCAAGAACTGAACACTATTGTGTTGTTTGGAGATGTGAAAAAGTTTTTGCTTGGTTTATAAGTATTTTCAGTGGCGGAGGAAAAATTAGAAAAAGTAAGTGGCAATATTGTGTCTAAAATGTAAGAAACTTCATATTAATTTATTTAAATATTGTATAAAAGCAATATTAACATAACTCTACTGTTTGTCTGCTCATCATTACGTCGGCCTTGATCACCGAAGCACATTTCGAAATGTTGTTCGATGGGCTAATGCGATTGTGCTTCACGTACATTTGTCTTGGTTGTTATATTATGATGAGATATCTATAATACAACTTTTATAATATTTACAAACAGTAAATTACGCGCTTTATAGTTCAAATAAAACACATTTTGTACAGAATAAATATCTCAAGCACTTTAACAAACTACAAGCTTCTCATTTACGCTTTAAACCTTCTGGAATGTCTTGATAGACTTCCATTGTAAGTGAAGCAAGCGATTTTTGTTTGTTTTGAATCCTTTGCCAACTGACTGCAATGTCTGATGTCAATAAAGCTTAACAACCCGAAACATTCTTTTACATCAGGCCAGAGTCCAGAAATGTTGATGATGAGTATGAGTATGTTTACTCAGCAGAAGGCAACATCTGCCAGCGCTACAGTCCTGCGCTGGCGGATGCCTCTTCACTGTAAGGACTGTTAAGACTCGTTTTACAGAGGATAATCAACACCTGCTTGCGCGATAATGAAGCTCCTCTCTGATGGAAAAGCTGGTGTTATGTAACAGGCTTCAATAAGGTCAGAACGATGAACGTGGGGACTGGATTTAATTTGCAGTCTGACCTTCGTTATCTTGAGGGATGAAGTGATTTGGCTTGAGAGATGTGAGCATCACTTTCAAATCGCCACTTTTGGGAATCAACAAGCTGACGTTCACGCTCCAGTGAGATAATAACAATAATGTGCTAAAAACAGAAGACATCTCATGGCATTTTTAAACATTTTTGTCATAATGATTCTTAATGATTATGACATTCATAATGATTATGACATGTATGGTCATAATGATTCTAAATCATTATGACCAGTATATAATATTATTAGTCTTATTTACCATAAGAAAATATCTAAGCATCATCATCAAGACACATTTAGGCTATTGGAAGAGCAAAATTGTGTAACATAATAAAATTTAGATTAATAATTAGATTTAGAGATAAAGCTATATTACCTAAATTTAGTGGTTTCTGCTTAAAACAACAAAAAACATTTCCAATGGGATATGGATGGATGGATATTTTAGACAAAAATACAAATTAAAAATATTTTGCTGTGCAACAGATATTTATAATTGGCTAATGTCGTTATTAGAAAATTGTAGATAATATATACAATATATAAGGCTCTGAACAGGTTTTATTTAGTATTACTCAAAATGCAAAATATTTCACAATCTTGGGAGTCCCAAGATATTATGGATAACAAGAAAATGTACAGGAAATGTATCATATTTGCAATGAAAGAACAAATTAAATTGCAAAACAACAGTATGAAACAAACTTCAACAAATTCCTTATTGAATTGGTATAGCGAAATGTGGAACAGAATCTTAGTCAGTTAACCAGTGGTGGAAAGAGTCTGAAAAAAACCCTCAGTAAATTACCATTACATTTCCAACACTGTAGTGGGATTAGAGTAAAAGTACTTGTCTAAAAAAAAACTACTTCAGTACTCATGAGTATTGGGAGTATTGAGTACTGAACTGTGGATTCTACCCCCTCATAATAAACGCTAGCACTTTAAACATTTAGAAAGCATTGTACATAATTTAAATCACATTATCTTTTGTTGTTTGTCAAAAAGAATGAAGAATATCTATCATCCAGCATTTTTTATTTTGACTGCCAACTCTTTAAAATACATCAAAACAGTATTCAGTTGAAGAAAAGATGAAAGTTATTCTCATTACACTCATCACCATTTAAATCATAATGTTTAAAAAAAATAGATTTAAAATCATGTGTAAGGCCACTGAGATGAGGCACATAAAATATTAATGTTTAGAACAAAGAATACAAAACCATTAGAAACTCATACGAGAGATCATCACACACCAGGAGATGGGTTAAAAAGAGCCAATTTCTCTCCAAAACGGTGCCAGTTTTAGCATTTTGTGAAAAAGAAATGAGAATCACTAAACATGATCATTTATGTTACAATTTAAACATAAATGCAAATTGTTCTAGAAGGGGGCATCATCCCTTTCCTTTTACACAGCTACATAACTGTTATACGGATAATACTATTTGTAAGGAAAAATTGCATTAAATAGGGAAGCATTTTCAGGGAAACTTTTTCAAAAGAAAACACACACAAACGCACATCTCTCTCCTTGCACAAGTGCAGGAACAAAAAGTGTTGAACTTGAAAAGTTTTTGCGCAAGTACACTTGCTAAATGAAGGTGGATTGTATAAAATGGATCAAACAAAAAACTTTGTTTATTAATGAGCTCCAGTTTTATTACATCACACACTGACAGAGGTGCAGTATTTTAATGCCACGGGTCATCAGTAAGGTGCATACTGAATCTGGTCCTCCAAGTTCAGTACATTAAAGGGGTCCTATTATGCTCTTTTACAAAGTCTTGATTTTGTTTTGGGGGTGTACTAGAACATGCTCTCATTCTAGCTTGTTCGAAAAACACATTATTTTTCAAGTATTTTACATTATTACAACACCTCTTTCTCAGTCTGGCATGAACGGCTCGAATGGTTCCTGTGTCAAATGAAGGCCCGCCTTTTGAAATATGAAATGTGCTGTGATTGGTTAGCTGGCCAGTGTGTGTTGTGATTGGTTAGCTTGGCCAGTGTGTCTTGTGATTGGTTAGCTGGGCCAGTGTGTGTTGTGATTGGCGCCACTCGGCGTCTGGTTGGGAAATGTCACGCCCCTTAACATAGCCGCCTGCGAGCTTCAGTGTAAAAATTGCATCAAAATCAAATCAATTTGAACACGATTTAAACCCAGATGATTGTAACCAATCTAAGTTCGTCTGCCTTGGGAAAGCTAGCGTGACATAGTGATTTTCAGCTAGTTTGGAGTAGTATTGTCGGGTTTTGTAGCGGAAAACCTGGCACCCTGCCCCGACAGAAGCTTTCGGCGATTCTTCCTATTGTAAAATTCATGCAGCGTGGGGTAACCTCCTGTCGTCGTTCCATCGTGCAATGTGATACACAGCAACAACTGAATGCTACCCCCGATAGTCACACAGTGTGAAACCAACAGTGATGTGACGTCTTTGAAAATCGTGCATTGTGAACTCAGCAGAAGACCACCCATTTAGTCGCTGCTGACTTTTCATTTTTGCTCATCCAAGTGTACCTCTCATTACTCTAAACCAGATCAGGGGATTCATTTATAATATTCTGCTTAACATCATCATGGGATTCATATTTTTATTATATTAAGCCCGATCAGGGGATTAATTACAACAATGATTTTAAACCGAATTGTTGGATTAATGTAAACCTAGTTATGATTGAAGTGTACATTTCTTTTGTTATGTGAAACCCGATAATAATATTATTTTTTAATGGTGATTCTTGAAATGGAAAAGCTTGGTACATCTGTCTTCATGGTCAATGTGTAATTTAGATGGAAAGTTTTACAGTTTCAGGGTTTAATTTAATACTTTTGGACTCAATACTCTCTAAGGAAGATGTTTTGAAGAGACCTCCACCCACACTTTAGTTCAGTCCACATGATTTTCTTGAGTTTTTTTGAACACCAGCAGTAAAGACACTGATCATCTTATGCTGTTGTGATTATTTCAGAACTTGTAATGCATGCCCTTTGAAATGCACACATGAATATTCATGATGGCCAAGCACACTGTACTAAGAATATCATAGACGTCTCTATGCCTCTGCAGTGTACACTGATTATTGCCTGTTATATTTTTAAAGGGGTCATCGGATGCAAAATAAATTTTTACATGTTGTTTGCACATAAATGTGTGTTGGCAGTGTGTGTACAGATCCATCCTATAATGATACAAATTCCCCCAGTGTTTTTTTTTTTTAAATCCCTATTTTAAAATCCTCTTTTCTCAAATCAGGCTGTTCTGAGATTCCAGAATGACGTAGTTCTGCACAGGCCCCTCCAACGATAGTTGATTGAAAAGGTCATCTTACCTTAGACCCGCCCTGAGTGAACTGAGAGCTGTCCGCCATTGTGTCGACTCCAGTGCAGGGGAAGACAAGAATGTCTCAGATTAAGCGATTGAGGTGTTTTTTTGTTGGATGTAATAATGAACATAGCGGTCGTCATTTACTCCCGACATTTGAGCTGCTGAAGACGCAGAGGATTAATGTTACTTTAGTTTTTGAAGGGAATGCGCCGATTCCTATCTGCCTAAATGCGTCTATGTTCGCACAAATCATTAATGATCCAGCCTCACCTACAGAAGAAGTGAATATAAGTTTTTTTTTTATGAATCTTTGCAAATTGCCTTTTCTAATAATGTGCTAGTTAGCCAGTTTCGCGCTGAAGTTTACAGTCTGCTCGTCACCCCATGGAAGAGAGGGGTGGGGTCAGCAGAGTTCATTAACATTTAAAGGAAAATGCTACGCAAACGGCTTGATCTGGAAAGAGTTGTTTTTGACAGGGTAAAAATGGTGTTTTTTACACTACCATTGAGAAACTTTAACCAAAGTATGTTATAGACTTTTCATTAAGACCCTAAATAATCATATCAACTTGTGGAAATGGGCATCCTATGACCCCTTTAAAAAATATATGCATTCAACTGCGACATTATGCAACAATAAACATTTTATGACATTACTGCATTTGTTATACAACCTCTTTATGCACCTATATTTTAATTCTGTTAGTGGCAGTATCTTGAAATTAAAAATTACACTGTTTTATATTTTAATTGAATTTTGTGTAAATAAAAAACATCTTATAAAATAAGTAAATGTGATTGGATCTTTTAACTGTAAAGCAGGACTACAAACGCCATATTAAGCATTACGTTTTCTCCTTTCCGTTTTTTTGTGACTGGACTTTCTCTCTATTAATAACATGTTTTTGCAGCATTGAGCTTGATAGCCAATCACAAACATGTCTGTTGAGCATGTTTGCATGGCCAATCAGAAGCGTTTAAATTAGTCAGAATCTGCTTATTACACCTTTTGTTCAGTGTGAGCTCATGAGTTCTGCACGCTTGCAAATTATTTTGTGCAAAGTATAAACAGTTAGGAGATTCATTGTACAGTGTAACCAGATTTTTTGATAACAGATAATATGAATACAATTATTTTTCATGCTGCTAAGTACACACTGCAAAGTTTCCGGAGTGACAACTGCATTAAATTTCACTTGGTGATAACCATAACAACAGAAAAGACAAAAAAAAAAAGGTGTGTCAGAATAGATCTGTGCATCTAGTCTTGCTGTGTGCATCCAGTAGACCTACCACTTTTTTTTATGTGATTCTTTTATCAATAGCTTTTTATTTGATCTTTTTAATGCAATGTTTCATTAAGTGAACAATATTTGAAGCCTACATGGACGCTAAAAAAATCCATAAAAATAGACACAATGTACTGTATTAATTTGAAATAATTTTCTGTATTTATTTTTACAGGTGTTTAGTATTTTGCATTTGGCACTTCATTGCATTGTATTTTAGGGTTAACGGAAATGTCCGTAAAATTATAATGAGCTGCCAGTACATTTTCTGTTATTTTACAGATTTATTTCTTACATTGTGCTGATGTTTTAATGTATTATTTACTTATAATTGTTATTGTTGTCATTAATAATTAACCTGTAATATGTTTTTATTTTTAAATAGTTAAAAAAAATAACATAGTTACAATAAAATTGGTAACTGAGAACTGTGTAATTTTACTGGTATTGGTACCGACTATAATTTTGGTATCGAGACAACACTAGTACATTCTCGTCACTGTAGAAGTAATACGAATAGCATGTTATTCAGAGCTCTTGACACTAAATTATTAAACTGTTCTCTCTCTCTCTCTTTCATAATATCTAGCTGTCCAACATTCTTTAGGCCCAATTTGGGGTGCCCTTCAGTAGATTGGCGTGGCCTGACTCTGCAGCAGATTGTTCACTTTGTTCCACAGCACTTTTCTCAGGTCCAATTTGTGGTGCTCCACAGTAGGATTTTTCTGGTCTGTTTTTGTGGCATTCCACACTTGATTGCTGTGTTCTGTTTTGGACATTGAATAGCATCTCCCAGGTTTGCATGAATCAATTTCTATTTTTCTTTACTGCAGTATTGGGCACTTGGGCAGAATAATTCAAAAAGGTTTCTTCTGGGGTTTTATCTTGTTTCTCAAGTCTCGTTCTGTTTGGAAAGTTCTCAAGCCCCTAAAAGTTATGTCTTTATTCTCTTTTTGTTGTGGGTTCATGGCGTGTGTGCGCGGTCAGGGTAGGGTGTGTGGGGGGTGTGCTGAGATAATAGGGGGTGGGGGGTGTGCGCATAGGGGGTGGGGTGGGTCCTGTGGTTTGAGCTGCAGGTTTGAACTGCTGGGCTGCCTTGTGTTGTGTTTTATGCTGTTTTATGCTTGTATGCTTTTGTGTCATCATGTTTATTTGCCTCCATCAGATCTCTTTGATATATCAGTTGTTTCTCCAAGACATCAAAGAGAATAATTGGAGATCAAATGGAGTCTTAAAGAGACCATTCGTCATCCAGTATCATCCTCAGTGTCGTTCCAAACCTGTATGACTTACTCTCTTCTTTGAAACACAAAAGAAGATAGTGAAAGTCAATAAGGATCCAGTTGATTCAACATTCTTTAAAATTCTCCTTTTGTGTTTCACAGAAGAAAGTGATGAATGTTTGGGACGACATGATGGTGAGAGAATTGGCATTTTTATCTCACATGTGTCTCTTCAAAAGTTCAGAAGATATCTCAAGGATGTTCAAACTGGGCTTATTTTTGCCAAGATATCAACGCCTGCAAAGTTAGAGATTTTTATACGAACTCAGCCTTTTCTCATTGAATACTTCCAAAATGAAATTATATGAGCAGCGCTATCACATTCGTTGGTTGTGCATTTTTATTTCTCCTATGCAGTTTTATTAGAAACACCCTGATACTGAAATGAAACATAAATGAGAATTCAGCTGAGCTGTGAAATGGCTGGGCAATAAATGGTATCATATCGAGATTGTGATCAAATTTATGTCGATAATGATGATAAGCTCTGGACATTTGAATCTAACAGCCTAGCATACAGCAGAAATAAATGCAACAACATCCAGTAAGTGCATTTTCGCTGATAAGTTTGTGTTTTCTGCATGTCTCTGTGAATGAGTGGCACGGTTGTGTCTATTATACAAACACATGTGACGCTCACAGTGTTTTCAGTGTCTGCCCTATCACTAAATGAGGACATAAATACATGAAAAAACATCTCCAGAACTGCTCTGAGAGCCACTTCACAATCTTTACTACTGTTTCATTTAAGAAAAACGACCTTTAAATCCCATGACACTCAAAATCGTCACGACAAGCTGTCAAAATAGTTCCGTTTAACTTGAAGAAATATGACAGAATTATATTACTATAGTTTTAAAGATTCATTGTTCACGTTTTTATTCATTTTTATTCGACAAATGTTTTATTATAAAATTTTATTAGATTATAATACGAATACAAAATAAAAATACATAAATAAAATAAATGGCAACCACAGAATATTGTGAAAAATAAAAATGATTTTATAGGGTCCTAAATTAAACGGTAGCTTATTCTGTGGAGTTTAATTGTGAACAAACAGGTTGTTTACATTCATTCTCAATGTCTAACAAACATGTGAAAAGCATTTCCTTCACCGTTAATGGTACATTTATATTGTGATAAATACTGATATTGTATCATATGAGAAAATATCGTAATATTTTTGATCATGTTGCCCAGCCCTACTGTATAAGTGTATACTTTTATTCAAAATTATAGTATAAATATACTTTTTTTGTATACATTTTACTGTTTAATAATTTTTTGCCATTTTGTAGTTTAGTAATAAATGCCTGTTTGTGGGGTTTGTTGCTGTTGTTTTTGTATGTTAATGTATTGACAGTTTCTTTATGTAATGATTGTGGTATATTTTGGAGACCCCTTTGAAAATGAGATAATCTCCCAAAAAATGTATAAATATTTTTTTCAAAAAGAGCAACCACTGAGCACTAGAAGTTTCCTTCAGGATGTTTGTTTCCACCATTGTGTTGTTGATATCTCTAATCTGTTATGTTCACTGAGTGTCATGTTTGTATGCTCAGTGTTGTGTTTGTTTGTTTGCATGTATTGTTTTGTACTTGTTTGCTCCGGTGTGATGTCATTTGCGCTGTGTTTGTTTGCTCCGTTGTGTTGTGTTGTTGATGGCTCTGATCTATTGTGTTGGTCCTGACTGCTCTGGTGTAGCGCAGTGTGTTTGCTCTGGTGTATTGTGCTGTCTTGTTTTCATTCTGCAGTCTATGTCAGTTCTCTCTATCTTTCTCTCTCAGGGAGTGTCCTATAGGTACCAATTACATCCACTCAGGAAAAGACAGAGCGAAAGGATGGAGCAGAATGAGTGGGAGGGAATAGGACAGTGAATGCACAGGAGGGAGAACGAGTGAGAGAGAGGGAAGACGGCAGACAGACAGAAAGAAATTGGAGGAGAGAGATTCCGTCTGTGAGTGTAATAGTCTCCTGCTGTCAGACACTGGGGAATGAGAGAGAGAAAGAATGAAGGAGAGAAATGGGAGGAAGATCATGGAGAAGAAAGGATGTATAGTGTCAGAACTGAAGAAAAAAGGGAGAACAAGAGAGGCCGAGTTGCATGCACAGAGCATAAAAGACTAAAGTGAAGAACTGAAGGGGAGAAACAGTAGAGAACTGTTTAAAAAGGAGGAATGAGAGGGAGAGAGAGAGAGAGGTGTTGCTAAGGAGAGCAGCAAATCCCTCCATTTAAAATCTGATCGCAGTGAAGTGTGGTCTGCACAATGCAGCGCACTGAATATTTCATACTAGCCTGAGTGTGGGCTTATGTCCTGTACAGTATGTGTATGATTTGTGTATGTAAATGCTATCATTTATGAATGAATACGGGAAACCCTGTTGTCCAATAATACAGTGTGTGTTTGTGCAAGTGTGCTGTTATGTGGCATAAGAGAGTTTGTTTATTGATTTGAACCCTACATTTGAGTCTTTGTCCACTTTGACACATACGTGCAGTCATATGTGAATTGTGTGTGTGTGTGTATGTGTTAATTATGAGAGAGGAGCTGCTTACAGTGAACGCTGCTTTGGTCTAGTGTGTGTGTGTGTGTGTGTGTGTGTTCGGTTAAGAGCAGAGGGAGTCTTTGTGCTGCCGTCCGAAATAATTCCCATCATACTTCAGTTCTCTGAGAACAAAATAACTCTGATTCTAACTGAAAAGAGAGAGAGAGAGTATATTGATGTTTCTTCTCATCGTACAACTTTTCTATCTCCAGCAAACTTTGGAACACACACACGCACAGACAACACAATTATCAAGCTAAATGAAGACACTATAGACTTCTGTTGTTTTATTTAATGCTGATTGGTGTGGGCGGCATGCAATCTAATATCACAGTATGAGTAATACTACATCACAGTAATGGTATATATCACAATCTAGTTGTTTTTGCTGACAATTCCAAATACAAAATGTTTTATTTATTACATAATGCAGTAATGTCTGTTTTTTAATAAGCTAGTGACTTAATTGCTTTAAAAATAAAAGGGCGTTTGCACATTTTTTACATTTTTGTTTTTTTTTTGGTTTTGTTTGGTTTTGTTTTAATAACTTAATGGGGACAAACCAAAAGATCAGACTATTCAATCTGGCTTCAGTACAAGAAACTGCTTCATATTATGTACCAACAGAGTTAAAGCAAATACTCAAATCCCTATGTTTTGTAGTGAGTTTTGCGTCACTTTGCATAGAAACAATAGTGCATATATAAATAATTAATTATCACATTATCCTAAATATGTCTTATATAATTGAATATTAATGATCAATCATAATAATACAATAAGAGCTATAAAGAAAAAAACAAAAGATATATATCTATATATATATATCTATACATATATATTATATATATATATATCAGAGATATATATTTAATTACCAAAGGCCAGTTTTTACTCAGATTTAGTCCTTGGCGAGTGTTAATTTTGAAGCCTGCCTCCCCTTAAAGAAATGATTTTGCATTTAGACTAATACAAACATTTATTATTCATTCTTACCTTTCAGGACATCCCCAACGGCAGGTTCTGTCAGATTTAGCTGGAACGTCTTGGGCAATTTTGTGTAAACATAACATTCACACACACAGCATATAAAATTGTCCTCTATACATTGCAAATTCCCTGTGTTTTATCTTTTCTCTGCTCTTTTTTTTCCTTAAAAAAAAAAGAAAACAATAAACGGGATAACATTATGTGGGTGCGTGAATGGGGTGAGGTTCTTCGTCTTGATGGTCAAGCTTCAGGTCAGAGCAGTTGCCCCTTGTCACCTCCCCTTTCTGGTTCCTACAACCTTCTTCCTTGTTCTAAAATGATTAATTTAATGGGTTTATCCTTCTTCACTCCCCCGCCCCCCCCCCTTAATTCTTTCACCTACGTCACACACCCTCTATCTGTCTCTATATCTCTCTTTCTCCCTCAGGACCCTGTTCTCTCCTCTCTTTGCTTCTATCCATCACAAGTCTCTTCTAGGCTCCTGGCGTCTATCGGTGTGTGTATGAGAGAGAGAGATGGAGTGATAGTGATCAAGAAAGTGCTTGAAGTTGAGTCTATACTGCTGTGTTTGGTAGTGGTGCGAGTATGTTTATGGTGACATTGTGGTGACTGAGGTCACCATGTGTCTGTTTGCTTGATAAAGAGATCTCATATCTCCTCCTCATTGTAATTGACCTCTTATTTCTCGAAGTGCTTTATTGGCTGCAATTCACTCGATACCTGCCAAAGCACTAAGTGCTCTTTTTCATTGGCTGCATCTCAAAAGCTAGTGAGCTGCCTTGACAGCATTTTGGGGAATCATAGGTGTAGACTGCACTTTTGGGCATCATCACAGGGTGTGTCTGAATGTTTGACGTTAACTTAGTGAGCTTCCTACCTAGATAGCACTTTTGGGAATCATAGCTGTGTTTGATTGTTTAAATTGATATGAAAACATAGTGAGCTGTTTTTCAAATTTTGGACATTCAAATATTTGAATGGACCTCAGTGAGCCGTCTGTCTAGACACCAGTTGTGGGCATTGTAAAAAAAAAAACAATTCTGTGCTGCCTATCTAGGTAGCATTTTTGGCTATCATATATTTTGGCTATCATTTAAATTTAGACAGCAATTTTGGGCAGCGTAGGTGAGAATAGTGAGCCCATTTTTGGGCATTATATGCATGTATGAATTTAGACAGTATTATTGGATCTGAACATTCAAACATTTTAATGGAACATAATGAGCTGTCTATCTAGACAGCATTTTGGGCATTGTTATGCATAATCGAATGTTCAAAACAAACCTATTAAGCTGTCTTGTCTAGGCAGTGTTTTTGGGCATCAAATGCATGTTTAAATGTTGGCTGCACTTTTGGGTATCATAGTTGTGTTCAGACACCTGAAACAAATATATGAGCTTCTTCCTATAGACAGCATTTTTGGCCATCATAGGCAAGTTGAAAATGTTGACTAGAACAGTAAGTGATTTGAAACACACCTAGCTTGACAGCATTTTCCATTTCCATCATATGCTGGATATCATGTTTGAATTGAGCTATGTATTTATACAGCATATCTGAGCATACTTCATGCTGTCTGGATAGGCAGCACACTAGATTCTGAGAGCTAGCCATTCTCTCTCTCTCTCCACCTCTCTCTCTTTCTCTGGGTCATTCTGTCCCTTCTTGCCCTCTGCTCAGTCTCTCTCTCTGGGGGTTGAGATGGTGAACTAACAATGTTTGACAGGCAGAGTAAAGAGGGCAGCATTACCAACAACAACTTTGAAAAAGAGCGGGAAAGAGAAAGAAAAAATATAGTAAGAATAAATCCTTCAAAAGATGATGTTGGGTTTGCAGTCATTTAATGAAGTCTTAGTGTGCTGTAGAATGATGGATGATTTGTAAGCTATAACAGCCAGTGTTAATGTAAATATTTACATTGGATTATATTTTATACTAGATTTTCTAGCATCTTAATGAGCGCAGATGATCCGGCACCGCAAGCAAGCCAAAATTGGTGTGTGTTGTTGTGTGTGGGTGGTGTTTGTTTGCTAAATATAATAATGATATTGAAACAATAATATTGTTACGGTATCATTAATATATTGAAATGTGGTCAGCAGAACTGAAATGTAAAAAGAGGACAGAAGGATGAAAAATGACATAAGGATAAGGGCGTACACACCCAGGGGGGCAGTTATGGGGTGGAAAAGTGTGTGTGTGAGTGGTTGGGGTGGGGCAGTATTAGGGCAACAGCTGGTGTTGAGTGGGGGGTTGGAGAGGGTCATGTCAACAAACCCTCCCAATGACCTACTAATGTACTGCATACAGCTGAACACAAGTGTTGACTTGAGTATGTGAACTACAATTCAAAAGATATTTGATAAGATTTTTAACAGTGTTTTTAAAAGAAGTTTCTTATGCTCACCAAAACTTAATTTACTTGATTAAAAATACAGTAAAACTGTAAGAGTGTGAAATTATTATTACAATGAACAAACTGTTTTCTCTTTGAGTGTGTTTAAATGTTAAATTTATTCCTGGATGCAAATCTGAATTTTTCAGCAGCCATTATTCCGTCTTCAGTGTCACATGATACTTCATAATCAATGCTAATTTGATGCTCAATAAACAAGTCTTACTGACCTCAAACTTTTCAACGATAATGTATGTGCCATGAAACTGCTTGTCATACAGCAGCATATATGCAGGTCTTCTAAAGCTATATATTTTTTATTTTTTTAATCTTAATTTTTAACAGTAATTTTTGTACCAGGTAAACGCAAAAATTTTATTCACACAGCAAAAAACAGCCTTGCGTCTTGTTTTCCAGTAAAAATATCTGTACCTCCATAAAACAAGAAACATTCACTTGAGAAAACTTTCTAAACTTAATGTATTCAGAGATTATATATCTTGATTTTTTTAAATTAAAAAAATGCTAATTAAAAAATTATTTTGATGTGCAAAATGCATTCAAAATAAAAACCACTTTTCTTTATTCATTCATATAAAGTCGGACTGGGGAGGGAGAGATAATGGCAGGTTATATTTATAGATCTTTGTCGGAGCACTGTGGGTATGGACGATCTCTGTTGAAGTCGATCTCCATTAAGCTCCATAAACCAATACACACACACTGCCAGACTATGATTAAGCAAATGTGTTCCAGCAGTTAGAAGATCATACCAAATCTTCATCAAATGTTATAAATGTGCACAGTCTCACCGATCAATAAGGCAACAAGGACTTCATCTAGACCAGCTGCTACACACACACACACACACACCACACACAAACACCCACAAAAACAGCTGGACATCATAGATGTACCAACCTAGTTTAATGCCAATCAAACGTTACTCAGTCTGAAAAATAGACATCTACATATGCAGCGGAGAAAACAGAGAGACCGTAACAGAGGCAGAGAGATGGAGGAGAGGGTGTAGAGGTGAGAGAATACCAGAGGGAAAATATGGAGAGACAGATGGAAGGAGGAGGAAAAAGAAAGAAGTGAAGCACAGATGGAGAGAGATGAGAAAGGAGGAAGAGGGAAATGGAAAGATGAAGGGGTTATTTTTCACTGTCTGTTTTTGGACAGTATTTATTACACTTCAACCTGTATTATCTCTCACATACACTCATCTTCTCCCTTCCTCTCTCTCTCTCGTCTATTTCTCTCTGTCTCTCCTTTTGGCTTTCTTTGTCAGTCTTTCGCCATATTCATCTGTTTATCTGTAATCTTTCGCTTTTGTCTCTTCTCCGTCCTCTCTGCTCTCTCTCGTCTATGTGAGGAGGGTGTAAATGATGTTGCTTTAAATATAGGCTGTGTGCTTTCTACACCCTCACACTTTGTGTGTGTGAGCGAGAGACCTTAGAGAGAGAGAGAGAGAAAGATGAGAAGAAGAGAGAGAGAGAGCGAGATGCGATGGAGAAGGACACTGTCTGGGTGTTTTTAACTCAACCATGAGTGTGTGTGTATGTGTAAATACTCTAAGGCAGTGCTGGGTCGTGACCGAAAAATGGGACGCAGGGCTGCAGACGGCAGGATGAACAATGCTAAATGCGAATAATACATTTTAACTAAACATATGATCATGCAGAGTTAAATAAATAAGCTTATCAGCTGCTCAGAGGAAGGAGAAAGCACTTTCCATGTCTTTTGTTGTTTATATCAAAAGCGGTTTGTCCAGTCAAACCCATATTACGGTATTAATATACTTAGGGTGACCATACGTGCCATTTTCCCAGGACGCGTCCTGGCCAGGATTTCTATATTGCCTAAAATATCTAGGTTTTTGCTTTGTTTGCGTGTGCAGACCGATCAGGTGTATGGCATCAAAATACCATACAGACTGTTCCTTATGCTTTCAAAATGCTCTCAGGGTATTTTGATGTCATACACCGATCGGTCTGCACACGCAAACAAAGCCAGAACCTAGATATTTTAGGCAATATAGAAATCCTGGCCAGGACCCGTCCTGGGAAAATGGCACGTATGGTCACCCTAAATATACTACTGTCGCTGAATTGGATAAAACAAGATAAATATAAAACCCAGGCTGCATTAAATACAGGATTCACTTGCATTTAGGATAAACATGGTTTGACCTCAAATGCATAAATGTATTTTAAAAAAGAGAAATGAATGATTAAATCTAATCAAATTTAATTCAAAATTAATCATTTTGAATTTGCAGATGAGTTAAATTCAAAATGGCTTTTGAATTGAATTGAAAACCTGTGAATCATGAATCTAATCAACCCAAACTATTCACACTGCTGGGTTTGTGCACTGAATGATAATAATGTCGCCATGAAACAGAAAAGAGGAAAAAGTTTTTGTCCTTCAGGGATTGATTGGATTATAGTCGTGTACTAATTGCGGCGATCTCGTTTGAGTGACAGGTTGCTGGATTGTTGTCCCGCCCTCGTGCCGGTGCAAGTCATCAGAGAAGAGGAGCTGTTGCGAGGGAGAGGGGACAGTAATGTTTGTTTGATTAAGATTAGAGGACCATTTTTTTTTTTTAAATAATGATATGCACAGATTAATTATTTATAATAAACACTGCAATATTCCATAAAAAAATAATTGTCTTTTTAGTGATATTTTTCTTAACTTTTGTAGCACTTTGTTGGGTCAATGTAAAATTTGGGTCCTAATGCAAAAAGTATAGTAGAGTTTGGTCTACAAAATCTTGTCTGAAAAGTCTTGCTTAAAACAGATACTTCACCCAAAAATTCTGTAATCATTTACTCTCATACTGTTCAAAACCTATAAGACCCATGTGGCCCATCTGTGTTGATAAAGATGAGAATTTAGTAAAATGTATTTTTTTTATTATTTAAATATTATTAAATGATTTAAGTATTCATTCTATTAAATGAAATCTATTAAATGTAATAATATTTATTAAAGATCTTCTTTTGTGTTCCAGGCACAACATGAGGGTTAGTAAATGATGACAGGATTTTTGTTTTTAGTTGAACTATCCCATGAATTTTGCTGTGTATGTTATCAAGGTACCATTGTAATTCAAAATAATGTGGCAGTGACGTAAATTTGTGTACTGTGTTCCAATCATGCACAAATGAGATGGTAACACCCTGCACCCTTGCCATAGGAAAGAAAAATCAAGAGTGAGATCTCTTTAACATCTCAAATATTTCTCCTAGACAGAAATGAGGTTACTTTAAGATTGAGTGGAGATTTTTGCTTGAGTCTCCTGCTTCTCAAACTTGTCTCCTGAGACAAAAACTCTAACAATCTCACAATGGTCTCCTTTAAAGCTTTAAAAGAGATCTCAACAACATCACACACTGTGCTCAGATATTTATCCTTAGCTAGAGACTCTGGTGGTCTCACATTTGTCTCCTCTAAAGTTTCAAACAAGATCTCAACAGCGTCACACACTGTGCTCAGATATTTCTCCTGGTCTAAAGACTCTGGTGGTCTCATATTCTTCTCCTTTAAAGCTTTTTAAAGCTGGTTGTTTTGACTCAAAACAACCCAACTGCTCGGTCAAAACGGTCAAAACAACCAAATAGCTGGGTTTGTCCCTTTTTAACCTCTTTTAGAGTGTAGCTAGAGATTCTGGATCTCTCATATTTGTCTCTTTTAAAGCTTCAGAAGAGATCACAACAAAATCACACACTGTGCTCAGATATTTCTCCTAGTCTAAAGACTCTGATGGTCTCATATTTGTCTCATTTAAAGTTTTAGAAGAGATCTCAACAACTTTACAAAGTGTGCATCCAAGTAAGTACTTGAATCACTAAATTAAAGTGGGGGAAATCATACATTCGAGTTACAGGCCAGATATTGAGAGAGAAATTATGCAGAAATAAGGATAATGTTACTTTTTATAGGACAATGTTTATGTACTTAGGCACATAATTTGTTGTTGGAAATAGTAATGTAGCGGATGCCTTAATCAAAACTGATTTACAGAAAATGTAACCCTGGAGCTTTCTTTGCTGAAAGGCACATAAATGGCTTATGACTAGGTCTTGATTATTATTTGACTAATTTGATTATTAATGCATATTATCTGGTAGACATGTTTGAGCTCATTTTTAGGCATTTGACTTGGTGCACACTTTGTAGAGTTATTGTGATCACTTCTGAAATTTAGAGGAGACAAATGTGAGCGATCCAGAGTCTAGCTAAGGAGAAATATCTGAGCACAGTGTGTAAAGTTGTTGAGATCTCTTCTAAAGCTTTAAAAGACACAAATGTGAGAGATCCAGATTATCTAGCTAAGGAGAACTATCTGAGCACAGTGTGTAAAGTTGTTGAGATCTTTTCTCAAGCTTTAAAAGACACAAATGTGAGAGATCCAGAGTCTCTAGCTAAGGAGAAATATCTGAGCACAGTGTGTGATGTTTTTGAGATCTCTTCTAAAGCTTTAAAGGAGGCGATTATGAGATCCCCAGAATCTTTAGTTTAGGAGAAATATCTGAGCACAGTGTGTTATTTTGTTGAGATCTCTTCTAAAGCTTTAAAGAAGACCATTGTGAGATAGCTGATATCTCAATGAGACATATAAGAGAATCACCCCTTAGTATCCTGAGCATAGATTAAGCTCTGTCAGAGCCATAGCCTTGTGGGCAGCACATCAGTGTGAAAGCACAACTGCACCTCACACAACATGGGTTCAAATCCCAGCGAAAGGTATTTTCCTGCTCCTGTTCAATTCTCACCTATCCAATTGTTTCCTGTCTCTACTCCTACTGTCCTAACCATTAAAGATGAAAAACCCCATTGCAATAAAAAAAGCAACAGCAACCTCTGAGGAGTAAAACATTTTTATAATGGAGTCTTTGCAAGAGATTACAGCAAGACCGTAAAAGAGATCTCCCTGTTCTCACACATCCTCCCATTGTCATTTTGGATTCCGTTCAGAACTTTCTCATGTCTCAGTTGTGTCGACTTTTGATTTCTCCTAAGGATTCTTAGGGGGGGGGGGGGGGGGAGTGTAGACATAGTGGTTGTTCACTTGAAATTGAGTTCACCCATCATTCTCTCGTTTCTCTTCATCTCACTTCACTCATTATTAGCGTTGGTCAGTGTCCTGACATACCGTTAAATGGATCAGATGCCATTTTGAGAGTTTCAGTAAGTGCCCCCTGCAGCAGTTGTCCACTGCACAGAGAGCGTGTATGTGACCCACTAATCGCTTATTAACTGCTAACACCGCTCTAATTGGTTGCCGATAAGTAGCTGTGTGTGCTAAAGCTAAAGGCTCATTTTAGCCTATTATCTGTCGGCATAGGTTCATTGGGTTTAGAAAGCTAACTCTAATTCTACCACTCTGTCGGTTTGGACATTCGCGCACACACACATAGCCAGATGTTCTGTGATGTAGATGCTGAGACTTAGTCTTTTCTCATCCCTTCTGCTCAAGCTCTATTTTTAAAAGCAGCGTCTCGTTAAAGCCTTTTAAGCTAATCAGGCTGAGTTCGACCCAGCTTCACGCTCACCCGGCGCACCTGCGTTTGTCCCACATATTTGCCAGTGGAAAGCCAGCATTTGGCCTGCGATTGAGTAGGTTAATCCCCAGTGCTAGCAAAACATCAGGCTAAAATTAAGCCAGCATTTAGCCTGAATCAATCCAAGATTGAGATCTACAAAAACGAGTATCATTAGGCTAGTGCGAGATCAACGTCCGGCCAAGTTTAACTCAGCATTCAGCCAGTGTTAGCCTTGCAATTAGCAATATTTGCCCCGTCAATCAGGCAGCATATGCCCAACATTCAGCCAAGTTTTGCCCTGTGTTTAATATCTTTGAGTCTAGAGCTTGGCCGCTGCCAAGCCAGCATTTGCCTAGCATTCACTAAACATTAGCGCTCCATTCAAGCTGCCATTAGCCTAACATTCAGACAGCGCTTCGCCCAGAGTTCATCCAGCACCAGTCAGCATTAAAAAGGTCATCGATTATAACCTAAGTGGTATTTATTGGGTAAAGTGGAGCATGGGCCGCCCAGGGCGAAATTATCATACAGCTAGACTCACATTGGCATTACATCTGGCTTTTATACACACACTCACACAGACACATTTCCAATATAATGAGTTAAGTTGTCATCTTTTAAACGCCTGAAGGCGTTAACATGTGGTTTGATTCAAACCCCAATCCCATAAACATACGCAACCAATAAAAAAAAAAAAAGCTTTTTTCAGGAAATGTAAGTGTTACGTACCTTTGTTGCAAAACTCATTATGAGGCTAGAATGTTCTCTGTGGTTTCTAGGGTGTTCTGGATGGTTGTCTGGGTGTTTCAGTGCAGTTGCTATGGTGTTCTGGGTGGTTGCCAAGGTGTTGCTATACAGTTGCAAGAGTTATCTGAGTGATTTTCCCAGGGTGTTGCTATATGCAGATGATAGAGTGTTTTGTCTGTTTGCTAGACTGTCCCTATGAAGTTGTTAGGCTGTTGCTATGCAGTTGCTAGGATGTTCTAGGTGGTTGCTAAGATACTAATCTGCAGTTGCTAGAATGTTTTGGGTGTTTGTTAGGGTGTTGCTATGCAGTTGTTAGAGTGGTGTTGCTATGATGTTGCTAGGGTTTTCTGGGTGCTTCCAGTGTGATGCAATGTAGTTGCTGGGGTGTTCTTGGTGGTTGCCAGGGTGTTACTGTCCAGTTTTTGTGGTGTTCTGGTGGTTGTCAGGGTGTTGTTATGTAGGTGTTATTGTGTTCTTGGTGGTTGCCAGTGTGTTGCTATGCATCAAAAAATACAATCAAAACAATACTTGATAGATACAACAAAGTCTCATTATACATTTTTACATTTATTTATTTAGTAGAATATATTTTTTCCCATGAAAATTTTCACAGATAAAAACTACTTGTAAATGGCAATTTACATTAACTTTAACAAACTGACATTTCATGACCTCTCTTTTACTCAGTCATTCTGGTGGTTGCCAGGGTGTTGCTATTCAGCTACTAGGGTTTTCTATGTCCTTTGAGAGGACCAACACCCAAGTCTCTATGATATTCTGATCCTATGATTTGACCAGGATTGGTCGCTCCTTAAGTGTACGTCTTTCTCACCAGGTGAGATCCGCATTTCATATCACTGAATTGTGTGATAGCAAAAAAACAAAAGTAAGAACAGGCCGCATAATTTGATGTATTATTCATGTATGTATCAAAATGATGCAGGATAGTTTTCATGTTGATATTCAATACTTAGGGCTTTTTTTTTATCCATATATATTCATATATAAGCAGCACATGTGAGATATGAGCTTTAGCAAGCACCACTATTTACATATTTTCTATTATGATTTGTTATATTTCTTTAGAATCTTGGAGACATCAGTCAACGTTTTAATTATCATTCCTGTTCAGTTTCTTTCCTCTCTCTTTTTTTGCACTTACTGGCCTTCAGTTTCCTTCTCTGGCGACTCTCACAGCATGAGGTGCAGACAATGTTAACGATGCCATTTAAAAAATTTTCTGCAAGAAATACACAGCACTGCACTCAAAGATCATGATGATGGGGATGAAGCATCTAATTTTCACCTAAGTCTCTCTCTCATTTTCTCCGTCTCCTCCTCTATCTGTCTCTAACTATAGCTCATTTCATGATGTCGTCTTGTTTCTAATATCTTCTAATTTATCTCTGTCCTGTTGCCCAGATGATGACCCCTTCCAGCCAGTGACCCAAGATGAGACAGTGGCAGTGGGTGGGGTGGTGACCCTGACCTGCAATGTGAAGGAAAATGATAACTCCTCTCTCCAGTGGTCCAACACGGCTCAGCAGACCCTGTACTTTGGAGAAAAGAGAGGTGAGTTTCACATATTTTAAAAGGCAAAGGGTGATTCCGTCATCATTTACTCCTCGTGTTTTTCCAAACCTGTATGACTTTCTTTCTTCTATTTGACATCAAAAACAGATGTTTCGCGCAATGTCCTGGCTGTTCTTTTCCATATAATAAAAGTTAATGGGAACTGAAGATGGACTAGCTACAAAAATGAAAAAAGCACCAAAAAGTACTTATTTGTGGAATATCTTTCCATCTGCCATAAGTTTCAGATCTCATTCACATTACTTTATTTAGGCATTGTTTTAACAAACACTCATTCTGTCTGGTTACATGATGTTTAGTAACTAACCTTTCACAGTCCAGTCAATACCTGATGGATTAAACAAAGCCTTGTTGAACATTTTTAATAATGAGTATTTTTACATGTATTGATTTATTTATTTAGTAGAATATCTTTTTTCAACAAAAAGTGTCAAATTACAGATAAAACTGGTTGTAAACGGCAATTCACATTGATTTTAACAAACGGACATTTCATGACTCTTTTACTCAATCGCTTTTAAGACTGTGGTCCATGATTGCAATTACTTGCCATTTTGGTCTGAACAGTAAATTGATTTTTGTTGGACCCTTCCTTAGAGAGTGCTTCAGAGCTTTCAGTCCCTCAGTACCACACACAAAAACAACACGTGAGACACCTTCCTAAAACATTAATATCGCCCTAAAAACAAACAGGTGGCTCTGTGATAACAAAAAGCGAGGTGATGGAGAGAGAAAGACTAGAGAGAGAATAGAGGGGCGACCTGATTAAAATGGAAAACAAAAGAAAGCGACAAGAGAGCACCATGAAAAAGCAGAAATAAAAGCAGTCTATTGAACAAGAAGGAAGGAGGGAGTGTTAAAAGAAAGAGGAGAGAAATACAGTCAGTCTCACATATAAACACCCATATATAAATTTACTTTTTGAAATTACTTTTTTATTTGGATGAATACAACTGTGCAAGATAAGAGTTTCCAATGAAGGGTTTTTCTTACCCTATTGCTTTAAGTATAAATGGCACTAAAACAATTTGGTGTAAGATATAAACTCACAAATCTCATTATCTTACACAATTTTGCTTCCTACGTAAATTTTTCTTGTTTGAAGGATGTTTAGATATTTGGAAAGCATATCAAAAATACTGTTTAAGAAAAATATTTTTTTGCAGTGTAGAAAAGAGAGAGCACAGTAAAAGGAGAACGCGAGACGCACTAGTGAGAAGAGATGAACAGATTAGTGTGGAGGAACGATGGATGGGTGGATGAGCAAAGAGAGATGAAGGGAGGAATGACAAAGGAGGAGTGTGTGCATGAAAGAGCAGGATGGAGGACAGAGGAACAGCAGCTGATGAAGACAAATTAAGTGCCCTTCTCCTACTGATAAAGCATGAAGTGCACACACATACACACATTTACTGTAAATCTGTGTTATCTTTTTGTTCAAAGGTGAAGTGTGTAATTTCTGCACCACAAAAAATAATAACTTTCCAAACAGGTTTTCCTGATCACTCCAGCTATATTGGTCAGAAAGCCCGGTAGGGGGAGTGGCTCATTCTACAGAGCACGTGATTGGACAAAAATCTGTGTAGAGCTGGATGAAATTAAATAAAATATATGAAAATTAAAGCTAAATCAAAATATTATTAAATACTATTATAACATATAAAGGAACAAGAGAAAGGCTGTATTTAAATTTGTGAATCTGTTAAAAGTGGCATTTAGGAGTATATTAGCATATAGATGACCTTAAAGCTTATAGACATGCTTTACTTTTTATATTTTAGCTTATTCTTTAATGGAAATTTTTAGGATTTTTAGATAAAGTAGTTTTACATACTATAGAGAGATGCTTTAACTTTTTAAATATATCTAGTCCAAAAAGACTAAAGACGTCATTCAAAAACCATCATGATTATGACTTCACAACTGTGAGCACATTATCATAAGGCCACAGACATTTACATATCAATGTCTATTCAGTATTCACTCACTTGGCTTGCTCTGATCAACAACAGTTCTAGCCAATCAGAACATAGGTCTTTTACATACAGTATAGAATTCCTTAATGTGCAGCTTGTTAATTTCCAAGGCTTGGTTGCACACATATAATCAGAGGACTGACTGTCTACTCGGCACTGTCATTTTTTCTGGTGAAATCTGTGTATACAGTATCGAGTGTATCTACATGGGTTGCTATAGTAATAATGTCAGAATCAGCACGCTGCCAAGAGAGTTTCTCATACAACAACGGAGAGTAGCTGTCAATGGAAAGAGAGCACAGAAAACTGAAAACTTTGCCTTTACTCATGTCTGTCATCTCACTGTGGTGCTGAACTCACAAGATCTGTAAGAGAACAGAGGCATTTTATGCATTCATGCATACAGTATACTGGGTCCAAAACTGCTGACTCGTTCACTATTCATGACATAGTGAACATCACATGGTTTGCTAGATGAGGAAAGAGTAAGCGAAAATTAATGTGTTCAGACTAGATGATATTGCACACTGTACGATGTTACATACAGGTTACTTTCCAAATAATGAACAAAAAACTCCTTTGAAATCTGATCTGACCTTTTAGACTACTAACTCATATGAACTTAGTGCGGATCAGGTTTGTACACATAAGATTGCATGTGGATTTCTTTTTCTTTCTTTTTTCAAACTGCAAAAATAAAAGATAAAAAAACAAGCCTGTTACAGCAAGAAAATGGAAGAGTTAGAGAAATGGTGGAAAGTAATCACATAAATCTAAATCACAATGTTTTGGTGCCAGACACCTTGACTAACGTTATCAGTGAACTTCAGGGGGGAAAATAAAATGCAAAAAATTGTTTTATATGACATCTATGTGGTTTATGTGTTCCTCTTATCTACTCTTGTCTTTTTCAGCACTGAGAGATAACCGTATCCAGTTGGTAAAGTCCACGGGCACAGAGCTGATAATCACCATCTCGGACGTTCAGCTGTCAGATGATGGAGAGTACACCTGTTCAATTTTCACCATGCCTGTACGGACTGCACGAGCCACAGTTACTGTACTCGGTATGTATGTGTGAGTGTGCATTATAAGTCAGGGTGGTAGGTATCAGTAGAAATTGCTATTGATATAGGGTGAATTTGGATAAATTGGGAGAATTTTTGCTATTAAAATGACTGGGGGAAATGGCACAGTCATCCTGAATTAACCCTATATTTAGCGTGTTCATCATTCCTCTTCTTGTATTTCACTGAAAGTCTATGAGACTATCATGGGTGCCTTTAGCATGAGAAAAAAATCAGTTTGTTTAATGGACTTTCAATTAATATATTTTTGTCCCATCTGAAAGCAAAGCTTTTTCTATTAGATGGTTATGAGAGCTCTCAAAGTGGTGTTTTAGCCACAAATGTTCAATCATTGAAATGGTGATGCAGCTGACACCATTAGAAAATTAAATCACTTTCATTCAATCAAACACAGCCAGAGGACAGACATAGCTAGTTGCTGTTGTAAAATATTAAAATATTAATTTTAGAATTTAGAATTAGAATTAAAATATGAAGTTTAGAATAGATCTATCTGTCTGTTAGTGTGTCTGTCTGCCTATCTATTCATTTTGAAACATACATCAGTAATGTCAGGCTATCTGTCAGTGTGTCTGTCTGTGACTATCAGTCAGTCTGTCTGTTCAGTTTGAAATATCAGTAGTTTAAATTTGGAGGTCAGGAAGTGAGTCAGATGTCAGTTCAATAACTGGCAGGTTCAGGGAGTTCATATAGTGAAAAAATTGTCAGCGTGATTCAAACCGATGTAGTTCATGAGTTTATATATATAAGTTTGATATTTGCTTCCAACTGATTTTAGGACCCATGTTACATACCCAAATCATAAAATATCCAGATATACATTTTGTCATTGATAACTGACATCTCTGCTTTACCTCTTTTGAAAAGCACCAGCTGCTCCTGGTAAGCATGTTTGATGTGACCAGGCCCACGCGGAACCTGCACACTTCTCCACATTTTCTGTACTGGTTTTGGGGGAAAATCTGCATAATTCATTTAAATACGGTAAAATGTGTTAAACAGAGTTGAAAGTACTGTACTCTTTTTGGCAGCTAAAAACATACAGTTTGCCAAATTATTATATAAAACAACATTCAAGGGGCGGGGGGTGCGAATGATGGACGTTTTAAATCTGCAGAAGGCTTCAGAGCAGATTTCATTTGGTGCAAATTCCGTGCAGGCCTATTAGCAAGTAGCTAGTTGTTGATAGTGTGCTGCTACTTGGGGAAGATAACTGTTTTTATTTCATTTACATTTTATCTAGCCAGCGATGCCCTTATTTCCCTCAAATTGCATCTGAAAATGTTATGTTTTTCATTTTACATCTGTTTCTCTCTCACAGGTGTTCCAGGTAAGCCTGTGATAACAGGTTTTGAAGATGCTATTCAGGAGGGCGGCAAGGTTACTCTCACGTGCACGAGTTCAGGCAGCAAACCTCCTGCTAAACTACACTGGTACCGCGATCAAGAGGAGATACAAGGTGAAAACACACACGCAGTCAGGACAGAAATCTGCTTTGAACTCAAACATTAGTTGTTCAATAATTGCAGTGTTTACTTCGTATTTGTGTGTGTGTAGGGCGTCCTGATGTAGTGGAGTCTAACCCCGATGAACCGACCTACACAGTAACCAGCGAGCTCACCCTCACTGTCACTAGGAACGATAACAACGCTCTGATTGCCTGTGCGGTGGATCACCCGTCCATCGCCAATGGAGACAAGAGGACAGAGCGGCCCCTCAGCATCTTGTGTAAGACACATACAAATGCCAGAAAGCTTATTTCATGCAGCTGATTGTAGAGATATGACAATGTACTGCTGTGTGATTTTAGAAATGTCAACCAGTAGTGGTTCTGCTATAATGTTTATATATATCAAATGGGTGCTTCCAGCATAGACAACTTGTTTTTGGTGGGAGCATTTTATGTTTAATGCATATGTTGTGAATACTGTGTAATAGTAGGTTGCTTAAAGCTGGCATGCAATATCACAGCATGCCGCCTTAATATAGAATTCAACCGATGTGCGTTCACACCATCACAGCTGTTTTTACCACCTATTTTACAACAGCTTCAAACTTTAAATCATGCAATCCTAGTTACTGACATTGACATTACATTCAAAGCATACGTTTGATCAGTTCATGTACTTCCCGGAAATCAAACCTTGGTGTTGTTTGTGCCATCATCTTGTTTGAGCTTCAATAATGTGTTATAATATATCTGTGTTATAATATATCACTTGTTTGAAGCAGCGAAGCAGCTTTTTTGGTGTTGATTGCAGACTTAATATTCAGTTGTTATGAATAATCTTCTCTTCTGGTTTGCATACATTAAGTTCCAAATAAAAGGACAAAAATAAAAAGTGCCTTACATTTCTAAAGTATTTAATTCACTGGGTTATTCAAAAATATACATTCAAATATGTAATCATTTATATATACACTCACCCGGCACTTTAATAGGTACGACTTGCCAGTACCGCTTTGGAGCACAGCTCTATTGGATTGAAATCTTGTGACTGTGGATGGGGTTTGAGTATAGTGAACTATTTGTCATGTTCAAGAAACTAGATGATTTGAGCTTTGTGACATGGCGTGTTTTCCTGCTGGAAGTAGCCATCATATGATGGGTACACTGTGTTCATAAAGGAATGGACAGGGTCAGCAACAATACTCCGGTAGACTGTGATGTTTAAATTATGCTCAATTGGTAGTAAGGGTCCCAAACTGTGCCAAGAAAATATCCTCCACACCATTACACCACCACCAGCAGCCTGAACCATTGATACCAGGCAGGATGGATCCATGTTTTTATGTTGTTTACACCAAATTCTGACCCTACCATCCAAATGCTGCAGCAGAAATCGAGACTCATCACACCAGGCAACCTTTTTTCCAGTCTTCTATTGTCCAGTTTCGGTGAGCCTGTGCGAATTGTAGCCTCACTTTCCTGTTATTAGCTGACAGGAGCGGCACCCGGTGTGGTCTTCTGCTGCTGTAGCCCATCGGCTTCAAGGTTCGACATGTTGTGCATTCAGAGATGCTCTTCTGCATACCTTGGTTTCTATCAGTTCAACCAGTCTGGCCATTCTCCTCTGACATCTGGCATCAACAAGGCATTTTCGCCCACAGAACTGCCGCTCAATGGATATTTTCTCTTTTTCGGACCATTCTCTATAAACCCTAGAGATGGTTGTGCGTGAAAATCCCAGTAGATCAGCAGTTTCTGAAATACTCAGACCAGCCCATCTGGCACCAACAGCCATGCCACGTTTAAAGTCACTTAAAACATCTCTCTTCCCCATTCTGATGTTCAGTTTGAGCTTTAGCAGATCATCTTGACCATGTCTACATTCATTGAGTTGCTGCTGTGTGACCATGTGGTGGGCTGAGTAGATGTTTGCGTTAACGAGCAGTTGAATAGGCGAAAAGTGGCCGGTGTGCGTGTGTGTGTGTGTATATATATACACATTGGGTACGAAGTATTCACCCCCTTAAATTTTTCACTCTTTGTATATTGCAGCCATTTGCTAAAATCAAGTACTTTTTTTTTTCTTCCTCAATGTACACACAGCACCCCATATTGACAGAATTAAAACACAGAATTGTTGACATTTTTTGCAGATTTATTAAAAAAAAGAAAAACTGAAATATCACATGGTCCTAAGTATTCATTTTTGCTCAGTATTTAGTAGAAGCACCCTTTTGATCTAATACAGCCATGAGTCTTTTTGGGAAAGATGCAACAAGTTTTTCACACCTGGATTTGGGGATCCTCTGCCATTCCTCCTTGCATATCCTCTCCAGTTCTGTCAGGTTAGATAGTAAACGTTGGTGGACAGCCATTTAGGTCTCTCCAGAGATGCTCAATTTAAGTCAGTGCTCTGGCTTGGCCATTCAAGAACAGTCACAGAGTTTTTGTGAAGCCACTCCTTCGTTATTTTAGTTATTTTTGTGTGCTTAGGGTCATTGTCTTGTTAAACCTTCGGCCCAGTCTGAGGTCCTTAGCACTCTGGAGAAGGTTTTCGTCCATGATATCCCTGTACTTGGCCGCATTAATCTTTCCCTCAATTGCAACCAGTCGTCCTGTCCCTGCAGCTGAAAACACCCCCACTGCATGATGCTGCCACCTCCATGCTTCACTGTTGGTACTGTATTGGACAGGTGATGAGCAGTTCCTGGTTTTCTCCACACATAACCGCTTAGAATTAAGGCCAAAAAAGCTCTATCTTGGTCTCATCAGACCAGAGAAACTTATTTCTCACCATCTTAGAGTCCTTCAGGTGTTTTTCAGCAAACTCCATGCAGGCTTTCATGTTTCTTGCACTGAGGAGAGGCTTCCGTTCCATAAAGCCCCGACTGGTGGAGGGCCTGCAGTGATGGTTGACTTTCTACAACTTTCTCCCATCTCCCGACTTCATCTCTGGAGCTCAGCCACAGTGATTTTTTTGGGTTCTTCTTTACCTCTCTCACTAAGGCTTTTCTCCCCCGATAGTTCAGTTTGGCCGGACGGCCAGCTCTAGTAAGGGGGTTCCTGGTCGTCCCAACGTCTTCCATTTAAGGATTATGGAGGCCCCTGTGCTCTTAGGAAACTTAAGTGCACCAGAAATTTTTTGTAACCTTGGCCAGATCTGAGCCTTGCCACAATTCGGTCTCGCTCTTCAGAGCATCCCTTTGACCCTCATGATCTCATTTGCTCTTTGGAACAAATAAAACATTTGCACTGTGAGCTGTAAGGTCTTATATAGAGAGTTGTGTGGCTTTCCTAATCAAGTCAAATCTGTATAATCAAACACAGCTGGATTCAAAGGAAGGTGTAGAACCATCTCAAGGATGTTCAGAAGAAATGGACAGCACCTGAGTTAAATATATAGTGTCACAGCAAAGGGTCTGAATTACTTAGGACCATGTGATCTTTCAGTTTTTCTTTTTTAATAAATCTCAAAAATGTCAACAATTCTGTGTTTTTCTGTCATATGGGGTGCTGTGTGTACATTAATAACTTAAATGATTTTAGCAAATGATTTTAGCAAATGGCTGCAAAATAACAAGAGTGAAAAATTTAAAGGGGTCTGAAAACTTTCCGTACCCACTGTACATACATACATATTTCTAAAGCTTGATTTCCAGCACGAAGTTCTGTGATTATAATATGAGCCAGACTTTTATGTAGATTTTGGTCATACCGCCCACCTCTACTGTATAATACATAAACATGAAGATAACAGAAACAAAATATGTGTCTGTGTGTCTCTCAGTTTCTCCAAGTGTGTCGATTCAGCCTGAGAGTGACCTGCCCAGAGAAGGAGAGAAGTTTTTCCTGCAGTGTGTGGGGACGAAATCCAGAGTAAGACGCTCTCACTCCTCTCTCTCTTCAGTTTCCCATCCGTGACGATTCATGTTTTATGTATGAGCTGAAAAGGTCAGCCTAGTGATTCTCCTTTCTCTCTTTACACACACACAAACACACAACCACACAAATGCAGGTTTTTGGTTTGACAGTATCACCGTGATATTTGTGTTGATGTTACATGAGAAACCCTCTCCCCCAAACCAAGGAGAGGGATCAGAGACATCCTTGCATAGGTTTGTTTTAAAAACATACCCTCTATGATCTCAGTGAGTTCAGCAACTCCCTTACTGGAGCTAAAGGATGAAACGTTATTATTTTATTATTTATTATTATTTAGTCATTTACAGACCTTTTATCCAAGCGACTTCCAATGAAGGACAACACAGCATCAATTGTATTCTTAACAACTAAAACAGCTAAACGTTATAAATACTACCTATCCACATTTAAAAATAAAGCTTAAATAAAAATGACAAATGCATAGCAACAAATTTCAAAACTTAACATTTATATAAAAACAAAAATAACGCCTAAAAACATTCAAAATAATTAAAGAACAAAGGTATAAGAGTATAATATTATTCTACATAACACTAACCAAACCAAAAGACAAACCTACATAATGTAATGTACACCACACACACATACAATATATATAATAGATAATCTATAAAATCCTATATGCATACACTTTATAATTCAATATTTTATTTCTTTGCATTTAGTTTGTTAGTTTAGTTTCCATTTCAGATATATTTATTAAATTTTTAGCTATTTAAGCCTGGTTATATCACATAAATATTTCTCCCTGGAAATAGAAGTTAATGTAATTGAATATCACCCTCTACTGGTGCAGGATCACATTACAGCTCATTATTGCTCCTGACATCCATTAATACCACACCGAGAGCTATACAACCCTATTTAGACAACCCATAGTGTCTCTCTGTCACATTTTCTCATTTGCTTTTACGCTCTATCTCTTCCTTACTAGAATGGAAGCACAAATAGGGGGGCTGTATATGAAGAAGATACCTGTGGTATCAGAGGCAGCATTTACTGGTTCTGTAATGATCTTTTGATTATTGTCTATAAAACATTTGGGGTCAGTAAAATTTTATTTTTATTTTAAAGAATTTAATGCTTTTATTCAGCAAGGATGCATTAAATTGATCAAAAGTGACAGTAAATACATTTAGTGTTACAAACGATTTCGATTTCAAATAAATGCTGTTCTTTTGAACTTTCTATTCATCAAACCTTCCACAGAATATTTATCAGCACAACTGTTTTCAACATTGATAATAAATAAGAAATGTTTCTTGAGCACCAAATCAGCAAATTAGAATTCTTTCTGAAGGATCTTGTGACACTGAAAAATGGAGCGATTGCTGCGGAAAATTCAGCTTTGGCCATCAAAGGAATAAATTACATTTTAAATATTTAAATATAAAACAGTTATTTTAAATTGTAATGAATTCAATTGTAATGCTTTATGTCACTATCAAATATTAGCCAGTTTCTATGTGAAGCGCTACCTCTCATATAACATCTCCTTACTTGTTTTGGTGTCTTACTGTATTGCAAGTAGACTGAGATATTAGTTTAGTCATAACTACACTGCTCTATCAGCATCAATAAAGAATTATATTATTTCGATTATTATTAGAGTGGTTCGCTAAATCCCTGTAACACACACAGACACGCTGATTTGGACACGGTATGAGCCCACAGAGAAAAGTCACAGTTACTTTGGCATATTGAGAGGATTTTAAAGGTGAAGTGTGTAATTTTTTGATGCTAAAATACCTTCTTTTATCGCAGGAGTAGGTAGACGTCCTCAGGAAGTGTGAACACTGTGACACTATCAAAACATTTCTCTGTTCATTTGAGTACCAGACCAGCACGACACAGCAACATTGGCTCAACCAATAGCAGGACGTTGGGGCGGGGCTAGCGGTTTGGTTAACCAGTGGAAAACAGGGAAATTGTTTAGGAAATCTGTTTGAACACAATCATTGGCCCTGTCCCAAATCCCACCATGCTTGTAGTATTCCACCCAGAAATTGACTTCAATCCTGATTGTGTTAAATGATAGCAGCTGTTTTTGGACATTGATTTTTCTGTTTGAGTCGTAAGACACTCCAGGTCAGGTGTGTCGCAGCACTGGTGGTTTGGCCACATGGTTTTCTTTCCCATTTGATCAAGTCTGGTTCGTTTCACTTGACATGTTGACTGAGCTTTGCTACATTCGGGACGCTTTCCAGTGCATTCCTCTGTGCTCCTCAGTTCTTTTGGTAGTGTGCCAAATTGCAAAACCCTTCAATCTGCTCAATTAAACGACTCTTTCTGCTTTGCTTTTGATGTGAAATTTCAAAACGTTGTATATGTGGTCCGTTTTGTAATGTAATCTCTCTCTCTCCCTCTCTCAGACCGACTGCGTTTGTCTGGCGGAGGAAAGATGGAGAGCTCCCCCCGATGGCAAAGGTGGATGATGCGTTCCTGCACTTCGAATCCCTCAACAAGTCGGATAATGGCGTTTATGAGTGCCAGGCTGATAACGGGATTGGAATGGGGGACGTAACACACACTCTTCTGGTACAAGGTAATTAACGAGAGACAAACGAGGAAGAGAGCGGAATAGAGACAAAAGGTGTTTTCGTCATTGTTTATTTCTTCTGCTGATTTATGTTAACTTTCACGTCTCCTTTTTCTGAATTTTACTTTCCTTTCTTTTTGTTTCTCTTTTTGCATGACATGTTCTTTATTTCCTCTTCCATTTTCCCTCCCATCCATCATCCATCTCTCCATCCGTCATTTTCCTTCATCTTCCAAGACCAGGAAGATTCAGACCTCTTTATTCTCACCTCTACTCTCCCTTCATTCTCTGCTTTTTCCACATTTTCTCCTGAAACTTCAGTTTCACCATCTTCTGAAGACGAAACTCTTCTTCCACTCTCATCTTCATCATCTTCCACTACCTTCCCCACATCCACTCTTACCTTTTCCTCGACTCTCCCTCCTTTCACTTCTGCTCCTTCCACTCTCCCTCCTTCTCCTGAAGTTCTCACCACCTCTCTTTCCAACGCTCTCTTCCCTGATCTCACTCTTCTGCCCTCCTCTGTTCCTGCCCACACCCCATCCCTCACCCCCCTCCGCCTCCCGGCCACGCCATCAGCTGGGCTCGGCGGAAGGGAGGGCAACCCGGACCGTAGTCTGTATACACATCACCAACCTAACAGTGGTGTAAACAGGCCCACGATCAACAGTTACAGGGTGTGTGTGTGGGATAGGGATGGGCATGATTACCCGAGTGCTCTGAGAAGAGACTGCAATGATCAACCATGACAACACAATAATTGTCAGGGTTCTGTCACTTCGGTCTAGTGTTATTCATGATTTTGTGACAGAGCCCTGACTCCCTGTCATGTTTTTGGTGGTGAGTTCGCGGCTTTGAGTGGGCGCGAGCTTGCGCTCTCGTCGACCGTGCCCTGTTTCCCCTTTTTCATGTTGGAGTGTGGTGTTCGTATCCCGGCACTTTCACACTTGTTGAGTTTCGGTTCCCCCCACCCCCCCCCCAAACCCCCCCCCCCCCCCCCCCCTCGTTTCGGGGTCCGGACACTCGTGCTCCATGTTTTGTCTTGTGGGAGCGTGCGGTCTCGAGTTCACTCGGGCTGTACGCTCTTCTGTCCACGTGGATTGTGTTGTTTTGTGTAGCACATGGTTTGTGTTCGGCCGCGTGCTTTACTGTTGTCTTGTGTTGTTGCACGCAGCTCGTGTTTTTCATTGGCTGCGTGCTTTCATGTTGTCATGTCTTGTGTGAACACACGGCTTATGAGTATTCTCATTAGCTGCGTGTTCGTGTCTCTTGTTGTAGCACATGGCTTGTGATTTGTTTTGTTGGCCATGTGCTTGTGTTTTTGTTTTGTGAGCACATGGCTTTTGTCTTTGTTTCATGTGTGCTATGTGCTCTCATGTCAATTGTCTTGATCCCACCCATCTTGTTACCTGATTATTGGTTAATTTGCCCCACCTGTGTGTCCTTCATTACCCTCCTCATTTGCTCCCTATTTATTCTCCTTATGTTTGCAGTCCTGTGCCAGTTCGTTGTTGTATGTATCCCCCCCCCTGGGGGGGAACAAAAAAAAAAAAAAAATTTTGTGGTCCTGTCCTTTCCTGTCCTGTTGTCCGTCCTGTCCCTGTCCTGTCCTTGCCTAGGCCAAGCCAAGCCAAGCTTGTTGCCCAGCTTGGTTTTTCCTCTACGGGTTTTCCTCTTCCTCTAGTTTTTGTTTTATTTTATTATTAATAAAAGCCCATCTCCTGCACCATTGAGTCCTCGCTCCATCCTTCACCCCCACCCCTGAAAATAATTGCCTTGAGTTTTAAACTTCAAAAAATTTCACACTGAACAAAATCCAGTAACAACCATGCACAGATCAGATAAAAAAGGGGTTTTTTTGTAATTTTTATTTTATTTTTGCATTATGTATTTATATAATCTATTTAGATAATAAAACGATTGTTATATAAATAAACTTACCGTCAAAACGTTTGGGGTCAGTACTTAAAAAAAGAAGAAAAAAAACAAAAAAGAAACTAATCCTTTATTCAGTGAGTACGGCATTAAATGTGACAGTAAAGACTTTTACATTGTCTACTCATCGAAACAATCTAAAAAATTTATCACAGTTTCCAGAAAAATATTAAGCAAATGTTTTCAACATTAATAATAGGAAATGTTTTTGTCTTAAGCCCAAATCACATGTTTGAAAATTCAGCATTGCATCACAGGAATAAATTATATTAATATAACATTCCTAATATCATTAATGTTTTCTATTTTAATATATTAAAATAGAAAACAGTTATTTAATACTTTAATACTATTTCAAAATATTACAGTTTTTCCTGTATTTTTTATCAAATAAATGCAGCCTTGGTGAGCATAATAGACTTCTTTCAGAAACCTAAAAAAAAATTCCCGACTCCAAACTTTTAAATGGAAGTGCATATTGTTTTGGCAATACCTTCTTTTTTTGTTAACATAGTATATGACATGGTCATGACCTAATGACATACATTTTGAGTGTGTCCAGTTAAAGGGATGGTTCACAGAAAAATTAAAATGCCATTATTTACTCATCTTGATCTAAACCTGTATGATGTATTTCTTTCATGGAACAGAAAAGGTGAATGTTCAGGTGAATATAATAAATGTGAATGAGAACTGCGGCTGTCAAGCTCCATTAATAACAAAAACACCATGAAATTAACAGAGAAGTATATCTGTCTTCTGAAGCCATATGATTAATTATTTTAATCATTATTCATTGATAAAAAAAAATAGCTTTTCTTCATGAGAGATAACTGTTCGAGTTACAGAATGAATCAATCATTCTTCATTTGATGTAGTTAAAAAAAAAATTCTAAATGATTTGTTCATGAATTGGACTGATTTGATTCTCAAGCTCCGTTCTTTAACTCCACACAGTCCTCATTCACATAGAGAATATTCTTCAAAAATGTATTATTGTTCCGCAGAAGAAAGTCATACAGGTTTGGAATGACATGAGGGTAAGTAAATGATGACAGAATTTCCATTATTATAACTGTTTCTTCTAATGTGTGTCATGTACATGTCTAAAAACGTGCAACAAAAAAAAAACACACACAGATGTGTAGACACCCCCCACCTCTGCTCCTGAGAACTTGCTTGATTCATCTTTCACGTACCTGTTTAGACAAAACGACCAAAATGCCCATCCCTGGTGTGTAGGTGGAACAGCTTGAATGTGTCACTTCATAATCGAGCAGGTTGTGTTTGTGCGTGTGAGAAAGATAGAGATGTATATTGAGATCTTCAGTGCAGTATCACAGAAGCATGTTGAGCAGCATCTGCTGTCGGCTTTGACTGTAATGCAGGATTTAACCAGGCACATCTCACGGCAAAGCCTCTGATTATCCAGAAACACAATCTGACACCACACCTTCCCTCCAGAAAACATTCACTTCATTATTTCATTATTTTGCTATGTGAAATCCTCTTTAATACTCTTCTGAGATTTTTTTTGGTAGTGTTCAGTGAGCGCACTCAGATGCACACACATGCATGCTCGTGCACATTTTTTCATCGTTTCTCTTTGTTCCTTTTCTTGCTTCACATCTCGTGCTTCCACTCATCCATCCACCCATCCATTCCATTCATCCCTTCATCCTCTTGAGAAGAAGCCGGAGTGAACGCTGCAGGTATTGTCACATCTCTCTAACAGTCTCTTTTTCTTTCTTTTCCTCCTTTTTTCTTTCAGTATTGTCCTGTCTTTCTTTTGGGAATTTTTGATTCTACTCTGTCTCTCTTTCATTTGTCTGTTAGCCTTAATTTATTATGGATCTGGGTGTTTTTTTTTAGCAACAACTCTGTTGAACTGCACTGTCATTATGAACATAGTTAATGGTGCAGGAACGTTGTTAATGAAGGCAAAACATTTTATATTACATGGAAAACTATTAATATCAGCGTAAATTTGCTGGTTCATTGAAAGCTTAGAACTGAATTAGGTTGATGCCAAAAACTGGATTTTCAGCCAATTCTCTCGCTTAGAAGAATGAATGAGATATTATTGATGCAACTCAGTTTTTGCTACAGGGAGGTCCAGCCATCTGTAGCCTGGTGGAAGTCATCAGCAGTGAATCATCTGAACCTGGAAATGCATCTTCCCCCTTTATCAATCTGGTCATTTGCAAAGCCTGACTGATAAGGACCGCCGATTTCTGTCACTTTACACGCTGCAAGTTCGATTCTGTCCCCTCCTCGCGGGTCTTTTTCCACATTGTACTAATTTAAACCGTACATTTGCATCATCAACATGAGTGCATCACGCAGAGACCCTCCCCAGGGGGGGACTTCAATCCCTGTTCAAAAATGTGCAACAATGTGAGATCCCAATGGGGGACCAGAGCCTGTTCTATTTGTATGGAAGTCAAAGGAGGGCATGCCTGAATAAACTATTTTTGTAATGAATCAAACTGTTTATCACATAATAAATCGGATTGCCTTGGTGGTAATCTTCAACATTTTGTTGTAACAGTTTGGAGAGAGCTATATTTGGAGATTGCCATGAAAAATGAGCAATTTATAAAAGAAGGTTTTTATATCCAGCATTACATATTAATTTCGCCAACATAAAATTCATATAAAGACACCATATCAGGGTCATTATGTGATTAACTTGAAAGACAAATATGACTAGGGTGATCATACAGGCCATTTTTACGGGACGCACCCTTGCCAGGATTTTTATATTTACATTTACATTTAGTCATTTTGCCGACGCTTTTATCCAAAGCGACTTACAATTGGGGAATTTATTAAGCGATTCTTCTTAAAGAGGCAAACAGACACAGGAAGTGCTTGAAATGCCAAGTTTTAGGCATTGGGTCATGACGCACGACGCGCCATGATTGGTCGATTATGTACAATACCTGCATTTCCTTCTTCTTTATTCTTTTTATATCACTATAATACATACAAAGAAGTTGTCCCACAGTGCTTTACTGACACATAGAAAATAACACATGAAGTAAATAGCGTAAAAAATATAAAAATAATACAGTCCTAACGCCACACCCATTTAAAATGCCATAGAGATAAATGCATTTTTTAATTTGCATCTAAAAATAAGCCAGAGTCTGTTCGTTCGGAGAGCTAGTGCGCGTTTCCACAGATTTTGACCGCTCACACACAAACGCACGATCACCATTGAGCTAGATCTATTTCAACGTTAGTAGCACTGTTAAGAGTCCAGATCACTGATCTAAGTTATCTAGAGGGAACATCTTACTAGGAGAGCTGCACGATAAGTGGATGCGGTTATTAATAGACTTACCTACGATGACCTGATTTTGAACTCATCTGTATTTGACAGTAAGCCACTTCACAAGGCAAGGCAGGCAAGGTTATTATAAGCACTTTCTCCACAGGTCATTTCACAGTGCTTTACATACATAAAGAAACGAATCATCACACATAAGGATTTAAACCTGAATTATAAAACAAATGATTTAAAGAATTAAAAACGGTTAAGATAAGAAGACGATTATACATAAAATATAGTGCAAGCAGTTCGGACATTGCACGTTGCTCATTCAATAAATGCACAGCTAACAGATGAGTTTTGAGTCTGCATTTAAATGTGACTAATGTTTAGCACATCTGACTCTTCTGGAGCTGATTCCAACTGCGGGCGGCATAATAACTAAGCGGACTCCCCTTGTTTTGTGTGAACCCTTGGGATTTCTAACTGACTCGATCCTAATGATCTGAGTGGTCTGTTAGGTTTATAATCAGTGAACATATCTGTTATGTATTTAGGTCCTAGGCCATTGAGGGATTTATAAACGTGTAAAATTACTTTAAAATCAATCCTAAATATAATTGGAAGCCAGTGTAAGGACCTGAGGATTGGTGTGATATGTTCAGATTTTCTGGTTCTAGTCAGAATTTTGGCAGCAGCGTTCTGGATGAGCTGCAGCTGTCTATGGTCTTCTTGGGAAGGCCGGTGAGGAGACCATGACATAGTCCCCCCCCCCCCCCCACCCCCCTGGGGGCCCCCCCCTGGTGATAAAGGCATGAACAATTTTCTCCAAGTCTTGACTGGAAACAAAGCATCTAATTCTTGCAATGTTTTTGAGATTATAGTATTCTGATTTAGTTACTGCTTTGACATGACAACTGAACTAAGGTCTGTCTCCAGAATCACACCAAGATTCTTGATTTGATTTTTAGTTGTTTGACCCTAGAGTCAAGGTATGCATTCGGCTTGAGAAATTCGTCTTTGTTTCCAAATGCAATTACTTCGGTTTTTTTTCCTTGTTTAACTGAAGAAAGTTCTCGCACATCCAACTGTTCATTTCATCAATGCATCAGCATAGGGAGTCAACGGTCTGTAGTCATTTGGCGATAAGGCTAGGTAAACAAGGATGGGAGTGATATGTTCATATTTCCGTGTCCGGGTCACTTTTTTAAATTGGGATGTATATTTGTGTGTCGTCAGCGTGGCAATGAAACGCTATCCCATGTTTCGCAAGAATATTCGCATAAAGGTATCATATATAAAGAGAATAAAGTTGGAGCTAAAATGGATCCCTGCGGAACTCCACAAGCAAGATGCGCCGTGGAAGAAGCGAAATTATCAATGTTAACTGAAAAAGAACGGTTAGTCAAATAAGATATAAACCATTTTAGAACGTTTCCCTGCAGACCGATAGTGTTCTAAACGGGAAATAAGAATAGAGTGATTAATAGTATCAAACGCTGCTGATATTGCATGTTATTGGTCAAACTACTTTGGATGTTTTAGGCAATATAAAAATCAGGATGTGTCCTGTTTAAATGCACATATGGCCACCCTAAATATGACTCAAGTTGACCATGATTTTTTTTTTCAGGCTAAACACCCTCTTCTCTCTGCCATGAGTACTAACAGCATCTCTCTACCATTATAGCTAGCTAATGGCTTGGAACGAGAAGGTTCCACATATTGAAAAATTGTTCATTCCGTTTTTTTATTAACATATTATTATCCAAACTAATTCACTATTTAATGCATTGCAAAAGATGCAAAAAATGTGAGATGCTCGCCGAAGTCCATTTCTGCAGAGTAAAACAGCAATGAGAAATGATTAGGAAGCAAATCATCATCAATAGCACATCAGTTATTCTGTATGAACCAAATCTGGAACGCCATTTTCAAAAAGGGACTTGAGTATGATTTCTTTGTGTATGCTTGAGTTCAGAAAACACCAATGAAATTCACTGAACTTTGACATCAAAGAGCTTGGGTCCTCACCAAAAATAGCTATAAAGCCTTGAAAAACAGGCCTGATTTAATGTGAAATTTACCAGTATGTTTAACCGGGCATATACAGTCTGCCTTGTAATGATTTTATCAAAGTGCATCATCACAATATCCTCTAATTGTACATTTAGATTTCCTTTGCCATCATCTAACACTGACTTAAACTTAATCTAATAATGAAATCAATAAAAAAAACTAATATAAATCTAATAAACAAAGCTGTAGCATTGAAAATTATTGATTTTAGTTTTAATGTGATATTTTTAATGTATCAATACCAGCCAGTAATTATTTTAATATCAGTGCCTCCATAATTAATAATATTAAATAGTCCTATTTAACTGAAATGACCCCTGTAAAAGAGCTTTAGTGCTTTCTTCTTTTTCTGGGGGGTTTTTCTCTTTCACTTTCCCTCTCTTTGTTTCTATCTGTCTCTCTTTTCTCTCTGTCGCTCTCAGGGCTTCTTGTCGTGTCACTCAGCACTCACTCTGTTTGTCCTCCTTCATCCTCTCTGCTCTCATCTATTGCCCCCCGTTTTTTCTTCTCCTGAAGCGTGCGAGCGTCAGGGTGACTGTTAACTTGTCTTGTTTTGATGGAGTATTGTTTGTGAAGGAGACAGAGATCGTGCTGTGGGTGGGAGTGATGGACGTCGTTCATGCTCTCTGAGTCCAGGCAAAGTCACTGAAGCTTATGATAGACTCTTTGCTGAAATCTTGCTTTTGATTATTCATGTTTTTCCTTTCAAACAGAGAGGTCAGCGGCTCTTGGGGCTTCACGGTAGATGGACAATGACATTGTAGTAAATTGCTAGCCCATTACAAATATGCTTCACACATTATATGAACTGCTACCATTCAAAGGTTTGAGGTCAGTAAGATTTATTTTTTAAAGAAATTAATACTATTCAGCAGGGATGCATAACATTAATCAAAAGTGACCATAAAGACATTTATAATGTTAAAAAAGATTTCTGTTTCAAATAAGTGCTGTACTTTTGAACTGTATTCAACAAAGAATAAAAAACTATTCATCACAGTTTCCACTCAAATATTAAGCAGTACAACTGTCAACATTGATGATAATAATAAATGTAATAAATAAGTTTCTTAAGCATGAAATCATCATATTAGAATGATTTCTGAAGGATAGTGTGACACTGAAGACTGGAGTAATGAATGCTGAAAATTCAGCTTTGTCATCACAGGAATAAATTACATTATTTAAAATATATTAAAATAGAAAACTGTTTTTTTTTTTGTATATATTTCCCATATTATTGTTTTACGGATTCGATCAATGGAATCAGCTGATGAGGCATAAGAACCTTCTAAAAAACATGAAAAAAATCTTACTGACCTCAAACTTTTGAATGGTAGCATGCATAATGTGAAATAACAGGAAACAAGGCCTGTGCTTCTTTTCACTATATTTAAATGGGAAAAACAATCAGTAATTATCATCTTGTGTGAGATATTTTAGTTCAGTTCGCTTGAAAATGTCAAGGGCCCTATTAAAGAGAAGAAATCGCTTGAAATTGTTTCCAAAGATAAGCATTATTGTGCATTAGGGCTGGGAAAAAGATTCACACATTGCAATGCTTTCTCAAGGGAATCTGTAATCGGGAAAAAAAATTGATTTTAAATTTATAGTAATATAATTTTAAATAATGTTGTTTATGGAAAAAGCATGTGCAGTATTATCAGAGGGGTTGTGTTTTTGTCAGAGCAGCTGGTTGTGAATAATCGGGATTCACTTTTATTCAAGTATGCAAACTTTTCTCAAATCCAGATGAAAATTTGCATCAACCTGAATAGTTTTAGCACGGATTTCCATCAGTGATTCATGTCACATTTAAATTGAAGTATTCTGAGAACGTAACTTTTCAAATTCATATTGCACATTTCCATCTATTGTACAGTCTCCATATACAGCGAAGCGAATCACTCGGTCTTTTGTTACATTTCAAAATATTTGCAACTTTATGCCTTGTAGAGGACTGTTTTGTCATGTCATGTATTGCGCTATTCTATTGCGCTTTATACAATACAGATTGTGTCAAAGCAGCTTCTCGGAGATAAACAGGAAACTAGCAGAATCTATTATGGAAACTCAACTGGAGAAAACGTATTGTTTGTAATTTGCATTGTGACTCCCTGAATCAAAATCAGATTGTGAGGATTTCCAGTGTTACCGTATATGAATGACCTCTGCTGTGTTTGTAAAGATGTGGTGGGGATGAATAAGTATTATGTTTTTCAGTCTTTTGAGTTTCAGCTGAAGTCTCTCTCGAACTTTTCTCTGATTTTGCCTAGTCAGTATTGTTAAGACATCGGTTGTCATTCTGATTGTCCTCTTTGCACAGCTTTGACTATCTACCTGTCTTTCTGTCCATTTCTCAGACCCCACAGTGATGTCCACCCCTTTAGGAGTAGACCATGCTGTGATTGGTGGAGTGGTTGCTGTTATTGTCTTCATCATGCTTTGTCTCCTCATCGTCCTCGGCAGATACCTCATCAGACACAAAGGTACCACACACTCACACACGACCCTAATCAGACACAAAGAAATCCCTCGCTGTCTTTCACACACACACACACACACACACCTGGGGCGTCTGGAGGGCTTATAACCTTCTGGGACTGTTCAAATTCCTGACAGAGGGTCTGGCAGCATCCTGCCCCATCAGCAGCTTTTTTTTTTTTTTATGATTTTTTTGTGGATTTTGTCTTGACAAACATTCTAGAAACTTGACTCAAAATCTCATTGTTGACTGGGACATTATACTTATAATGAACCAAGTGTCTCACTGCAATGGCGCACCTAGAAAAAAAAACATGAGAAAAATGGGCTTGGAAAAAAAAAATTAAATGAAAATGCTGAGTTTATGAACGGAATGAGAGAACAAAGTACAGGTACATACAAGGTTGCATGTCCTTGCTTTTATATAAATGCATATCAATTGCTCAGCATAAATACTGTATGTGATCATTATCTAATAGTAATTAATTTTTTTCATAATATATTCTATGCTTTTTAATATTTTGCTTAAAGTATTATCTATAGTCAAGATTTGAGTTTTTTTTTTTTGCAGCAAATCCATTTCCATTTTCCTCTCTCTGACCTTTGGAATTGTAATTGCTACTGTACTAGGGCTGGACGATATGGCCTAAATTTATATCACGATATATTTCTTAATTTCAGTCGATACGATATAATTCCGATATCGATATGAACACTATTAAAAAAGCCTAAAAAAAACAGCCAAGAACGGCCACAACAGATGTCTATACCTACAAACTTATGAAAAATTAATATGCCAACTCTATGAAACCTACTCCTATAAAACCATATAATATTTTAGAAAAAAAAAACAGCACAAATAAATTAATGTTCAAACTTTATTTGTATTTAGCCTTCATACAAACAAGAAAGGTGAAATCACTGTCAAATAAATCTCAGACTCACCTTATTAATATTAATATCTTCTAACATACCAGTCAAAAGTTTTTGAACCGTAAGATTTGTATTTGTTTTTAAAGAATTCTCTTCTGCTCACCACGCCTGAATTTATTTGATCCAAAATACAGCAAAAAAAAAAAATTTGTGAAATAGTTTTAATATTTAAAATAACTGCTTTCCATTTGAATATATTTAAAAATGTAATTTAATCCTGTGATTTCAAAGCTGAATTTTCAGTGTCATTACTCCAGTCTTCAGTGTTACTTGATCCTTCAGAAATAATTTTAATATTCTGATTTGCTGCTCAGAAATAATTTATGATGTTGAAAACTGCCGAGTAGAATTTTTCAGGTTTCTTTGATGGATAGAAAGTTCAGAGAAACAGCATTTATCTGAATAGAAATCTTTTGTAACATTATATATGTCTTTATCATCAATTTTGATCAATTTAAAGCATCCTTACTAAATAAAAGTATTAATTTATTTCCAAAAAAAGAAAGAAAGAATCACCCCTTCTATCCCCTGACTCCAAGCTTTTGAAGGGTATAGTGTATAATGTTACAAAAGCATTTTATTACAGATAAATGCTGACCCCCCCCGCGCTCTGGATCCCCCTTTCGTTCATCAAACCGACAATCAAAAATACTCAACTGTATTGATAATCAGCAAATCAGCATATTATATTGATTTCTGAAGGATCATGTGACAATTAAGACTGAAGTAATGATGCTGAAAATCAGATTTGATCACAGGAATAAATTACATTTTGAAATATATTAAAACAGTTATTTTAAATTGTAATGAATTCAATTGTAATGCTTTATGTCACTATCAAATATTAGCCAGTTTCTATGTGAAGCGCTACCTCTCATATATATTCAAATAGAAAATATTTCAAAATTTTACTGTTTTTGCTGTACTTTGGATCAAATAAATGCAGACTTGGTGAGCAGAAGAGAATTCTTAAAAAAAAAAAAACATTAAAAATCTTACTGTTCAAAAACCTTTGACTGGTAATGTAGGGCGGCTGATTATAGTTATAGATTGAAACAAATGTGCTTCAGCAAGAAAAAAAGGGTATGAAAAGTGCTCAGAAAAGTCGCTGCAGAAAACAAAAAAAATTGAGCAACAACAAAAACATGTTGCTGGAGACGGGCTTATTGAAAATTGAAAAACTGATTGTCTGCCAGCAGGAGGTGCATTGAGAGCGGTAGAACTTGCGGTTTCTCCAGTAATGGCTGTAATCAAATCAGCTCCGCTCATGAATGCTACTTTATCAGATCAAATGAAAATGTCATCGAAACTTTTCTGAAGACAGTCGGTTCCCTTCAGAGATACATTCATGTAAAACACCCGCGTGCAGTGCTCATGTTTATTCAACGAAGTCAAACGGCACGAATAAATCAATGTATGGGATACACTGGTAATGTATATCAAAATATCGGAAATGTGTTTAAAAATCATATCACATTTATTGAAAAGAATTATATCGCGATACATATTGATATTGAATTATTGTCCCCGCCAGCCTGTATACTTACCCATTTAAGATATCATACGCAAATTACCTTCTTATCTTCTGCTGATATAGCGTTGATGAAAGTAAATTTTAAAAGCAACATCCCTTTTAAAATCATTACATTTTATGGAACGTAACACATGACTGTAGGTACTTTTGCATTTAAAAGTGTGTGAGTACATCTCTTACCTATCTCTTACTTTCCATTACAGCATAAATGTATTAACACAGGAATCATGGTCAAATAAATAAATAAATAATTGCATGCTCAATTGGAACATTGTTGACAAAATGTTGCCTTTTCTGTTCATTCTTGTTCCCAGTCTACAAAAAAACAAGATAGTTGATTTTCATTAGAACAGCAGAGTTGACTGCATTAATTTTATTAAAAATAAACATTAAATAATAGATAAAGGATCAAATAAAATACTGAATAAATTACTTGTATGTACACCTTAACTCCAGTACTGGTACTTCTGTCATCATAACTGTGACACACTCTGAATGAGGTATTTTTTATAGTTTAGTGGACTAGGTGGACTAGTGAGGGAGTTCTGAAATTTAGATTTCTGTATAGTACATCAGTTTCTTTTATTTCAAAAATGCAAGAACAATTCTATCCCAGCTTATATCCCCTTAAAAACAGCTATTTTGCAGAGTGCAAGGCAGCAATTGACAGACTGACAGACTGTGTCACTGCACAGAGGGACACTGTAAACAGATCATCACAGCTGTGCTGCAGCTTTCCCTCTCAATCTATCTATGACTTACAGCGTACAGCTCAAGAAAAGCTGTCAGAAGCGATACATTTGGGAAAAACAGCCAGGGAAGAAATGCTGAACAAGGATTTAATGCAGCTGTGCATTGAAAGATCATACTGTATGTACTCTTTGGTGAGGTATTAATGTAAACAGTCGGTTAGGTCTTAACTCAAACAGGTGAGAAAAAAATCAGGTATGCCTATGTATGTAAAAATTTTGGATCTTGATGTGTAAATACAGCCTAATAGTCTTCTCGACAGAATATTAATTTGTTAAAGTGATAGTTCACCCAAAATTGAACATTTTGTCATAATTTACTCAACATCATGTTGTATGAATTTCTTTCTTCTGTTGAACACAAAAGAAGATATTTAGAAGAATGTTTGTACCCAAACAGTTGCTGGTAGCCATTGACTTTCATAGATTTTTTTTTTTACTGTACTATGGAAGTCAATGGCTACCAGCAACTGTTTGGTTGTAAACATTCTTCAAAATATCTTCTTTTGTGTTCAACGGAAGAAACAGTTTATTTTTGGGTGAACTATCCCTTTAAGGTTAATTAAGCTGTGATAGTAATAGAAAACCCCAGTCTTCAAATTTTCTTTTTCTCTTACTGTTTACTAAAATTATTTTAATTAAATACTAATATAAATAATATTTTAAGTCTCTTATGTTACCTACGGTGCATTTATTTGAAAACTCTATGTAAAACAGAAATATAGTGAAATAATATTGTGTACTAATATTATTACAATTTAAAAACAATTTCAAATGTTTTCTATTTTAATATTTTTTTTAATGTAATTTATTACTGAGATGCAAAGCTGAATTTTGTCCTGATTTCCTGCTCAAGAAACATTTCTAATTATTATCAACATTGAAAACAATTCTATTTAACTTTGTAAAAACATCAATACACACAACAAAAATTGTGAGAAAAAGAATCATAATGTAATAATAATATGCAGTATAATATAAAATAAGCATTCAACAAATCACTAAAAATATACAATTAATGAAGATGATATACAAATAGCAGTAACAAATAATACGGATAAAGTTGTGGTTTCACTCTCTCTCTGTCTCTCTCTCAGGTACGTACCTGACTCATGAGGCGAAAGGTTCCGATGATGCTCCTGATGCAGACACAGCCATCATTAATGCTGAGGGTGGCCACTCTGGGATGGATGACAAGAAAGAGTACTTCATCTAGAGATCCATCCCTCTGCACCCTCTTCCTTCACACGCTTCAGTTCACTCAGCCTGACAGGGAAAAACAGGGATGGCAGAAGAGAGAGGATATATGTGAGGAAAAAAAACAAAACAAGTGTTGACCTGTTGGAACTGAAGGACCTCAAATACGCTTCGACACACAGGACAGGGATGTGAGAGTTGGCGCGTGGGCTCATTTACACCACCACACACACACACATATTTCTTCATTACCATAATGACACATGAGCAAACACACATGACGAGATGTAAACAATAACAACAGGCAATATGACAGTGACCACACTTCCCTCGCCTCCCATGATTCCTTTCAAACGGTCCAGATGTACTCTGGCACATGTTGCACAGTGATATGTGCATGTATGAACTTTCAAGACACACGGTCTTCTCCCAAAACCTTTGAAAGACACACACTCGTAACAGGCACGCATGCAAACACACACCGAACAAAAAGTGTCTTAAACTGAATACAAAATTGAATGAATTTAAACCATTCAACCCTGCAATATCACTGACAGACACACACACACTCATATACATCACATCATTGTTACATTACATCACACACACACAGAATAACCAGGCAAAAACAGCAGCCCCTGCAACCATTGTATGGGACCCCGATATAAATTTATAAATACATATATATGATTATATAGCATCATTTTTACTCAGTGTGCTGTAAATATATCCTCCATCTCTCTCTAACCTCACTGTCTGATATTGCAGTATATACTCTCTGAGCCTGCCTGGTTTTCTTACATGCGTGGAAATGCCGAGTTGATAAAAAAAATATCTGGACTATAAAAAAAAAAACATGGTGTTATGAAAACTTCAGTAATATTTGTATGAATTACGTTCTCTTCAAGTTTGATTTCTGGTGTTTACTGTTGGTGCAACAGTCTAGTGTCATTTCATCAACATAGGAAGATTATCATTATTACTATTATTATTATCATGAGGTCCTCAATCTAAATGTATTACATTGTGCACTGATGTATCATTGTATCGGGCCCAGTGATTTGCTCACTCACGCCACCTTCAGGAATGAATCTCCTCTGTTCTTCAGTGGCGGGACTCTAAGAAAAAGCAGGGTAACAAACTACTGCTCTCTTTCACTTTCTCTTACTGATCATATTCCCACTCTCTTCCACAATTCTCTCCTGTCTGTTCTTCTCCTCTTACAGTCATAAAGCTAGATTATTTCTAGACTTATGCCATCATTGTAACCACAGACCATGGTGACGTTTGGAGGGAGTTTGGGGGGGTAAATCGGTTGCATCATGCAATAAACTGAGGTGATTCTATTTAATAAAAAACAGTTGATTAATCATTTAATTTAATTAAATCTGGCTTATTAAAGGTGAAGTGTGTAATTTTTAGCATGTTAAACACCTTCCTCCTATCCAATCTTAATGCGAATAGACTGTAAATAAGTCATTTGTAGGTTGATTCCCTGTGGCTCTATCAAAACATTGCTCTGTTTGTTTGAGCATCCCGACCTCCTGACTTCTAATGTAAGCTCAACCAATGGCATGCAGTCTGATTCAGTTTGGATGCACACAAAATACACACTTTACTTTTAAATGTGTTGTGCGTAAATTTGTTGAAATGCATGAATTCTGCTTCACTATGTATCCAGTAGATTTTTTCCTAATCTGTACTGATCTGGTGACAGATTGGATTACAGAAAATGGCCAGTTGTCATATCTGAATCATGTATTCCTTTTCAAAAGCTGTTTTCTTAGAGGAGACGGTTAGAACGGTGACTTGGGGGTTGAGCTGTGGTGTTCATGCAAGTGGTGTATGTTTGAATCCGGCTTGTGACATTTTTCAATTCCATTCCCCTGGACTCTTCCCAACGTTTCTTGTCTTAAACATGGCAAATGGTCAAAAAAATAGAATGATATTTACATAGAGAAATGCACGTTTTGATGTCTGTGGTTTTTTTATTCTTCGTTCTGGTATAGTTTCCCTTTTTTTTTTTTATTTATTGTTTTTTTTTTTTTCTTGTTTTACTTTTTTCTTTCATATCTACTTAGCATGCTGTGTTTAATGTGGCCCCCAGTGCCAGGGATCTTCCCTACACTTCTTATCGGGGATGTGCGGAGCTGTGTTTTGTTCACGTGGGATGATAGGGTCATTCGTTTAATGCATGTACGGTCCCCGCACCGCCTGCTGGAGGTGCGCGACACGGTCACGACGCCGTGTCGTGATGACCTTTCGTTTAGTGACACTACTCTATTCACCCTTGGAGACCCCACTGGTCTATAGCACCCTCTACCTTCATGCCGATGACAGAGTTAGACAGTACGCACTCTTCGGTATGCGCTGTTTCAGCAGTTCCCTCTTGATTGTTATTACCACGCACGGGGGTACCGTCCACCGAACTGAACACGCCTCACCATCTTTGTCTTCACACCACAGTCTCTCTCTTTCTGTCCGACTCACCACTCCTTCCCTTCGTTAACCCGCCTAGTCCGAGGTCTGAGGGCGTGCTGTTCTTAGACAGCGCGTGCTTTGTGCGTCAGTTGTGTATCTTACCTGTGTCTCGCCTTGGAGCTGGTGTCCTCCTTGTTTCATTTGACAGACATTTGTGTTGGTGTTCACTTCCGTAGGTATTTTCTGATTGGGTGTGCTAATGTCGTCGTTCGAGCATGAGCACTGTGCACGTCCACACTCTTGCAGTGCGAGTCGTGCCGTGGAGAACTGTCGGCACGGGGTCACTTTGTCGACTGTCTGTTGATGTGCTGGTGCCTCCCCACTCAAGTGCTACAGCTCACACGCCCTCGCTTAGCCGCACAGGGTGTGCGTGTTTGTGTTTGCCACGTGGAAGATTTCTCCCTGGCCCCCCAAAACCAGCTGCCCAGGCCACCCTCCAGTGTCCTTCGGTTTGTTCTGCGAGGAGGAGTATTAGGCAGTGAGCCTCGCTCACTTTTAATTTGGTTCGTCCGGTCCCAATACACAAGATCCTTACTGTTGGATCGCAATGTCCCGAGACACGCGGCCACGCCCACTCTCTCATCGCTTCCTCCTCCGAGCGTGCCCCGCGGTCGCCTGGGTGCGTATCGGTGCGACGCTTTGTCTTCTGGGCGACACCCGCGCACACCCGTGAGCTTGGGACGGGGCTGGCGGAGTCCCATTCGCCATCACCCTTTTCTCCGGTTGCCGGGTTTTGCACTATGTCTCATTTTGGTTGTGGCCTCTAGAGACCGCTTGCCCCCTGTGCAGGGCGTTCTCCGCGCCGACAGCAGACAGGACACCCACAACAGAACACTACACACGGCCACACCACACCTCGCCGGGCTCGAGTAGCGCCTGCCTCTGCTCTTCTGACCACTCGCGGACACACACGCCACACCCCTCTCAGGTTCCGCTTGTTGTTCCACCCCAGAGATCTCTTGCCTTCCCACCTAATATCCCTTTGGGTCCCTCCTTCTCCGCGTGTTCTTGTTCTTCTCCCCCCTGCGCCTCCTTTTCGCTCCTTTTTCATTTTTCTTATTTCCCACCCCCCCGGTTATATTTGCCGAGCCTGACAGTGAACCACGATGCCTGTTTTTGCGCCTGTCCACTCCCCCTAAAATACCTAACACGATGACATTCTACAGTCATAAACTTCTCACAATCCAGCCTAGTGCCTTTTCTTTTTATGATACCTTAGTTTTTTTTATTACTTTAAGTAAACTTACCATAAACAAATCCATGGTGCAGTCGACTCGAAGAATTTGTGTTTCCTGAGCCTTCATCGATTTCATTTAGGGGTCTCCATCCATATATTTGTGTGCCGGCGCATTATGTTAAAGACAGTCTTGATTCAAAAAGGCGCAAGTTGTCCCCCGCATGCCCAACTCGGTCGGGTTTTTGTTTCGATCCTTTGTACGCTTGACCCTAAGCCATTTGGAGACCTGCCAGCTTTTTTATAAAGTATTTTAAATAACCTAGCGAGCTCTGGTTCCAGAACGATGGGCGTTCAGTGGGGGTATGACACCACGCGCTGTGACTGCGGAGGCACGCGCCGGTGCTACGATTTTGTACGGACGTCGCGTGTGCCACGCCACGCGCTGTCACATGAACTCGGCGGTCCTGGTCAAGTGACAAGAGTGGCGTGCGTTTCATTATGATAAATGGTGTAGACCTAAGTGATTGGGGCATTTCAGACGAGAGTGTATTAATTATCGGTATGTTGATGTCTCCCTCAAACGAAGCAACCACTTGCATTACCTTCGCTGGGTTACAGTTGGTGCACAGAAAACCCTGTTGGCAAGTACAGAGGTTAAGACGTTTTTTGTAGTTGGTCGACCCGGTTCCACACTATCTCAACCACGAGGGATTTTGAGCCCCAACGATGAAGTCAACAGCGTTTACGAGTCTAGAGATGCCCGCGCTACGTCCTGTAGAATCCGTAGGAGGGGACTCAGGGGTGTGTTGGACGGTCGTGGGTAGCGAGCAACGTCGAGAAGGGGTTTAAGAGGTCTCCACTCCAAGGAAGATTTCTATAGCGATGATGGTCTGACAGCCGTGAGTATGGTTAGAGTCATATGTCATGCTGAGAAGGCACCGATCCCATGACCCAGCATCTTAAGAGTGGTCCTGGCTGAGCGGGAGCCACTGGCGAGAGGTCTCCAGCGACAGATTTTACGTACATGGCCTGTCCACTTTGGCCCGCTCCAATGGCGGTGAAGTCGTCCTGTGACATTAGCAGCACAAAACAGCCACCACAAGCATAAAGGTTTAACACCCTCGCAGTGTGCTTGACTGGATGGTGTTACGTTGGGGGTCATGAGTCAGGGCTATTGTCGTTTCCCTCCAAACACGGAGAGTCGAGTTAATGCCAAAGAGTTCAATTTTGTTCTCATGTGACAACAGCACTTTCCCAAGCCTTCTCTGAATCATTTAGACGTTCTCTGGCAAACTTATTCACACAGGTTGGGACTGTGGTCCCACTGCCCCTTAAGGCAGTGGCAGATTAGGGGCAACGCTCCTCGTGCGTGTAGTCGGCACAAGATCTGGAAGCGGAAGCGTCCAGGGACCGAGGCCTGTGTGTTTCCTCCGCTGATTCCTCACCAGATTCATTGACGATGAGGTCTGTGTGACGATCGCTCGAATGTTCCGCGTGAGGCTAGATCTAGCCATCGACTTGTCGCTCTAGGACCCCGTCACGCGCTGTTTGACAGCCGTCTTTGGTCGGGTGGTCGCGGGTCACGTCCATGGCGTAGTGGTGCGACGGGGTTGGTAATGGGAAGCTTGACGCATGATTGATTGCGGCCCAGGCGTCGCAAGGGGACACCCTCAAGCAAGCTGGCCATACGGGGTGTGTTTACCAAAACTCTGACAGCCGACAAGACTGTCCGATACTGGTTACCCACCAGGCCATCATATACCAAAACTGTGGGAGCCAGAATTCGTGCCTGGTTGCGCGCGGTCGGGGGATCACGCGTATTCTCACCCTCACCTGTACTGACACGATGACCAGATTTCCGTTACCCCTTATAGATGTCACGTGTTTGTTGGATTCTTTTTGTGAATGGTGGCTTTAGATTCGTTCTCTATCCGGTTACGGCGCGGGTACACCCTCGTGTCCGCGAGCGACGTTTCGGCCTCAACCTCGTAATTTCTTTGTAAGGGCGCGGCGCGTATGTGTATCGCGAGATCGACGATCACCCGCTTTGAGGGAGTGTGACCGTGCGCCTGGATCACACAATCATTGTCTTCCACCAGAAACGTGGTCGGACAGGTATAGATCTTATAAACCTGACCGACACGACGCATGCTATTGCCGAAAAAATGTCGCAAACGCACGCAGCATCGCACATTAATGAAACCGGTAACACGGGTTTAAGGGACCCTGTACAGAAACCAACCAGGCTATGGTTGGTGGCATAAAGCATAGGCGATAAGCGATCAGGGATCCAGACGTTGCACCCCGCGCCCGACAGTGAGAGGACGACAATTGCCCATTAGCTGACGGCATGATACTTATTACATGCGTCCATGGAGGTCCGTCCGAGTGAAGTAAGCTTTACTCCGTCTTCACTACAGCCATCCACTTTTCTGTTGGTGAGCCACCTGGTCTGCAGTTCCGCAGTATATAGTCGATACTGTCAGTCCTTCCCTTTTTAGTGTCGCACATTTCCTGACTCTCTGTGTTTAGCAAAGCACTTGCAGATTCGTGTGCCGCAAAGTAATCGTATGGCCTGGTCGAGGCTGTCAGATGTGAATTCCATGCGTGTCCCCCCCCAACCTCAGAATTTATGACATTTGTGAACCCGGTGTTTGAAATCAACATGCTAGAGAAGCCATTGTGACAACTTGCCCCTGTGACAACTAGCCCCAGTCTCCCCTAATATGTCTCCTAGGGCCGTCATTCCCCCTGTGTGTTTCTTGCATATCCACTGTTGATTGCACCCGCTCGTGTACACGATTCACCGACGGGGCGACTGTAAAAATATGACCATTTGTGTCCACCCTATGTGTGTAAATGAGCTGTGCTTTCCGCGTTGCCAAAGCTTGTAGTATGTAAGGAGCGACCCAGAATGCCTGGAGAGAGAGAGGAGTGGACGAGGCGCGTAGGAGCACCGCAGACGGCACGCTTCCAGCACCCCTTGCTTTTGAGGACCCCGCCCGCCCGCCCCCCCGCGTTTTCTGATGGATCCCGGCGGCCTCCCCTTATACCCTCTCACCGCCTTCACTTCGTGTTGCGTTTCCGCCGGTTTGCTGTGTACCGAAGCGAGGTCTCCGGTGATCTCGATCCCCGTTTGCTTTCTCCTCAACTATCAAACCTGAGGATTGGCTGAAAGAAAGAGATTTCAGGGTTACGCACCTGTTTCCACACCATGCTACACATCCAAGCCCGATTTGTGAGGGAGGTAGTGACTCGCAGACGTTAAGCCTGGTCTGTTTGGAGGAAAGACACGCAGACCGTCTGCGCGCGACATGAGGCCCTTCATCACGAGGACGGACAGGGGCTTGTCGATGGCCCCGACGGCGGAGACGGGATGACGGGCACGATCCCCAGCGTAGGGAAGAAAGATGTAATTGATGGTGTGTTTATGTAGGACCGAGGCAAACACAGTGGGCTTCAGCAGACTTGCCTCTGGATTTATAATATTGGCCATCTGTGTTACAGAGGTACGACCCGACGACGCACACGGCCGTCGACAAGCAGCCACATGACTCCATTCTAATGCTCTGTCCGCTGTCACTCGCTCCGCACAGTGAAGGTGTTTTAACTTGTTACTATGGTTAACGCTAGTGGTGTCAAGACAGGTGTGGCCCATGCTTTGAATGTAGTGGTGTGCCCAGATCTAAGTGTCTGTTTTTAAGATAGTAGGGTTTGACAGTTCACCCACTGGTGATCTTATTGGTGTTGCGCGTGTGTTGTGTGTGTGTTTGTAACTGCTGTTCATTTATTTGAGAGAAGTAAGTTTTATAGAACTCAGTATATTTCGTTTTTTTATGGTGTTATCTGGCGCTTGCAGGAACTATGCGCAGTCGCTTAGACGTTAGTTCAGGGGTCTGTGCCTCCGTTTGCTCGCGTGCGCGGTGGCGTACAAAACCATTTCCGCGGCAGATCATGTGTCGAATGTGTACGTGCGTCCACAACAAGCACAGACGGCGTTTGTCAGGTTGTTGTTGCTGCGGTCCGGCGACTAGACTCCCTTTGTTGTGTGTTGTGTTCGACCGGCGGGACGCCTGCGCAGATGTTCTACCACCTCCCCCCCTTGACCGTCATGTTGTCTCTTTTGTTTGTGTTAGCATTATCTCTTGTGTCTAGCGTCAAGAAAGGAGTCCCGCGATTGCGGGTTACGCCGCCGCAAACGCGTTGGCGGTCCGGTCGTCTCAAGAAATGAATCACAAATTAAAGAATAACCTACGACGTGTCTGCGTATGTGTGTGTGGGTGTTTGGTGCAGCACCTTTAGTGAGAGACTCGCATATTCAATATGTAGCCCTGTTTGAGCGTTGTACATGCTGCGCTCAACTGCGGCACGATTACTGTAGCTTTTGGCTATGTGACACGTCAGACTGGTTCTCGACATGGTTATATGAAACATGAGTGGTGTCCGGCTATAGGCTTGTAAGGCCTCCTCCACGGATTAGCGGCGTGTGGTTGGGCGAACGTGGTCAGCCGCAGGGCCGTGCAACGGGCGGCGCACTGCTAATGGTTGCCGAGACCTTGTATGACATTATGCGCACCATCCCGGCGGACCCTATCAGTAGTTTCGTTTTAGCGCACGAGGTAATATGTTATTAGTAGAGGAATACACAGCGTGAGGAGTGGAAGTTTGTTTTTCTAATAGGGGGGTGGGTTGGGAGAAAGGGACATTCCCAGAATTCACAGTGGGAACACTTTTCTTTGGACTTTATTTAAAAAGTAGTAATAATAAAAATGTAACCGTTAATGGGTAAGGTGTTAGAACGATAGTTATCGTGATGTGGTAAAGCCGGAGCCGATCTGCTTGATGGCGGAATGTTGTAAGAGCCCAAAGTCTTGAAGTTGTGTGGGTTGCGGGGGGTACTAGCAAACAATGTGCCTCCAGTGTCAGCTTGGTGGTTCGCTGAAAAACGCAGAATTTATCACAAATTAGGTAACATTATTGAGAATAACTCTTCAGTAATCCCCAGATCTGCACAAACGGCACGAATTAGCAGAGCCTGCGTATCATGCCCTGAACGCGTGGTCGACGGCGCTCTCCCGGCACCCTATGTAGTTGGTCCCAAGGGTGTGATTGGTGAACAGCTTAGACGGTGTTTCAGTACTGCCCTGCCTATTGCTCTGTCTTTCAACAAAACCTTTTGGCGAATCCGGCACTTCTCACACATGATGTGGAAGCTGTCCTCAGTAAAAATGCACAGCACACAATAGCAAATCGGGGTTATAATTCTCAGGAACAGAGTTAAAAAATAAATAGCAACCACTGTTTCCTGACATCATCCAATTTCGGAAGCCCAAACAAAGACGTTTAGGCACGGAGGTGAAAAAAAACAGCGTTTCAGGCCGTCGCGCACTGGACGAGAAGCGCAGCGTCGCATCGCGCCACATCTTTAAAAATTCAATACTTGAATAAATTTGAGCCCTAGGCGAAATACACTATGCCCCCCCCACCCAAATTTTATATATATATATATATATACTGTAATTATTTTCAGACACCAGTTGCTTGTTACATTCAAATTGGTTGTCATAGTAACTTCACTAATTTGTGGAGATTCAGTGCATCGAGTTCCACAAATCTGAATGCATTATCTATAAATTGACTGTTAAGATAAACATTTAGCACAATTTAGTATCTGTAATATCATAGTGTTGCCACTAGATGCCTGTATAGCCCTATATAACAATCCCTAGTGGCTAAGACATTGCACATAATTTACACATAAATCACACATAAATTAATTATATTACATTTAGATTTGGATACTATATACTATACTACTACATATTGTTTAGATATTATCAATGGCTACTTTTTTGTCTTTATCTGTTTTTTGTTAAATTTTTTGTTGTTGTTTCTTGAAACATTGATTTAAAGTGTCAGTTATTGCATTATTATTTCAGTCAAAACCTATAAAACCCCTTTGTTACCCCCAAACTACATATAAAAGCTTTATCAGTGGCATAAAATGAACCAATGCAGCTACTTAATCATTTGCTACTCATTAACGTCCCCTTTAAATAACGTGATGCTCTGCCCTCTATGACGCTGCTCCCATTAAGCGCTGTTGGAAGTGAATGAATTGATTCAGCATTTCGACATCTCCGTAAGGATGCATTTAACTCGACAAAGCGGTCTAATAAAGGATGTATTGATCTCGTGAATTAGCTAATTTTACTATACAAATATTTTTTAATTGGATGTTAAATTTTATTTGGGAATATTACATGACACGCTGATCCTTTAACAATGCATTGGCGCAAAAAAACACACACCTTTTGGACAAATCTCGCAACATGATTTATCAACTGCCACAAATACTGATTTTGTGCACTTTATTTACTGTACCAATATTTTAAATTGGCCTTTGAACTTAGCTTTATTGCATGGCAAAAAAAAGTGTTACCTTGCCAAAGCACTGACAGAGCCCACTGATCTAATGGCGTTGTTGAGCGCTCCAAATGCAAACTTTGCATGCAACAATCAGGCAGCAATTGACAGCACTCTGATCTAGTGGCATACAGGCATCGTCAGATTGACAGTACTCTAGCCCAATAATGTTGGGGGATCCAGTGGGGGCGGCACTCATATTTCAGGGTGACCGTGCCACTCTTTATCACAACCCTGCTAAAAGTGCCAGTACGTGCGCTCATTGGCGCCCCTTCAGCTGGTGGTGCCCTAGGCGACTGCCTAGCTCGCCTATGCCTAGAAACGGCCCTGAGTGTAGGCACACCGGCGGCGCCGTTCGGCGTCTGTCCACGGCGCCCAGCTACGTCGTGTTGTACTTTGTTCTAGACATGCCGAAAATTTTAAGCTACAGCACAGCAGCTCTTCTTCTTCGTTTTCTCTGATGCACTAATTCTGCAGCAGCACTTCTTCTTCATCGTCTCGTCTGATGCACTCAACCAAGCGTTCTAACCACAACCTCGCCCCTCCCCCCCCCCCACCCATTCGGAATTTCTGTCGGTGGGGAATTATTTGTAATGATATTCCAATGAACCGCTTTGTGATATCACAAAGCCCGGAAAACAAACGCTGTAGTCCAAACGAGCCGTTCGTTGTAGTTCTTGAAAAGGGATTTTTAAAAAACAAAATATCTCCCTTTGGAGTGGACTTTGAGATTTGTAACTTTCTAGATCTTTTGTATGCCCAAACATACACACTACACACAAACATAAAAAGTGAAAAAGCATAATAGGACCCCTTTAAAAATTATTTTATTTTGTTAGACAATTGATTGTATTAGGTTGCCTTTTATATTATTTAACTACTGTTTATAGCATTATTTCAGCGTTGTTTGTTATTCTGTTGGTGTTTTGTCTTTTGTTCTATCTATTTCATTATTCATCATTACTGAACAATTTTGATAAACTTCAAATCATCATGTCACCTTCTATTACATTATTATCAGAAGAACATATCATTTGAAGGGAAACTAGATTAACTTTGAAATCGCTATTAGAGATCATTGGGGTCCCCGGGGGCCCCAAATAAAAAGACAGCAAATTCAGTCTCAACAGAACATTAGAGATAATAATAACAAAGCCAATTTGTGCTTCTTATTTCAACCGGTGTGTCTGCAAATATCTGTGGATGTGTAGGTGAAGATCAGAGAGTGCATTCTCTCAGATCTGACACTTGTTAGCAGATTTTCATGTGAAGATAGTGTAGAGAGAGACACAGAGAGTGAGGTGATGAAAGAAAGAGATTGAGGGAGGTGAGACCTGTTTGCAGGAAGTGTCAGCAACTTTCTCTGATGGAGGGATTCAGAGAAGAGAAAGAGAAAGGGAGAATGATGGATTGATTGAGAGTGAGAGCACCGAGTGACACAGACGTGTTGTGATGGAGGGATAGCGTGATGGAGAGATAAGGAGACAGGCTCGACTCATTCTGTCAAGGAAAGAAATGCAAAGGGAGGGAAAGAAAAGACTGAGGGAGGACAGACGAGAAAATTATGTTATTTTTTAATTAGTCTGCAGTATTATGGTTTAACATTCCTAGTGTGATCTCGAGAGCCCTTGTGTAAACGTACCATGACCACACTGTACAGAAGAAAAACGCTGACCTTTTTAGATCTTTGACGTTATTTTTTTTTATGTTCTTTTCAGTGTGCCGTGATGTGAAAACATTACGTCTTATTCAAGAAAAAGAACAGAATGAACTTGTAAATCGTTCATGAATCCATTTTTACATAAACTACCTGTTTGAATTGAATGCACCAAATTACATAAGGAAAAGTTTTATATATAATATAATAAAATATATAATAGATTAGTAGAATATGTATATATATGTATATATATATATATATATTATATTATATATATATATTAATTATATAAATATAATAATTAGTACCACCAAACGTTTTTGAATCAATTCACTATGAAATGGCAGAATCAGAGTTCCAGTTTGGGCTATTCATTATTATTTAAATTAATGGGAATAATTTATATTTCATTTTTTTTAGTCAAGTTCAAAATGTTATAGCGTTGTCCCCAATACACATTATTTAAAATAGGCTTTACAGAAAATTATGATTTTAATGTTTATAATATCCTAATATCTTCTTCATGCCTTATAGTCGCATTTAGCACCTTAAAAATCTGCATTTTGTGAAGCTACAAGCAATCAGCATTTGAGTGAGCATACTATAGCCCTACTCGAGTTTATGTATGTGGATAAAATTGGACATATGTATCCAACTTTATATAATGAGCTATAAGCGATACATAGTTACATTTTGCAAAAAAAAAAAAATAGGCAGTTGGATTTGCAAATGCTTTACTTGAATGTGAACTGACTGACCAGTAGATAGTGGCTATGTGGATACATATCCAATAATAATACATATCCATATCCAGTATAAATAAGCACATAACCAAGATTTATTATATAGTATATGTCCTTTAATTTTTTTTCTTTTTTTTTTTTAGAAGCATCTGTTTGCATCCAAAGAAACCTAAAGTTCCTGTTAATCATGGGTGAACCTACACCTGTAAACTTCAGTTCAGTTTCATCTTCAGTTCATCCACACTAGTATTACTTTCATTCACATATGTTCCAAAATGCCTTGAAACATGCAATGACTTTTGTAGTGTTTGTGGAAATCAGAGGTTTGCATATTTGACGATCACAATCAGAGCTGGCAGATTTCTGTCACTCAGCTCCATCATACAGAGAGAGAACGAAAGAGATATGAGTTAAAAGTCTGAGGAAGCCTGATCGTGACAAAGACAAAAAAACCGACCAACACATTGATTCTTTAGCTTATAGGTGCAGTAGGAGATCTCGGAAATTGCTAACTTTAGCCTGATAGCACTGAAAGCGAATGTCCCTCCCTGCAATCGCCGTCCAAAGCCACGCCCCCTGAACGCATATACGCTCACAGACCAGAATACCAGAGACAACATTACTACAATACATCATGTGTCATTCACCGGTGAGAAAACTTTATAGCACTGTTAGTAACAGTACTGCAATACCAGGAAGGAAGATCGGGTTGTTGATGTTTGCCTGCCATTCTCGCTCTGTCAGCACAGCATGCGTGAACGCGCTGATGACGTATCCTGTCTGCGCGAACGGTGCGCAGAGGTATGCTAATACAAACGTTGACAGGCAGGTAGGAAAGCCAACCAAAACGCTCGGATCGAGCGTTTTGATTGGACAAACATTTATTGATCCTACGCCTTCCGCAGAATATATAAATACATATAAATATATTTAGACCATTTAAATTAATCGGGATGTGAAGAGACTTTCAACCAGCATAACAAAAAATGTTTCTGAAGACAATCACCTATTGCACCTTTAACATTATACATTAAGTATTCTTTTAAGAGACAATGAACAGCAGAATACAGTGTTGTGGAAGACAAACATTTGAAATCATCGAGCAACATGCAGTAGTGATTACCCATCATGCTTTGCAGCTGAAATATAACTAAGTGAGTTTGGACCCGGCTATTTGATAAAAGGGTACAAAATAAATTTGGGGGATTGTTTATAGATAAAAGGATAGTTCACCCAAAAATTAAAAATCTCTCATCATTTACTCACCCTCAAGCTATTCCAAACCTGTTTCTTTCTTCTATGGAACATAAAATATATTTTAAAGAATGTGGGCACCAAAGTGTTGACGGTCCCCATTTACATCCATAGTATTTTTTTCCCATGCTATGGAATTCAATGGCACCCATTAGGGCTGCCCTTGACTAAAGATTTTTCTGGTCGACTAGTAGTCGTTCGTTAGTCAACTAATCGCACATTTATTAATAAACCATTTAAATAATGCTAATGAGCCTTTAATTGCCTACATACTGTAGCCTAATAAGTGCTCAAGCGCACACATAAAGCTTGCCACAGCACACTGGTAGAAGTAATGATGATGAATGTGTCAGCGAAAAACAGTAAGATTAAACTGCATTAACATATTGATAATCTATTGATAAACTAGTGTTTTCGGCTTAAGAGATGAATTCGGCAACACTGACTCATCATCTCCACAGTAGTGGATGTGCCTGCATGCAAATTTCATATGGATTAAATAATCTGAGAATATATACATATTTTTTCAGATTTGAATTGTTTCATTTGAAAGTAGACATTTCACTCTCTATAGATAGGCCTATATTTTTCATGTCTTTAAAGCAAGTATACACAGAGTTTTGCACTCAAGTTTACAGAGGCCGTGACGGCAGACAGATACAAAAACAAAAAAAAAAAGACATCCTATTTTAATAGAAAGGGCGCAGCGCCTTCCCTTACCATAACTGATCATTCATGTTTCCTACCCGCTGGCCCCATTCAACACCGAAACTCCAATTAAAGTATGAAACTGTTGATGAGCAGCTTGTGTCTTTTGCGTATTGTGATCGTGGCGTGCAGCCCACTCAGACTGCTCGCGCTTACCGCTTCGAAAAGATGTACGACGCTTAAAATCCTCATCATTTGGGTACGCATACCGAGATACGCGCAGCGTGATCGTATGGTATTGATTCAGTGGGGGGGTCGCAGCAACGGGACCCAAAGCGACACACACGCAGTGTTGCCGGCGACATTCCATCTGTGATAAGAGTTACTAGACGTTAGTTACAAACATACACCGCCGACAGAGACACGTGGCGAGAGTAATGAGTCAACATAACATCATTTTTCAGTTTTTTTGTTTATGGTGTAGGTTTATGTGTGTCCATGGGGTGTTTATTGTGGTATGTTTTGTGTATTTTTTTTTTTTTTTTTGTAGTTGTAGCTGAGGAATGTTTTTTGTGTTTTTGTGTGTGTGTGTCGAATGAGGTTCCTGTGTATAGATTTATATTTTTTTTTTGTTCCCCTGCCTTTGTGTTTTCTGTTTGAATTTTTTTTTTTTTTTTTTTTTTTTTTGTGTTTTTTTTTGTTTTTTTTTTTTTTTTTGATTTTGTTTTTTTTTTTTTTTTTTTTTTTTTTTTTGTTTTTATTTTTTTTTTTTGTTTTTTTTAGTTGGTTTTTTTTTTTTTTTGTTTCTTGTTTATAGGTTTTTATGGTTTCCTTTGTGAGTTGTCTGTCCTCACGGTTTTTGTTTTCGTGTTGTTTCTTGAAGGGCCCGTTTTTTAGGTAACATTAGATTCAGCGGCCATGTAAGTGGTACTACTCCATATTCAATGATAAGCCATATTTGAGGTTGCGATGAATGAGAGCCGACCCGGGTAGCGATAGTGGACTATAACAGCTGAATTACACCACAAAATCCGACGTTACAAATCACGGGTCACTCACCTACCTGTGGATTTATTTATCTGCAACCTAATAAATATTTATGGCTCGATCAAGCGCTTCTTCGTATAAACTAATGGCCTTAGTCAACTTTTATGGGGGCGAAGCACCTAGCGTGTTGCCGCAGATTAAACAGTTGGTTTAGCCACATTCGTACGCACTGTCGTATTCTTTTTTTGTTCAAAAATATGTCACTTGTGAGGCGTCGACACAGACAGAAAGAAAGTTATAAGGTTTGGGAAAAAATTGAGTGTGCGTAAATGATGACAGAATTTTTCATTTAGGGTGAACTATCCCTTTAGTGTAATACTGGAATTTATTATTAATTTCCCAAATCTTACAATTTCATGATATAAAGATATAAAAAAAAAATGAAACATTTTATTCAGATGTTCAGTAGTACTGATGTACGATAACTAAAACTAAAATAAAATTAATAAAAAATTATATAGACATACAGTATATGAAAAAAAATATAACCGGAAAACCGAAATGATAAAAATAAAAATTAGTTCAAAATATTAATAAAAGCTGTAAAAGTATCTCAACGATACTAAAATAACACTGTCTTGTTCACACTGTATGACTTGTAGTGAGACATAAATGTTGAAAATGACTGATGCCTGTTACAACTCTATTTCAAAGAATATAGAAAAGTTTGATTAACATTTAGAAGTTGCATAAATTTGCCAATCAGATTGAAACTGGTTATTTCAGTCCTATTGTGTATTTTTCTCATTCATAGTTGTATTCCAGTCTAACGGGATCTAGAAGACACAAATGTACAGGAATGTTTCCCTGCACTTTGTAATAAGGCAGTAGATGAACATTTATTTTGGATGACACTTAAACCAATGTGAGACAGTGAGAGAAAACTGATGCATTGCAGTTGATATTTTTAGCTACGCAAGTCTGTTTAATTACTTGTGAAACTAGTGAGCATTACATTTAGTTGGCAGGTGGACCAAACAGCATTAGCAGTGTTTTTTTATAACAACTACAGTGATGGAATGTTGTCTCCAAATGCCTAGATTTCTATTTATAAATAGGTGATTGCTTTGTATAGTATATTAATATTAGTGCACCATGTTGCTCGACACACTTGCAATAGTTGTTTATACATAGTCATTTGTGCCTGGACTGGTATAAACATGCATGTGTTTAATACAGGAGCAGACAGTCGTTAATTTCAGTGCAGAGATGATCATCAGGAAACATCTCATTTATATGAGAAGCTGATGCTTGTGTAGAAGAAATATCAGTCCCAGATCTGTTTGAGCTAGAGATCTCTCCAGTGGGTTACTGGTAGGCAGCTGTAATTTTGTTAGATGAATAACTGGGGCACAGGTGTGAAGACATGCACGTTTGGACAAGAATGAGACTTTGTGGATACAGAAGGAGACTGTGAGTACAGGTGTATATGCAAAGGCACACATGTACACACATTTGAACCTATTTTGTAACCATGAGAACACCATGTGCATGCCAAACAGATGTACTATAATATATATATATATGATATATAATATATATATATTCATATAAATAGTTTTCTTTAGTATTGGTTTGGTATGTTGGTTTTAAAAATTGTCTGTTGCTGTTTCAATTTTAATTAGAAAATTTTTATTTTTTTTAATTTTATTTGTTTCTTTTAATTGATACTTATAAATTCTTTGTATGTTTGTGTATAAATTATAGTTATCTAAAACTAAAACCATCAATTTTCACTTGAAATAAATAGAAAAAACGGTAACACTTTGCAATAAGTTCCATTTGTTAACATTAGTTAACTTAACTGCTAAATAATAAACTAATCTTTTGTTAATGTTAATTTCAACATTTACTAAAGCAGTAATAAAATTAAAAGTTGTTTCTGTTAACATTATTTAATGCACCTGAGCTAATATGAACTAAAAATAAAAAATTGTATTAGCTAACGTTAACAAAGATGTTTGATCTCACTGTTAGTTATTTTTTGTTAATACATTAACTAATGGGACATTATTGTAATGTGTTACCCCCAAAAAAAAATTATTTCAGCTTTATTTTTTAGTTATTTTTCATTTTCATTTAGTATTTTGATGTATTAAAATAACTAAAACTAAAACTGAAATTAATAAAACCAAAACCAAAGTCCCAACACTGGCCTTTAACAGCTAATTGGCCTTAATTGATGTAATAGATGTGCAGGAACTTATCTGAACATGAATGGAAAAAATGTTTGTGCGAGGTCTAGAATCAATAATCATTGGGGTTTTTTTTGTTTTTTTTGGAATATTCATTGTACTATTGTTTAGTACATGTTGTGCTCTATGTAATATGTTGATTATGTCATTAATGGTGTCTTGTTAGTATATGAATGTATGTGAGAGCACTGCAGTTATCACTGAGGAAGAGCGGGAGGCATAAAGGGGGAATGTTTTTTTTTTTTATGCTGTCTCTTTTTTTTTAAATAAATCTGTTACTATAGCAACCCGCGGTTTTTTTTTGGAGAGGCAGTATGGCAGAGATGGGAAGGGATGGTGAGAAGGTTGTGGAGTTGATCTAGGGTGTAGAAGTGGGGAGTTGGTGAATCGTTAGCAAGAGCCGTGATGCGGTTAAGCACGTACAAGGCGCGCACAAAGGGACTGGAAGAACCTTACAGAAATATATGCGACTTGATATAATAGGTTGGGAGGGAGAGAACGAGAAAAAAGAGAGCAAATGAGGTGAGAACCATCTCAGGGAGGGAAAAGAAGACTACTAAAGTGCACAGCAACAAACAATTCTCAGGGAGCACAAATCAGAAACTGACCCTCGTCAGCGCACGCCCAATCAAGATGGTGCTAGACATAGCAAAGGCACTCATGCACAATGGATCGGTAGGACCGTTGAGTATAAAACATGACCAAACAGGAAGACGATGGAAGTGTATTGGATGATGCAGACAAACCGCAGCGAAATGCTCAACGCAAAAAATGAAATGAATAAATGTGACACAGCACATGCAACCAAAAATGAATGAATAAATGTGCACACATGCACATGCATTAACATATTAAAATGATTTGATTGTTAGACAAAGCAATAAGAGGAGAATTATATGAAATATGTTTTATATTTTTATTAGCAGGTGAGTGTTTCACAAAGCACCAGGTTTTCCATCTAGTGTGTTTACTTCTCACCTCATCTTTTGCATGGTTTTGTGCATTTGACATTTGGCATTGACATGTTTAAACTGAACTTGGCAATTCAGTTCCCCCTAAAAACAAATTTAAATCCTGCGTGAAATAGCAAACATGTGTTTCCTTTGTTCTGGTTCTGCTCATTGTTCTAGCAGGACTTTTAAATATATGATAATGCTGAAGTCAATAATCTTACAACATGAACCACAAAGAGGACAAATATAAAAAAATCTTGAGCTTTTTACTAATATCATCATAATCATCATTAAAAAAATAAAATAAATAATAATAATAATCAAAAACATAAGAAGGCCTATTTGAGTGATCAGTGACCCACTTCCAAAATTTCATAGAAATAGGATTTTTAGCATTAACATAATTTTTTACTTTCATTAATTCAGTTTTATAGTGTTACCTATTTTTTTTTTCTTTTCTTTTTTTTAAACTAAAGAATAAACTGCTGCTATTTCTTTGTGTGTGACATTGATATTCAGAATCTGAAAAAAGGAAAAAGCTTTCATACAATGCTTGATGCATAAGTGGAAATTACATTTAATTCTCAAGCTGCTCAAAGAATACAGACGTTTATTTGAATATGTTTGATATTTGTTTAAATATTTAATATATTAAAGAGTTTTCTCTAATTGTGTTGCTGGGTAAATCACTTTTTTTCTGTTGTTTTATTTAGGCAAAAACAGCTTTTATGTCCAATTGGTCTGAGATGTCAGTATTGGATGGCATATGGTTTTGCTCAGAAGATAGACTGTTGGATAGTTGGGCGTCTAAAGTGATTTACAGTAAATGTAACCCTCCCACAACAGCTTGGGGTTAAGTTTGTAGCTCAAGGGCAGAAAAGATAGAGTAGGATTAATCACAGTGTTTGGGTCATCTCTATTTGTAACTGAACTTGCAACCTTTAAGGTGGTGGTCCAGATCCTTTGGCATTAGGCTGAAGGATTCCCAGAATGCTTCAGATGACAGTGAAGGATTACACGGCCAAAACTTCAACTTGTAAAATCGGTACATTGTTCTCACAACAACACTGACAATCATGGGAAGCCGAGGATTTTTTGCTTACAAAGTCAACAGCTGGTTTTGAGAGCAATTGCTGATGGTGCTCTATATCTGACATGTATCTCCTCTGTTCTTCTTCTGGCTGGCATTGCTAATACACTTACATTTGTGTATTTGGCAGACACTTATATCAAAAGCAACTTATATTGCATTCAAGGTATACATTTTGTCAGTTTAGGCCTTCCCTGGGAATCGAACCCATTCCTATTGAACTTACTGTACTGTTTGAGCTACTAAGTTTAAGTAGCTACACTACTGACTATATTTTTCAGTACTATGACAGCATACATCCATCTATTCTCCAAACCATTTATCATCTGCAGGGTCGCGGACTTTCTAGTAACTACATTTTTTTTTTGACGTTCCTGCATAAGTCTTACGTGTGTGTGTGTGTGTGTAGAGCTAAATAAATGTTTTATTTATTTATGTATTATATGTATGGGGAGCTAAATAAATGTATTAATAATACATGTATTTATAGTATATTTTATTATTATTTTATTTTTAATGTTTATTTCCTGCATGAACTCTATTTTAGATAGTAAAAGATATTTAAAGGCTGCTTTTTAATCAAAAGTGTTTTCAATAACATTATATGTTATACACACAGTTATTTATTTATTATATATATAGAGAGAGATTAATAAATTAATTGATAATAAATGTTAATTATAATAACGTTGAGTTTTTAAGTTACTATTTTATTTTTATATAAATTATATAATATATATAATATAGATATATAATATATAATATATATTTATATTATACTATATATATAACAAAATAAAAATAGTAAATAAATAAATTCACAAACGGTGAAACGGTTGGAGGAGTTCTGTTATCACTCTAATATCGCACTCTTCTCAGCCAATCAGATTTGAGGACCAGAAAGAACTGTTGTATATATTGTATATATGTATAAAATGTTGTGTGTGTATATATATATATAAACTCATCACGTTATATTTTATGTAACTTCAAATCAGTGCGCTGCCTTTGTACTTTTGACTGAACTGTCTAGAAACTTTTATGATGGCTGTTGTTGTTTATTAAACATTATTATTCAATAAATAATATTTTATATAATAGTAGTATTTAGTATTGGGAAATGGTGTGTGTTCGTGATGGTGATTTTAGTTACATTGTTCCGCCATTAGATAGCGACAAGAGAGACTGTTTTACGTGTCAGCAGTAAATACTTTTATATTGAAAGAGACTGAAACTGAAGTTATTTTTACTTTTAATTACAGCTTGTAAGATGCAGCCATCAAATGCACTGAGCAGCGCTGTCATCAGAAATCATCCTTAACAGATGAAAGGACAGTACGACAAAAATATTGCTTTCCTCAGCGGACATTCAAACTAATGTTTTATCGTGAATATGAGATTGAGCTGAAGAATGAATGCTGTATCAGATGCCTGTAATCACACTCGCTCAGTCCATCTCTCTCCCATAATACTCGACTCTACATAATACAAAAATACATAATGAGCTTTTAATACAGTAATACAATAAACTTTCAATAAAGCAACTCAAAGTTCCTCGTTACTAGCGATAAAGTGAATTTTAGGTTAAACCATCTGTTAATATACATATCTAGGGTATGTTCACACTGTCAGTTTTGGGATGAAAAGCGCATTAATTACAGCGTGTGAGTCTCGACATTTCCGTCACACAGCAGCTTACAGTGCGTCTGTCTGAACGTGCAAGGGGTCAGGGCCTGAAGTCCCTTACCAGTAACCATAGCAAACAGTGACCCAAAATAATATCAAAGATGGCGATGTACACAAAACTTAAAGTCTTATCAATTTCTGACATGACAAGAGTCCAATGAGCCGCGAGTCATCCGTCAAACCTTCATAACCGACAGAAGCTTTTATGTTTGGGTGGAGGAGCGGAGATTGAGTCCTACGCAGAACACAAAAACTGACGGGGTGGATCCGGTAGTGGAGAGGACTGGATCTAAAACTTTCAGAGGAAACACAGCACATTTCTCCGTCACTGTAAGTTACTGAAGCCACACATGAAAACACGCAACACACTGTAGACATACGTGTGTGCAGCAGAGCGGCTCTCTCGCACTGTAAGACATGACAGACAAGTCCGGTTCCATTCACACAGCGTGGGTTTTCTGAGAATGCGGTTGTGAGTCCTGAAAATTTACGGGTGTGAGTTCGGTTACAGAATGCGGTTGTCACACCCGTAAATAACCATACTGTGTGTGAACGTAACCGTATTAAGGACTCAAATACAGGACTGACAACCGTATTCTGCTGTGTGAACGTGGCAATGTGTTAAACTGTCAAACTGAGATTTGAATCTGTGGCGGAAGGAAGTAGTTCTGCACAAAAGAGGGTTTTTAAACCGTTGTTGTTTTTCTTATGTATTTACACACGTGCCGTCGAACTGTTGTATAAACGCAATATCACAATCATAGATGCTCGTATATATACATTTATATTCGTATTCATGCAAATCACTAATTGATTTGACCTAAATATGCATATTTATTATAAATGTATTCCAATACATAATATTTGATTTCATCTAATTAGCAGAAAGAGATTGTAGATTTAATCCTTTTATTTTTCAGATACACACAAACATGCTCTGTCTCTATGCAGTTTCTCAAGCTCACATGCAGCGCACGCTGCACATGCACTCAATCACTGCTCTTTTCTATGCGCACACATACACACATTAGATTTGCAAATGGAAGCAGCTCTGCTTGAATGAGTGGGTGCACTGGAGAGCCAATAGGAAGGGAACGAGAGAGAGAGAAGATAACAAGAGATGTGGTTTCCCTCTTCCTTAATGCCTTTTGTGTTTTTAGCCTGTATTTCTCTATCAGGATACCCTCCTCTTTAGTACCATGGTGACGCAGACCACAACACCCACCCGCCACCCCCCCCCCCCCCGCCCCCCCCCCCCCCCTCCCCCCCCCCCGTCTACCTTCCTATACCGCTGTCACACTGATTCAGTTGTGTTTTCTTCGTTACCATGCCATTGGTTCTCCATCGTGATACCTGTTCATTCTTTCTTTGCGTTCAGAATCTCTTTGTATTTTCTGCGCCATTCTAAGCGGATCCATCTGTCTGTCATTGTGTTTGTCTATTTGTTGCTGGACTTAAAGGCTCATCGTTTGTCTGTTCTGCTTGTTTATCTGTCTGTCTCTCTGAATTCATTTGCTGATTCTCAATATCGCTGATTCTCTCTAAACACCATCACTAGAGACTGTCTGCACAGGGTGGGCAGCAAGCAGCACGCATGTAAAGAGATTTTTTGGGGTAATTTTCGCAGACGACAGTTGTTGCTATGGCGACAGAACTTTAGGCTTTGGATGGAAGCGGGGGTTAGACTAGAGGGGAAGAAATTTTTTGTGGCGAGAATGGATGGCAAAACGGAGAAAATGGATATGTATGGAGAGATATTGAGAGGAGAGAGAGAGAGAGAGAGAAGAGGGCGTGCTGGATTTTCGGGAGATGACCCTCTGCATGTTCTAGTTTTTCGGCGGTGCACTGGCAAGCCGAATATGTCACACTGCTATACTGCAGCTGCTCTCTCTTTGTCATTCCAATATGTCCATTTGAATTTAGATTTTTAGGGGGAGGGGAAAAAGAATCTACACTACATCTACACTTCCAAAAAAATAAACAAGATTTTTATATATTATGAAGAAAACATAAGTGGTCATTGCCTGTACTGGATCATGTTGTGGGTCGTTGTCAGGACGTTACTATCGGGTTGCTAAGGTGTTCAGAGTGTTTTTTAGGAAGTTGCTGTGCAGTTGCTAGTTTTTGCTACAGTGGGTTACATTCTCAGAATGAAAATGGTACAAAAGCTGTCAAACAGCTTTCAAACAGCACTAATATGTACACTAATAGGTACTAATATATACACTTTAGGGAACAATATGTACCTTTAAGGTACTAATTTGTGTCATTTAGGGGTAAATAATGTACAAAAGTGTATCTTTTGAAAGTGTACTGTCATAGTGACAGCTTTTGTACCATATTGTACCATTTTTTCTACTTACTGGTCCACAAAAGCCCATTTTCAAACTGGGGGTTTGTGAGGGAACTACAAAGGGTTTGGGAGTTTGATGAGCAACTAATGATTAATTAAATCAATAATACATACAAAAAAATGTAAGGGGGGGGTGCGCAATAAAATAAAAATAATCAAAACACTGACTTACTCAAAAAAATTACATATTTTATTTGTTTACCTGTTTTACATGTGATCATTAACCAACATCAAAGAACATCTGTTAAATTATTTAAATATTATATATAACTTAATATACATAAATCTCAGGGGTACTTCAAGTAAACATGGTTACTTACAGGGTCAGAAACAAAGTCAAAAGTTTAGGAGTTCCACATCACCTATTTATAATTCTATACAAGTTTTATGACTCCTTTTATTGTCCACAAAAAACATAGGTCTTTCATAGTTTCACATATCTCATAGTTTCATAGTTTCACATAGTTTCACCATTTATAGAACCAATGGTGTTGCAGTTGTCTAATTTAACTTTTTTTTCCTATCAATTAAGAAATGAAATTATGGCAACACTTTAGTTGAGGGGGAGCCCATTCTGAGCGATAATAACTAGGTGGACCGGGACTAAATTAGCATGCTATACCAGCATCTGCTGTTTGTTGGACTTATTAAACACCTATGTAATGCTGATTCTGCGCCGGTATCATATTTTAGATCCTTTAATCCTACCCCATACCTGAACTTAACAACAAAAAATGTGTGAGAGAACCAGAGCCTAAATGAAAAATGACAGAAGAGAGCATAAAATATTCACTTTCTGTGTGTTTGTTGCACAGAGGTGATTGATGTGGAAAGCTAACGTTTTCTCCAATTTCTAATTAAGAGACAAAAACAGAAAAAAGAGTGGAGGAGAAAGAGGTAAGAGACACAAGGTGAGAAGAAAATCTTTTGGAACTGAGGAAGAGAAGGAAAGAAAAGAGACTGAGAGAGAAGAGGTAAAGGAAATGCCTCACATTCTTTCAGTGCCGAGAAAGTGTGTGTGTGAGTGAGATGATCGGATGGAAAAAGGAAATGGACAGTTGGGATGAGCGGGAGAAAGAGATGAGAGATAAATAAAGGAAGAAAGTTCACATACCAGAAAGAAAGATGAAAGTGGAAAATAGGAGCAGAGGAGCCATGCAGGAAATAAAAAGAAAGGAAAGAAAATATGATAGACGGGATGCCCTCATGTGTCCTGCACCCCATGGAGATGACCTTTGACCTTTCTAACAGCCTGTTGACACAAAGAGGTCAGTGGTTCGAGGCCTCAAGAAACTAAACAAACACAGATTATGACCGCTATAGTCACAGCACACTCTTTATTTTCATGTAGATGTTTCCGTGGCATTTCATTTTCATTTATGCATTTAGCAGACACTTTTATCCAAGCAATTTACAGAGCATTCAGGCTATACATTTTTTTTTTTACCAGTATGTGTGTTCCCTGGGAATTGAACCCACAACCTTTTGCACTGCTAACGCTACTCAGGGTTTTTTTTTTGTTGTTGCTTTTTTTTCAGTTTTTTTGGTGAATGACTGCTTGACATACACACGAATGTATTTCTATGGCTCATTCTGCAAAACAGAATAAGTCATAGAGATTTTTCCTTTTTCATTGTTAAAAGGTCCATTTTTGATTTAATATTTAATATTCTGTGTTAATAAATTGCATTGTGCCAGCTCATACTAAATTAGTATGTATTTTGGAAATAACCAGGCCCAGATGAAATTTTTTTTTTAATTCTGCACTAATTTTGTAGGGAAAATCTGCAGGATACTGCAATAAATAAATAAATACATGCATAGTTTAATTTATAAACTTATACATTTTGAATTCTGTTTCAGTTTTTTAAGAATTGCAATATCCTGATTAAGTAATATTCAGTTATTTACAATTTAAAAACAACATTAGTTACTTCGTCAGTTTTTGCTCCACTAGAAAAGCAAAGCCCAGCAGAACTGTTGCAGTGAGTGTATTTTTGTTCCTGAATGATTCAGTGTTTTTGAAAAAATCGACTGAGTAAATGATTCAGTGAATCTTTCATTTTTAAAATAAAACAAAAACGACAGCTATGTAAAAAGATTGGGCGCACCTGACAGGTCAGATCCGACAGTCATGCAGTCGAATGGAAAAAAATGCAAAGTTGAAAGGCATTTTTTTATTATTATTGAACTACCTCTTTTTAACTTGCGCATGTTTTTTAGAAGGCCATTTAATTTTCAAGATGCTGCAAAAGACGTGAATGCCACTCTCAAACACATCCATTCAGCGCATTTTACATGGAAAAACAATGAAAAGCAGCAGTGGAATACAAAAACGCATTCTGTGTGAAGGGCCCCTAAATGATTCAATGAATGAATCGTTTGAGCGGATGATTCAAACGACTCACTCATGAAAACAGTCACTTGTCGCCACTTACTGGCAAAGCGAACTTGCAGAAAGAGTCGCCGAAAAATTGAGAAATCCCCAAAGTATAATTGAAGCCAAATATTAAATAACACAAGGGTTGAATCGGGATGTTAGAACTTTTTGAATTACATTAAAATTATTCTAGTTCAAAGAGACCAAAAACAAAGAAATATGCAGATGGTGGGAAAATAGAGACAGAGGAAGACAGAAAAATGCAAAGTCAAATAAGTAATGTGTAGCCTGTGTTGTAGAGGGGAAAAAGTTTACACCATTCACTCAGAGACATGAACGTATGAATGGACAGAGTGAATGAAGGAGATAAAGAGGAGGAGTAATCAAATAGAAGAAAGATGAGGACTGAACAAAAAAAGGAGGTGTAAGTTGAAAGATGAGGATATTTAAAGAGTGGGATGAAATAAGATGTGGGGAGAAGGATTGAAAGTACTGTAAAAAGCAAAAATTTAAATTGTATGTTTGTTTCTCTCCTCTGTTCAACTTACATTTCCCTCAGGAATGAGTGGGATAGAGAGTTTTATTCACACTTTTCCTAAAGAGATCAACAAGCATGACATAGGAAAAGAAATAGGCTTACACATGTGTACAGGTACACACATACTGTAAAACATCATAAGAGAAAGTCAAACAGGCCCAACAAGACAGATACAGCACACACTCATGGATGTTAATGAGAGCTGATGTGAGCAGAGAGGTTAGCATATTTACTACTCTAAAAAAGCAATAAGCACCAGAGAAATGAAATGAAAGAGTGATTAAAATATGGCTGGAAACAGATGGATGGGAAATGAGAGTATTTGGGAAAATGGTTTGAAAAGAATCAAAAATAAATGTGGCAAACTAGAGGCAGATCAATTTGTTATCTGATCGAATGAAAAAAATATACAAGACAAACGAAAATATTTTGTTAAAGGGGTCATAGGATGCTACATGCACTTTTACAAGTTGTTTGAACTGAAATGTGTGTTGGTAGTGTGTGTACACAACCACCATATAAAGATAAAAATCCACTCGCTTCTTTTTTTTAATCTAGTTAAAGGTATTGCACCTTTCCAATCGAAGCCGATCTCAGATGCCTGTCTGTGTGACGTCACACAGACAGGCCCCTCCCACGATAGTTTGATTGACAGTAGCGTTTCAGCACAGACTGGTGTCTTACCTTAGACCCGCCCTGAGTGAGCTGTCATCAGTCCTCTATTGTTTCACCGCTGGAGCAGATGTAGACAAGAATGACTCCTAAGCGATTGAGGTGTTATGTTGGTGGATATAATAATGAACATAGCAGTAGTCATTTACTCCCGACATCTGAGCCGCTGAACTGGCAGTGGATTATTTTTTTCTGAAGGGAATGCGCCCCCGATCTACATAAATGCGTCTGTTTGCGCAAATCATTCATGATCCAGCCTCATCTACGGAAGTATAAGTTTTTAATGAATCTTTGCAAATCACCTTTACTAATAATGTGCTGATTAGCAAGTTTCACAATGAATGCAGCTAAAGTAAACAGTCTCTCTGAGAGCAGCTCGGAAGAGAGGGGCAGGGTCAGCAGAGCTCATTAACATTTAAAGGAAAATGCTACAAAAACGGCTTGATCTGAAAGGAGCTGTTTTTGACAGGGTAAAAAATTCGTTTTTTACACTACCATTGAGAAATTTTAAACCAAAATATGTTACAAACTGTTAAACTTGTGGAAAATGGGCATCCTATGACCCCTTTAATAAAATAAAATAATTATTTAAAAAAATAAAATAATGGCGTTTTTTAAGAATTAAAAATAATCTGATTTTGGAGTTTGACAATGAACACATTGCAACCATGCTTGGGACGGCCCACATAAACGAGCCAAAATGCTTTACATGTCTTGAAATAATAATTTCTAAACATTAAACATTGACTGTCAGTCTTTATTCGCCTGTTTCTCATTAAAAAATTAATTAAAGTAAATAGTGTAAATTGCATCGCTAATGTCATAGAATAGCACACTACAACGTACAATAGCAGTGTTACAACGTACCCCATCTGCACAACTGGAATTTAAAAATGGTTAGTGTCTTCTGATAGTAATCAAAGCATTAAAAAACTATCTGAACTGATAAATAACAGATTGGAGATTAAAATAATAGCAGATTTGTCTCATTTTAAATTAATAATAAAAACTGAGATGAAAAATGTCCTTAAGCCAGAATTTTAATTTTTCTATGGTAAAATAAATGTTCAGCGATATCTTAAAGATTTTTTTTTAATTTTGGCTCACATTTTTTCTCTATATAGTGTTGATATGGTAACTAATAAATACTGTAAATTTTGTTATGCTAGCATGTGTGGAAATATTCACAAAAAAAAAAAAACAAAAAAAAAAAAAAAAAACCCCAGGGGGTTTTTATGTTACAACTAACCCAGCGTTACTGTGTACCCCATGCTCCCCTGCAGTATATGCCCCTTAGCACAAAAAACATTTTTTATTCAAATTCTGAACGGATTATATAGAAAGTACACAGATAGCACTTCCTTTATAATCACTAAAAAGGTGTAACTTCAGTTCATCGCGATCTCACAAAGTTCCTTCATAATCAATGATCCTCTTATTTACATCATGTTACAGTGAGAGGATTCATGAACGTGCAGAACAAAGTCCGGCACTTATTTGAACAGAATGGCCAATCAGAAGTGTTCAAGAATCAACAGATATGTCTGTGATTGGCTACATTGCTCAACACAAAAACATGTTGTAAATAGAAACTTTTGACATTCCCCAGAGCGCAAACACAAATATGCACTGAAGCTTTTACCAAATCTGTTTCACCAATATCCAATTACTTTTCAACTTAGGGTGCTTTTCACTGCGTAAGAAAATGGACGTGTGGCGTGAGTGCGTGAGAAAAGTTTCAATTGTGTGAGAGTTGGCAGCCCTGTTTAATATTTTGGTACCTGAATCAGACTTAGACATAGAGTGAATTTTAGTACTTGCACACAAATGCTCATGGACATCACACAACCCACACCCACCTATACAAAATACAGTTTTATTTGTTTGTGTGCAAAATTAGAGCAATGCTTCTCTGAGGAAAGACGTGGACAGATGATTGTTCCGTCTGAGACCATTTGACTATGTATTCTTGCTTACCTCTCTGGGCACATAATTAAACGCTTGTTTCTGTGTCTCTGTGTGCTACTGGGTACATTATTGTCATTCTCAGTTTATCTCTTTCTCTCCATGACGTTTTGCATTTGGCTCTGCTTTTCTAAATGCTTAACATTTGGCAGCACCACTTCAGGGATGTTTTTCTTATACTGTAGCATCTGGAAATGCTTCACAGTTTTCAAAACACACACACAGACGAATCAGTCTATGAATCAGACATCAGATGTTGCTTCTTTGTTCTGAGGGCACTTTTGCGTCACTAATGACTAGTTAAACGAGAGAAGCTGCTTTGAGCGTTCTGATACACAGCCCAGTGTCATTAAGCTCTGTCATAAGCAGCTGTGCTGCAAAGACTTGACGTCATGTCTCCTGCAGTCCAATCACGATGCATGGACAGTTGCAAAGACAGAAGGCTGGTTTTATGACAGAAAATCGATGTCCAGAGACCTTGACTTTCCGAATGACTTTCTTTCTTCCATGGAACACCAAAGTCAGCGTGACAGCTTTAGTCTTTTTTCATTTGCACTATATGGAGAAGAGCGTACATTCTTAATTATTGGTTTACTGGAGTAAATGGTGACAGAATTTCCATTTTGGTGTGGTCTATTACTTAAAATGTTTTATGCATGAAGAACCCCCCCCGACCCCTTTGTTTTATGGCTGTAACTGTAATCCTCTGAAGGTGCACCCTTTCCTTTTTTCTCCCTCCTTATTAACGTTTTGCCTTAATTGGCAAATTGGACTGTTACCAATAATCCTGGAGGATTGGCATGTGCCTGCGGAGAAAGAGGAGGCAGGAAGAGAGAGAGTGACAGAATTTTTTTTTTTTTTTTTTTAGAAATATCTCTGCAATGATGTAATGGATGAAAATATTTGCGATGTGGCTGCAAGAGTCTGCATAGCATATGCATGTAAAAATATTTTTATTAATCTTCATATATATTTTATATATAATATATATATATATATAATATATATATTATATATAAATATATCTATAAAAGATACTGATGAACACAATGTATTGGTCAAACCAGGGATTGTGTTCAAAAATGTCCTTGGTATTTAAAATGCAGGGTAAAATACCCTTGTGATGAACTTAAGTTGTTTTTATTTGTCGTTTAACATTTTAATATACACTACCATTCAGATTTTCTTTTAAAAACACTTTTTATTTAGCAAGGATGCATTCATTTGATTAAAAGAGACAGTAAAGACATAATGTTACAAAAGGATTTTCTTTTTAAATAAATGCTGTTCTCTTAAACTTTATGTTCAACAAGGAATACTGATAATCACGATTTCCACAAAAATGTTTAGTGGCACACTGTTTTTAGCATTGACAATATTAAGACATTAAAGAGTGGAGTAATTATGCTTAAAATTCAGCTTTGCCATGACAGGAATAAATTACATTGCAAAATATATTGAAATAGAAAAAAAAAATTTAATTGTAAACTTTAATATAGTAATATTTCACAATATTGCTGTTTTGAATGGTATAATATTTCATTTTACCAAATGTCTATGTCTGCCAAATGCAGATATACGTATATCTAAATGTAAAAATATTAAAATTGTAAATATTTTTTTGTTATTCTCTAGGCTTGGGTTAGAAGTATTTAAAATAAATGTATGCCACACCAAAAAATCCTCATAAAAGTGGGAAGAACAGTGTACAGTAACACAGAAGCTCATTTTTGTCTCTCTCTCTGTGTCTGTCAGTGTTCAGCGGCCCGCGGTTTTCTCAGGAGCCGGCGGATCAGTCTGTGGTGGTCGGGGAGAGAGTAGTTTTGTCCTGTGTGGTGTTTAACTACACCGGCATTGTACAGTGGACCAAAGACGGGCTCGCTCTTGGCATCGGAGAAGATCTGAGAGGTGAGCACACACATACACACGCACACAAATCAGATCACACTAACCAAGGGCGTCATGCATCTTTTTTAGAGGGGAAACGAGTGACAGTATGAGCTCAATAAGTGCTCTAGGTGTGATAAGACGAGACCAAAGAAAAAAAAACTACCTTTAAGTGTACGACCGCAAAGTTTAGCAGTACAAATTTGGTTCAGCATCAAAAGGGACATGGGTTCAAATGAATAAACCAAGAAATATTGCAACTGAGTCTGACAGCCAGCGATCACTATGCATTTTAGTTGTATCTAGTCAAACTAGTTTGGAGCGACACGACGGTGGGTACGCTGGCTGGATTTTCAGTATGAAGCAATTTACTGACCAGATTTAGATATGTGAATGCTTGATTTCTGCTTAAGTGTTTTAGACAAACACCATTTTTACGTACACACATTGTGCAACCTAATATTCAATGATACAAATAATTATTTTGGAATTTGACTCAGAAATCTGGCAAGTCTCATGCCTCTTTAATAACCTGTGTCTAATATACAACATATATATCTAATGCAACATACAGTACAGCATACATGGTTTCTCCCTCTCCTCTATTTAAAATGATGCAAGAGACATCATTTTTTCCCTTTCATTGTCCAGACATTGCCATTTTCTTTCTTTGTCCTCTGTCTCAGTCTCTCTCTCCCTTTTTTTTTCGGACGTGTTGCTCTTTTGTCCACCCTAATCACAGACACATACACATATAAATGTGCAAACATGCGCACACGTTAAGCGTCTGCTTCCTGATTGGTTGAGCTAAAGGATGATGTAATCGTTGCCAATACTTTTGTCCTCCTGGTGTCCAGATCGATGATGTCATAATGTGTGTGCCAGAGAGAGAGTGTGCAGTCAGAATGCCAATGTGTTGGTGTGCTGCCCTCTGCTGACAAACGCATGTCCTGCAAGTCACCACATAATCACACTGATTGGCTAAACTAGCTGTGAAATATTTGGTTTGTGTTTTATAATTCAAAGATCCCTGGAGCATTCAAAAAATGTACAAAGAAAATGTATATTCATTTGAGCTATATGTTTATTATGAAATATGTTTATTATGTCCCTATTTCCTATCTATGAAATAGGGACAGATATGCTTTTAAGGCAAAATAAAGATGAATTCTGACTACTTTTGCAGCACAGTATTATCTGCATCTGAAATTATTATCTGCATCGATAAATGCATGAAACATTTTACTGTGTTGAAGTGTAATTGTGTGTGTGTGTTTCAGCATGGCCGCGGTACCGTGTATTGCGGATCTTGGATGTTGGGCAGTATAATCTGGAGATCACGTCAGCGGACCTGACCGATGACTCACTGTATGAGTGTCAGGCCACTGAAGCTGCTCTGAGGTCCAGAAGAGCTAAACTCACTGTTCTGAGTTAGTACACACTGAATATATTCAGAATAGCATACTACCATTATAGTATTTTTACAGGATGTATAATGTGAGAAGTATGCATTTTTTTGCATAAAATTCCATGCATTTCAGTAAACAACTGCACACTGCGTGGCATACTGTATCCCACAATGCAATGCACTCAACTTGATGTTCCATTTCCAGTGTGATGAATGAACTTAAAGCCATATGCATTGTGTTTAACATCTCTTGTTACTGATTATTTGAACCGCACTAAATTAAATGTCAAAATTGTTTTTATATCTGAGATTGTTGCTGTGACAGTGTTGTAATATACTACTGTTTGAAATATTAATTGTTAAGTAATGTTCACAAATAATTTTTTTTAAAGTATGCAGTATACAGTATGTACTGTGCAGTCCTAACATAGCTATCAACACACAGGAAGTCACTTTGTAAAGAATACATTGTGCTTTCTTTATTTAACTTGTTTTGTAAGGACACTAATAGTAGCTCCAGAGATGCCGTACTGCTGCCTTGGAGCAATCTACGTTCTGTCTGTCTCTTTTTCTTTGTGAAGCTGTTCTGACATGATATGCAAAAGTGTACATTGCCATCATTACATAACAAAGAATTTTTTGAAAAATCAAATCACTTACACAAGTTACATTACTACATACACAAGTGAAACAATGTGGTAATAAACTTTCCACACATACTCTACCATTCAAAAGTTTGGCGTTGGTAAGCTTTTAAAATTATGCTTACCAAGCCTGCACTTTTTTGCTCAAAACTACAGTAATTGTGAAATATTTTTCTGTTTTTGTGTATTTTAACATTTTATTTATTCCTGATGGCAAAAGCTGAATTTTCAGCATCATTACTTCAGTCTTCAGTGTCACATCATCCTTCAGAAAACATTCTAATATGCTGATTTGGTGCTCAAGAAACATTATTATTATTATCAATGTTGAAAACTGTGTACTACCTAATATTTCAACATCAATGTTGTACTACCTAATATTCCGGTAGAAGCTGTTTTTTTCATAATTCTTTGATGAATAGAAAGTTAAAAGAACAGCATTTATTTGAAATATAATTTTTTACATTATAAATGTTTACTATCTCTTTTAATCAGTTTAATGCATAAACTATTTTCTTTTAAAATCTTACTGACCCAAAACGTTTGAACAAAATTGTGTCATACACAATATTCACAAAGGACAAAATACCATATATGTGTCGGTATTTATAGATGTTATCTGTGTGCAGAGTGTGTAAGTCACTTTCAGCATATTATCTGTCTGTCTGTGTAGTTCCCCCTGAAGGTCCTGTTATCGAGGGCTCTCCAGAGATCCTGCTGATAGCAGGAACCTCATATAACCTCACCTGTGTGTCTCGAGGAGCAAAGCCACTGTCAACGATAGAATGGTACAAAGATGGGATCATAGTGGAGGGAGCCCATACCAGCACTGTGAGTGAGCACATAAGCAAATGATGATAGCATGAAGATCACATATATGAGAACATACGGTATCTATCTATCTGTCTGTCTGTCTATCTATCCATCTATCAGGAAGTGTTAGCAGACAGGAAGAGGGTGACCACAAAGAGTTTTCTGGAGATTCAGCCAGTGGACACAGATACAGGACGAAATTTCACCTGTGTGGCCTCAAACCTGGCTGCCCCGCTGGGAAAGAGGGTCACTGTCACACTCAACGTGCACCGTAAGTGTTTGTGTTTGCATACACCTACTTTGCTATGCTGGCATACTGTATATGCACAAGAATGGCCCTAATGGCCTCTCAATCTCTCTCCAGATCCTCCTACAGTTGTCCTGTCTATAGAGCCTCGCTCGGTTCTAGAAGGAGAACGAGTTAAATTTACCTGCCAGGCCACTGCCAACCCTCCCATTATGGGCTACAGGTAAGTGTGTAATGTGGGTGTATATTTTGATCTCAGTGACGTGCTCTCTCTGTTTTACACATGCTCAGTGTGTGTTGCAGTGTCTTTTTTGTATCATTGAGACACTATTATCATTTTTTGTCATTTTGTTGTGTTTTTGACATTTTTATATATTTATTTGTATGTTTTTAGTGTTAGTTAACTATAATAACCCTGTTGTGTTGTAGGTGGGCTAAAGGGGGTGTGATTCTGGATGGAGCGAGAGAAAGTGTGTTTGAGACGACGGCAGATCACTCGTTCTTCACTGAGCCTGTGTCCTGCCTGGTCTTTAATGCGGTGGGCAGCACCAACGTCAGTATTTTGGTGGACGTTCATTGTGAGTATTTCAGTCCATCCATCCAATGATCTACCCCACATTGATTGGTTTATGTTATACTGTATGTGTTTGCCATTGATAAGTGGTTCAGTGCAAATTATGCTTTTATTTCATTCTCAAATTTAAATATAATTTAAAACATGAATTCATTCAGATTTTTCAGTTCTGTTCTGATTTGTCATATCCATATCAAGAAAACACAATTTTCACAGCCACAGATTGAGAAATGTGTTTATTAAAATGCAGATTAAATTTTTTCTGATGCTAGTGTGCATAATTTCATCTAGGGTTATAACATTCAAGGATATTTTACTTTTAGTGTGTTTTTCAGTTTAAGTTTGATTTTAATTACTTTTAGTGGTTCATTTGTATTTTTTATAACTTCTATTTTTTTGTTGTTTTTAGTTAAAAAAAAAAACTTAATTGTTTTAGTAAATTATAATAACCTTGTTGGCTTCTTTTTCTCTCTTTTGTAGTTGGTCCAATTTTGGTGGTGGAGCCGAGGCCTGTAACCGTGGACGTTGATTCTGATGTCTCACTCAACTGTAAATGGTCAGGGAATCCACCGCTCACCCTCACATGGACCAAGAAGGGCTCCAGTATGGTTAGTGCACACTTGATAATGCTTTCTACACCCTACAAAGTGCACTCACCTCTAACAAAAATAAATAAATCAGACTTGTTCGCACACAACAAAAACACTCGATTGACCATTTTTAATGCTGTTTGTCTTTCTTTATTCCACTCTTTGTTGTTCAGGTCCTCAGTAATAGTAATCAGTTATTCCTGAAGTGCTGGGGGGGGGGGGGGGTGGGGGGGGGGGGGGGGGTGGGGGGGGGGGGGGGGGGGGGGGGGGGGGGGGGGGGGGGGGGGTGAGTCAGGTGGATGCAGGACAGTATGTGTGTAAAGCCATCGTCCCCAGAATCGGTGTCGGAGAGACAGAGGTCACTCTTACAGTTAATGGTCAGTAACACTTACATAACTACACAAAAATGTGTCATTGCTAATACATAGGTGAACCTGCAATTCAAACATATTTCCACAGTGTTATCAGCATCTAATAACATCGTGCAAGAGTCCTGTAATATCTACAGTGTATATATATACATCTCTCTTATGATGTGATTGGGTGTCCAGGTCCTCCAATAATCTCGAGCGAGCCGATCCAGTATGCCGTGAGAGGAGAGAAGGGGGAAATCAAGTGCTACATAGCCAGCACCCCTCCGCCGGACAAAATCGTGAGTTGGAATCCCACCCTATACAGTACTTAATACAGGTTATTCATGACATGGGGCATGCTGTGATTTACAGCAGAAAATACATTTCATGCATTCCGCAAATACTGTGTCAAAAATGAATGTGGAATAAATAATCAAGAATTTTTCAGTAAGAAATGTCTGTTTTTTTTTTAAAGTTTGTTCTTTTGAGGGTGGGCTGCTTCTTCCTTTTTTACATGTAGGAAATTCTGGTTATGCATTGCCAATATAATTTCTCTGGGTTTTCAATACTCTTTATGGTGCAGAAATGACATAAAGTGGCTTTATTCAGCTTTATGTATTCTCTTAATGTGTCTCTTACTGTACTTGTTTTTCATCCTTCCTTTATCATTTTTACTCTATACTTCATTGAATACTGAGCAACCTGAGAGAGAGAGAGAGAGCGCTAAAGGAAGCGTGAAAAATAGAGGTCAAAAAGATATCAAATGAGACATGAAAGATGAGGAGGGCTGACGGGGAGGGGGAGAAAAAGAGTGACAGTGCAGAACAAAGTCCTGTAGCTTTCAGTGTCGATTATCAGCAGCAGACGACACGACATGACAGACAAATGAGTGAGCTTTTAACAATCTCAGCACTTTACTCAACGCTCTGCCTCTTTTCCTTCTTCATTCACTCTCTCTCTCTCTGCTTCTTCCTTCCACCTGTCCTCTAGTCACCCTCCTCCTCTTTATCGCTCTTCAACCGCCTTTCTAGTCGCTCTTTTTCCTTTCTCTCATTTTAGCATGCTTCTTTGGCAAAATAAAAACTGCTGTACCAAGTAAAATAAAAATGAAATACGAATAGTGCAAATGCAGCAAACCTAGTATTAACAGGAATAATAATAATATTAAAAAAATTATAATAATAAAATAAATTATAAGAAAAATAAGACCAGTAAAAAATCTTAGTATTGGGGGGGGGGGAAAAACAGTAAACCAAGAAAACAAATAGGAAAACAAATTACATTCGTTTTTGTTAAAGTACATCTGCAAAAAGGTTTACAAAAGATATGACAATAACAATTGGTGTTTTAGTACTAACAAATAAATGGTTAGAAAATAAAACAACTGCACAATAAAATTAAATCGAATATAGTTTAAAAATAAAACAAATTAATATATTAACAAATAAAATCTTTTTTGCATTGCCTTTCGAATGATCAATAATAACTACAAAAACGCAAGCACGATAGAAGGACCAATAGTGTATTTACAAATTGGAATGGATCCAAGGGATGAAGTATAATAACAGGTAATAAATAATAAAATAAACACAATCCAATAAAATAAGTGTGGAAAGTTAGTAAAAATAGTAAACACTTTAATAATTGACAATGAAATCGAGTTTTTATAAATTACATAACGCAAAAAAGCAAAGCACAAATAGGTGAAAATAAGGGAAAAGTTAGTAGTAAAATTAAAAATCAATACTAAATAATAAAGGAATAATTAAAAATAATAAAAAAAACAGCCCACAAACTTAAAATGGAATACTATTAGAGTAATATTTAAGCAGGTGATTAAAGGGAATAAAGATGAAATTAAAACTAGATTTGCCCATAATTGTACTGCCGTGCATGAATTTAATAATAGAGACTCACACTCCTCTGTTGCTCTCTGTCTGATAGTTCACTGGATAATGAGACATGACACAACAGGACTGGCCTTAATGTGAAGATGGTACTTATGAGATAATGAATAATGGAATAAATGAGGAAAGAAAGTGGAGGAGAGGAAAGGAGATTGGGCCATATGTTCTTGTTCCTCGTCCTCTCATCCTTCCTGTTGCGCCCCCGCTCTCACTGTCGCTCATGTTGTCAGCTTAAGAGGGACATTAGCACTGTGAATATTTGATGGAGTGTTGTTCATTTTGTATGAACTATCTGCTCTCTCACAGTTCAGAGCAAAATCCTCAAAGAGCTGTAACGCTTGTGAACCCCTGCCTGTGTGTGTGTATTTTCAAAAATATGACATTCTCATGCAGCTATTTAATAATGTGTGTGTGTGTGTGTGTGTGTGTGTGTAAATACATACATGTTTTTCTGCAGGTTTGGGCCTGGAAGGAGAACGTGTGGGAAAAAGAGAGAGGGACACTGTTGGAGAGGTACACAGTGGAGCAGAGTAGACCTGCGTCACAAGGGGGTGCCGTTCTGTCCACGCTCACCATCAATAACGTCATGGAGTCTGACTTCCAGTCCACCTACAACTGCACGGCATGGAACGCGTTTGGACCAGGAACCATGATCATCACCCTGGAGGAGACAGGTCAGAAAAACAATATAGTGTCTATAGACTCGTCTCATTCTCTCACTCGGTCTCTTTGTTAGATAAAGTAGTAGGTATAATAACTCTTTCTCTCTCAGATATAGTACATCTATAGGTATAATACCTCTCTTTCTCTTCTCACTCTCAGATATAGCATCCGTAGGTATAATACCTGTCTGTTTCTCTCACAGATATAGTGTAGTGTGTAGGTGTCTTTCTCTTAGATGTATAATGGCTTTAGATATTATCTTTTTTTCACTCAGATATTGTGTCCGTAGGTGCCTTTATATATAACACCTGTATATTTAATTAGGGTTGGGAAGAAATGCAGGCAATCTTTAAAAAATAAAAAACTTTACTGATGTTCACGAAGTCAACATGCTGCATTAAGACCCAGGGTGTGTAAACTTTTTCAAATTGGATGAACATGGTAAATTGTACTTATTTTGTCTTCTGGGAAACATGTAAGTATTAGCTTCTGAAGGGCAGCACTAAAAGCAATTATTGCATTTTTGCAAATTCTGCAAGTGGCATGAACTTTCACTTAGGATGCTTTTGCAGAGTGTCTACCCCTGTCTCTCTTATTTGTATAGTATCTGTTGGTGAAATACCCGTCTCTCTCTCAAACATAGTGGCTGCTATAGATATTATATCTGTCTAGGTCTTTGACTTAGAAATAGCATCTGTAGGTAATATAAACATCTGTTTCATACCTGTCTCTCTGTCTCGGGTATAGTGTCTGTATGTTTCATGCCTGTCTCTCTCTCTCAGATATAGTGCCTGTAGGTGTGATAGCAGGTGGATCTGTTGGATCTTCCATTTTGCTTCTGCTCCTCCTGTTTGCTCTGATATTCTATCTGTATCGACAGCGCAAAGGCAGTGAGTACACTGTGTATATGTGTGGCTCCGAGTGTGTGCATCTGTTTCATGTTCATTTGTTTGTGATGAATTTGTCCAATTTTCTGAGGCAATGCTCTGAAATGGTGAAAAAGAAATCAAGTGTAAAATGCTTGATTATGGTTTGGTGCCCCCGTGTGACTAGAAGACAGAAAAGAAAAAAAAGCCTGTCTAAAACGTCAGAGTCATATTTTACCTCAAATTACAAAGGAAAAAAAAAAATAAATTATATTTTTCATTTATGTAATAATATATTTTACATTTATTTATTAACTTAATTCTAATTCAATAATAATTATATTTTAGGGCTACTATTAAGATATTTGTATTGTGACATTTGCTAATAGCAAATACAAAATATCTACTTTAATGAGACATATGATAATTACTTATGTGCCCTACCTTTTATGGAACAGCCTGCTAACATGAAGGTTGTAGGTTCAGTTTGAGTGAACAATAAAATTACTGAAATCATAATCTTGCTTTCAGACCAATGCCAATAAACTGCTGTGATTTAATGGAACCATTAAATCATTTCATGGATTAAAATGATGTGAGGCTTTGTGTCAGTGATCTATTATGCTTCCAGGTCGTCGTGGAGTCACGTTGAAGCCAGACATTAAAGTGGAAACGGTGAACAAGGAGACTCACAGTCTTGAGGAAGAGGCTGCCAGCGCCTCCACAGCCACACGAATGGTAAAGGCTATGTATTCTGTGAGTATCTATAGCATAAAGTAGACTGTCAGGCTGTCTGATATAATGTTCTTAAATATATGGGCAGACATGCTATTTTGTTACCATAACAAATAAAGAAATAGAGACTTATTTAAAAAAAAATCAAGAAATTAGGTGCATTTTGCACTTAAGTCTGTCATGTTAGAGTTTGGTTAGTTCACATGTTTTGATCTAACCAACTACAGAGAAGTGTGATGAGAAATTTTGTTAGGCACTTGGTTTCTAAAACATTGTGCCCCATGAAGCACTGCAGTTCAAAAGTTTGGGGTCGGTAAGATTTTTTTATGTTTTTAAAAGAAGTCTCTTATGCTCACCAAGGCTGCATTTATTTGACCAAAACCGTAATACAGCAAAACAGTAATATTGTGAAATATTATATTATATTATATTTGAAATGTAATTTTCATGGAATTTAAAGTAAATTAATTTTAAAAGGATTAAATAATTTTAATTTTAAAATGTAGTTTATTCTTATAATGGCAAACGCTGAATTTTCAGCACCATTACTCCAGTCACATGATCCTCATGGAATCATTTTAATATGCTGATTTGGTGCTCAAGAAACATTTCTTATTGTCATCGATGTTGAATACAGTTATGCTGTATAATATTTTGGGGAAACCGTATTTTTCAGGATTTTTGATGAATGGAAATTTCAGAAGAACAGTGTTTATTTGAAATAGAAAGCTTTTGTTAACAATTCTTCTGATCAATTTAACGCCTCCTTGCTAAATAAAGGTTTCTTTATTCATTTTCATTTGTCATCTTTTAAAAGAAAATCTCACTGATCACAAATTTTTGAATGGTAGTGTAGCAGTATGAAATATCAAACATATTGTGATTGTTGCGATTATATTCTGTTAGCATTTTTGCTTTTACTGTAAACAGAAAAAATAATTGTTGCTGGAAGTTTCTATTGTTTATTTGAATATGATTCAACTGCTCTATAAAATCTCTACAATCACATTATCTAGTCCAGCTTTGGATAAAAGCTTAGTCAAACTAAAGCATTTACATAATGTTTTAGTCTGACTGAAATCAACCTATTAAAGTGCATTTAAACATACTTAGTGAGTTTAGGAGCCACCAATTTTACTGCTTTTTAAAGTAGGCCCGTTCTGCTTAATTTGATCCACAACAGTGAAAGAATTAAAGAAAGATCTTTTTGAATAAATAAAAAAAGATAAACCTATAAAGAAAAAGAGTTTTTAATGGTGAAAGACTTTCTTTCCACCACAAACTAAAGAACGTCTATTCTTCACCAATTCTGATAAAGCTGATATCCTGTTTTCCTCCCTCTCTCTCCTTCTCTTCCTCCCTCTCTCCGTGTGTGTGTTTTGTTGTTTGATGGTTTAGTTTCTTCCCTCTGTCTCCCTCTCTCCCTCCACCCAGCCCTTCAAAGATGACATGGATCTGAAGCAGGACCTCCAGAACGACACGCTGGAGCCCAAGGTGGAGGAGTATGAGCCCAAGGTAAGAAACAGGTGCAGGTGCATTTAGACATGTGCCGGTATTCGGTAATGCGATATATCACAATAATGAACATGCACGATATTGTTATCGTGGGCACTTCAAAATATCATGAATAATTATTTATTACAAATTATTCTCGATTTTTGGAATGCATTTTAAGGATAATTTTCCCATCAACTGGTCACAATGCACAACACCACTGTATGCTGCATGAAAGACACGGATGATGAGAAGCACATGAGGATCTGAATGAAAGCGCACATTCACTCTCTGACAGCAGGTGACGCTAAACAGCAGAAATGCAGCTGTCACCCCGGAAACAAAGCAGCTTTCTGTTTCTGAAAGGTGTTTAAATGATTTAAACAGCTATTCAGATTTGTGTATTCGCTATGGTGCTCATCACAGCGCCAAATACTTAAATATTTAGACTTAATAGGCTATTTATTTTCACATTTTTATTTTAATCTGGACTACAACATGCCCTAAAAATTGTTTGAACATGTTTTGATTCTTTATTGTTACAATAACTTCTTTATCTTTATTTAAACAGTCATACTTTACATTGGCCCCATTATTAACATTAGTTCATTTATTAGTAAAACAACACGCCAATGAAAAGTCGTCTAACTTCATTACTCTAGTTCATTTCAAATTCAATATTTTAATAACACTTGTTAAAATCACAAGTTGCTACTGTGTTTTTAATGACTCGCAGCTAACATTAATAACAGTTGTATTTTTTAACAAGATTATCCCTTTTTGTGTAGGCAAATGTAGTATTGCTCATTTTAATTAGTAAATTCCACTAAGGTTAACTTAATGAATCTTATGTTTTTTAAAGGTTGTTACCTATTGGTCGTTTTATAAGTTTTTTGTACTTTTAATCTGTTGAAATTATTTACTTTAGATTTATTTTATACTGTATTGCTTTATTGCATTTAATTGTTCAGTTATTTTTGTTATAAGAAAAGAGTTATTAAACCTGTTATACTTTATTATGACAACACTTTTTTTGCAACTAAATTTCAACATTGTGATAATACCGTATACCGTGATAAAAAAGCATTAGCAATTAATCGCAACAAGAAAATTTGATACGTTTACATGCCTAGTGCATATAGACCTAAACTTAAAGCAAAGTGTACAATGTTGAAATTCCCAGTTACTGTTTCCTGCCATTGTAACATCAAGAACCATATAGGTTTGATTGCCTCTAAAAGGTAAAAATACTGTGGCTCTAGTGACAAAACATTTAATTGTTGAGAACCCCCGCCAAGCTTTCACACAGTAACATTGGCTCAACCACATATGCTGTGATTTTAGGTTCGGTTCTCATCGAGTTGACTTACCAATAGCAAACAAGATATGTGTTCATGAAAGCTGTTATTAAAAAAAAAAAAACAAAAAAAAAAAAAAAAAAAAAAAAAAAAATATTTTTCCACTTCTTTTTGCTGATGGTAGTGGTGCAGAAATGACACACTTTACCTTTAATATTTGACACAGACAAAGGAAGTATTGTAGCTATGGTCCAACATTTTTTTACCACCAAAATAAACATATATTAACCTATAAATACTGTATATATGTGTATATGTTATATTTCTAAAAATTCTCATTTTTTGAACAGTTTTTTCCTTTGTATATAGTACTGTCAGAATTTGCGTTTCATACCTTATTTCTCAAGCATACTGAAAAAAAAAAAAAAGTATTACGGTTTTTTCAACAAAATATTAAGCAGCACTACAGTTTTCAACATAATAATAATCAACATGATAATAATATGAAATTCTTGAGCATAAAATTTAGCGTATTAGAATGATTTTTGAAGGGTCACTGAAGACTGAAGTAACAGGAATAAATGACTGTTTTAATATATTAAAATAGCAAACGGTTGTTTTAAATTGTACTAATATTTCACTGTATTACTGTTTACGGTATTTTTTATTAAATAAATGGTCACCATAAGGCAATACATTTAAAAATCTTACCAACCCCAAACTTTTTAATGATAGTGTGTGTGCAAACACAGATGTTTACACACTCCTATACAGTGCCTATAAACCAGAAATAAATGTTCGATCACATTAGTGAAATTTCGGCAAAACACAAAAACTTTTTGTTGGTCAGTGTGTTGAATTTGCATGACCAACTCAAGTGAAAAATGCATGAAAAACTGCTTCATACAACACTCTCAATCAGTTTAACCCATAAAATTTACCTGAGCATGTTAATTGTGGCCGCACCGTAAACCCCAATTAGTGCATTGCAGTGAAATATTATATATTTGTAATTTCAGGACCCCACCAACGGCTACTACAATGTTCGAGCTACAACACATGATGAGGTCCGCACCTCTACCCGTTCCCTACTGTACCAGGAATTTCGGCCACCAAATCCCGCTTCAGCTTTGGCGTCAGCTGGTGGCCCAGTGGCCAACATTCACCCAGCACCCACGGGCCGTTACGAGCCCCGGCCCGCTTCCCGAATGGCTCACAACACGTACGCCCATTTTAACACCATTGCCAGGGCGTCGCAAATCCAAGCCCCACCCAACCCTGTCTCCAAGACCACAGACTATTCTGGAGAGCGTGGCCTGCTGGAATCAACCAATCCGCTGGCTTTTGACAGCTGCGCTTATTCAACAACACCTCAATACAGGTTAGGTTTCGCCCCGCCATTGGAGGCAGGACCAGCCTATGAAATGTATCATACGGGACAAGGGGTGGGGACGAGTCAAGATGCTAATGTGGGAAAATACCCCAGCTCCACCCAATTTCCATATTCAACCCCACCTACAGAATACTCTCAGAGACACACGCAGAGAATGCAGACTCATGTGTGAAACAAACACTTACCACCAAAAAAGCACTTCCATGGATGAAAATATATGATACACATGCTCATTTTAACACACTCTTACAGTATGAAAACTCTCTCTCCAACGCAACTATATGCAAACACACACACACACACATTGCGTTTTCTACCTTTACAACATGATTTAGAGAAAAAAGTGCCAAATTAATAAATAACTGCAGCAGAAGACAAAATTACAAGAGGTCACAGCGATGAGTGGAGAGAAAGCATGTAAACCTTATCATCTTTCCCTCTTCTTCCCAAATATTTAAGAAGGGGGGTTGATGCGGCAAAACCAGCTGTCTAAATATCTGCACCAAAATTAGACACTGCAAAGCAGCCATTGGACAGTTTTCTCCATGTGAATGGCCAATAAGAGGCTGTAGGGCACCAGAAGCCATCAACTATTAGATGTAAAGTCCAGTGAAAACCTGATTGCAATGCACTGGAGTTTACACTGGACCTGTTTAGATCTGTCCCATCGCTCAACCTAATAAAATATGTTTTAAATTATGGGAATCATGGGTGGGCTCACCCACAATTGTATAATCCACAATGTGATACTGCAGAACAAGTCAGCGAGTTAAAAAATACTGCAGGTGTCGACATTCGCTTGTGAAATAACTTTCCGTACGGCCCGCTCACCACTGCCCACACTGCCCGAGCTCCTCGAAGGAATAGCTGTCCGCTGCCAGTTTGAACTCTTCTGATAGGACGGAGACGTGAGTATCTGGGTAAACGCCACCAGTGCTTTTAACTCTGAAAGCTGGAGTTTATGTAACATTTTAGGATTTTTTACAAATGGATGCTACTCACAGAGTGTCAAAGTGAGCTTACGGACTCTTCTCTGAACACACGCTCTGCCTCCTTCCAAGAAAACCTCACGAGTATTTAACGCTTTGTGGTTCTATGTGTGCGCGTGAGTGTGTGTTTGCTGACGTGGAGGAAAAAATCGAATGTGATGAATCTCTTTGTCTGAAGTGTCCATGTATTTGTCCTTCACACTTTCAAAGTAGAGTAGAGTGCTTTTCCATATTTGTATCTGAACTAAATTGCATTTGAAAGCGCTTTTATAGTATTTTTCTAAGATGATGGTAAGGGGTCAGAGATCGAATGGTTTTTGGTATAAGCAATGTAAAGGAAAAAATTGTTTTAAAAACATTTTTTTATGTTCACGATTTGCACATTTGTCTAAATTCTGTAAAGGGATGATGAATCAGATCACAAGAGCAAAGTTTAAAAATAATACTAAAATGGAAGCAATTTAATCATTCAAGTCCTGAGTTTCTGTAAAATCTCTTTTATGCAAAATAAAGAAGGGCTTTTATTATGAGCTCAAAAAACTGATTTGATTTAGGTTTAATCTACTGATATTTACATGACCCTTGGTCTGTATTAAAACATTTTGAACATTCAAAATATGCAATGATCAATAGATTTTGGTTCAACAAATTAGCGGCTCATTTTTTAAATACGTAGACATTTACAGTGAATTGGATATAGGAGCCACTCTCTTTGTAGCCGCACATTTACAAAATGGGTTTTCATTATCAGTGTTTAAAGACGAGACTTATTTGGCAACTTTATGTATGACGAGAGGACAATGAATTTGAAGAATCAAATTCATGTATCAGAGATGGAAAGATGAGGGAATTAATGTGCAATACTGTGTTTATATGGTGTGAATGTGAGCATGTTTCAGAGTGACTCTTGAGATCCATTTCCTCATGCTCCTCTTAAAAAAAGACCTGTACTTCATTTGTTTATGATTAACTTTATTTCATTTCTGTTTTATTCATCTGTCAAAATGTAAAATAGAAAAGAAAAAAATGACCCATGTGCTTTTTCCCCACAGCAACTTTTTTTTTTAAATTGTATGTGGTTATTTTTTTCCACAGTATTATGAAATAAAAACATCTTTCATACTGACTTATACAGTATATATATATATGGTCATACAGTAACAACATCATTCAGTACATACCTCAAATAAAAAAATAAAAAAAGTACATCGACACAATCAACATGCATAACAAATGAAGGAATATTTCAGAATTGTGACATTGTACAGCCGGTCAGATGTTTTTGTGCAAGATACTCTTTGGATCATCTCGAATCATGCTGGAGAACATGAACAGCAGGAGTTCATGCCAGTAATATCTAAATTAAGAAGACAGAAACATCTGGATCTCTCACTGTACATTATATTAATGGCGGAGCTGCTGTTTACGCCTCAAACTCACTCTCAGCATTACTGTGCTCTACTGGATGTAAAATGTTGCGAAGAAACCATCCATTTGATCTTGCGATCATTTCGCAAATGTGTGTATGTGTGATTCAGAGAAATTAACACATGCAAAAAAACAAAGTGTGTATGCCTCTCTTCCAGATGTGAAATCTATAAATTGCAAATGATTATGAAATTGTGCAAAGCTGAATGGTTTCAGATCTCCCTCTTGTAAATGCCGCCTAATTAATGTGATAACATAAAAGAGCACCTGTCAACGTCCAAATCCTTTACTTGAGCATAGCAAGCAGAAAAATTCCTTTGATTTCCAAATACGTGAAAGTGAAAGTGATGTGACGTGTAGCCAAGTATGGTGTTCCATACTCAGAATTTGTGCTCTGCATTTAACCCATCCAAGTGCACACACACAGCAGTGAGCAGTGCTGAAAAAACCCCCCCACCCAAAACACACCACACCCCCACCATGAACAAACCCCCGAGCTGGTGCTCCATTTTTGCTGTGGCGTCTGGGGAGCAGTTGGGGGTTCGTTGCCTTGTACTGAGACTCGAACCCATGGCCTTTGGGTTTACTACCCCTGGTTCTAGGTGGTGGTTGACTGCGTTCCTCGTTTCGGTTGGTTAGTGCGGACCCCACCTACAGATGTTGTTAAAGCACTTTGGGTGTACAGCAATACACAATAAAGCGCTATATAAATGCATCATTCATTCATTCATTCATTCAAATCTGACTCTAACCATTAGGCCTGGACTGCCCCCATGTGCGTACGTCTGTTTGGAAACTGACATACCTTAAGCACTTTTCCACGTCAAAGACAGTTTTTCTGATTCTGATTTTCCGCACACTCTAAGATCAAATCTATATTTTTATAAATGAGGCCCCAGTTCATTTACAAGATAACGCTCCTTCTCCTTCAGCAGTCTGCAGAATTCTGCTTTTACAGCAGCTCCTCCAGAGTCAAGAGCATCCAACAAGAGTCTCATTTTCTCCTCTCGTGGTTCTGCAGCATGAACTTTACTGTACATTTCACCATTAATCATGTCTTTGCTCTTCAAACTGTCAGCAATTGCCATCACTGATGAAACTCTCTCAATGAGTTTATCTCTGTGTGTGTTCACAAATTCTGTTTCTGATTGAAACAAAAGATGTTTTAAGTTAGTCTTCAAAAGAGTGAATACAAGAATTACAAGAATAATTGAAATGTTCAGCAATCAGACCTGGGATCCTTCTGTGCGCAGGAAGTTCTACACCTTTACTCGGTGCTACTAATAATAAAAAATAATGTAAAAAAAGACATTTGAGATCACTGAGAAATCTGCCAAACATTTTGAAGTCATCAAAATCTTTTGAGGTCTCATTCCTTGTAGGGAATGAACCACTATCTTTCCAGCCTTTAGCTTTATCTTCTATCTAGGCCAAACCACCACACACCACAAAGATGAACAAAGCATTATTTTGGATTGTTCATGCAAATAAACCTGTTAAAAAAAATCACCAAAGGTTTTTCAATATAGAAAATGTTATTGTAGTTTTATTTCTTGTATTTAGTTTACATTTATCTAAGTTTATGTCACTCAAATTGAGATCCTCATTGTTTTGTGCTTGATAAATACTGCTGATCACCAAATACACACATAATCTGCATTACATATTTAAAGAGATAACTGCATTGCTCTCCTAAATAGCTTTAGCATAGTTAGTTAAGGCTATGTTTTGCTTGCAAAATTATCCTCCCCAAGACTCTAACAAACAAGGACAAAGCTAGAAATGATTTCTCACAGAGGAGTATCTATAGATAAACTGAAATCTCTCCCAACCTTTCTTAAATCTTTTACTCCTACAAAAGAATTTGATGAGTACCTGTAAGAAGGATTCGCCGTCTTTTCCACACTTCCTTCCCATCTCGAGTTTTGTCCAAAACACCCAATCTGACCTCCTCAATGTTGACATCCAAAAACACTTCAAACGTGGGATGATAGTTTGGGCCAAAATGATCAAGCTCAAACATCTCACTCTAAAAAAACAAAACAAAACAAAACACCAATTATTAGACACATTATACTTCGAGTGTTTCAGTCCGTCTGCCTTCTGGGTTCTGATTTGCATGCTTTACCTTGGAAGGCTCTCTTTTGTTATACATGTTATATATCAACTACCCAAATGTCTAAGGAACATAGAATTACAATTGAAATGCAATGTTATGAAGTAAATATTGTTACCACTGGTTGAACTTCACAATCCTCTGGCTGACAACACAGACTGTATTCTCTGTCAGGAAACAGATGACATTTTGAACTTGTTTCAATGTATTTTTTATCCAGGTGCCAGCGCTGGACCTTGTGGGGTGGGGGGTGGGGGGTAATATACAAACGCAGTAATAATGTATATATACAAATATTCTCAATGTGTTCAAGCTTTGAAACATACAGGGTTTTTTTATACTCTTATTTAATACACTTTTAAATTGGAAAGCACATAGGAAAAAAAGGAACAATGCATTCAGATAGTAGTACCTCTGATACTGGAACATTCCCTGGAAGCAAGTGGACAGTAAGTATTTTCTGCTCAACGGTTACAGGTCGAAGAAAGAGCAAAACCTGGCCATTAATGGGGAAGCCAAAAATTGTTTTAATCCAGATGAGCCCAAAATTGCTGAGGTCTCTGATGTCAATGATCACATGAGTTTCTGACACTTTGAGTGGCTGTATTATTTCTACATTACCACCGGTGAAATGTGCTACAGCCAAACAGTCCTTATTTTCTTCTGCAAAAAAACATTTAAGAATTTTGTTCTTGGGTAAAATAAAAGGTATTGTTTTCTAATTACACAGTGACCAACATTTTGACATTAAGTGCTCTTATGGCTCGTTTCCACCGAGCGGTACATTTCAGTACAGTACAGTATGGTACGATTCGGGATGGTACACACTGATCCGGCATGGCGGAACGAGTGAAGGAGACGCTTCATTCCCCTTGTGTTGTCATTCCCCTTGTAGCATGCACAAGTGATTATTCTCTGTCAACCAATCAGCTTTCTGCAGTGAGTCTAACTCCACCCTTTAGGTATCGGAGTACTGTGCTAGATACCCCAAAGGAAGGGTCCCAAAAAGTGATACGGTACGGTTTGCTATTTTGGTACCATTCACAACTTCTGACAATGGAACCTGAAATATTTACGTACTGTACTGTACTGAACCGTACCGCTCAGTGGAAATTAGCCATCTATGTAATCATTAAGATCTGTCATCACACTTCTTGCTAATTATTTACATACATATTATTTACACAAGTAATTTGATATGTAAATTATCAGTCACTGTTCCATAAATTCTATACAACTGGTCAAGACAATCACTGTGAAACACCTTAATATTTAGGATGCAGAAATAAACATACCAGAGAATATCACACAGTGTTGAAAGTGTAGTTGTGAGACTGAACCTGCAGAACAGTCAATGTTGTACAAGGGTCCTGCAGGCCGCAACTGACCCAGACCAGAATCCCATGAGACAATGTTATACAGCACCTCTCCTTCACCCTCCATCACAAACACAAGGCTGGTCAGACTGCACTGAAACTGACCAGCATGTGGACACACAAACCTGGAAGACAGAATATTTTTATTTTATTAAATCATAATGGCCTGCATATTTTATTATGTGATAACACTGGAGATCATGCAACAAAAAAAAAAGAAGAAGAAAAAAGATTTGGGATGTTTGAATCAAGATTTTGGAATAATTCATGCAAACAAATCCAAATAACAACATCAATTTTCCCAAGCAAGAAGTTTAGCGTACTGAAGCAAAAGATAAAAAAAAAAACAATACACAGGCAAAACAATCAGCAACAATGGAAAAGCAGACATGAATATATGCAAAGGTTAACAAAAGCTGGATATGAGAAATGTTCATCTGAAAGATAATAATAGAGCCATTGTATGTAAGGATGAGATAGTTTTGAAGTGTTACAATAATAGACATATTTTAATTCATTTGAACTTTTAAGCTCAGAAATCCAACACCTTACCTTCTTACAAAAAACATAAGTGTTCCATACCTGTATATAGTCTTGTGTTTGTCCTCGTCATCTTGCTGAACACATTCAGGTGTGAACACTTCTGCATAACCTGAGGACTGAAATAAAGAAAGGAATGATCCTCTTATTCTGAACGTGATGACAGAAAGAATACATGACATTTGCAACTCACTGATTGTCCTGAAGATGATTCGGCTCCTAATGAAGAGTAAGACACAAATCATTAGACTCATGAGTTTCAAACTTTCACAGCCAGAAAGCTTGTTATTGAGCTCTGTGGCTAAAAACCAAGCCATTTAATATAAAACTGAAGAAATATATAATAATAATAATAATACTGACAGCAAAATTAAAAAGAAACAATGAAAAGCAAATTAATATTTGCCAAGCACCAAATTAGGCTTCCCTTAATAGGCCTTCAATTGAATAGTTAATGTTAATGACAATTCTGACTCAAAAAAACACAATTGCTTGTTTGACTTAAAGAGGCCTTTGTCTATGTAAACAATTCATATAAAGTTAAAGGTACTTTAAGCAATGTTAGATGTTCTAAGCGTTTTTGAAACATTCTAATGTGAGTTTAAAGGTCATTAAATACAAACACAACTTTAATAATGAAATGTTGACTTAAAATTATATTTTTATAATTTGTAACTTTAACATTTTATATTTTTGTCATTATCAAAGGCCAACAGTAGGGAGTGCAAATGCACCTCCAGCATCCACAGTAAAATCGCCTATGCTTACAGAGATGCTTGGAGACTATTGTAACCAGAGATGGAGCTTAACAATAGCAGCACAATTTCATATTTAATTAAAATAACAAATAAAACTGAACTGCAAACTCAGCTTTACACATGTTTGACTTTGTATAGGTATAGTTGTCAATAGCAATGGTAGTAAAACAGCGTTCTCTCACAACAAACCAACAAAATGATGCTCTCTTCAAAATGATTGACAGGCATAAAGTGCCTCAAAGTCTTTTGATTGGCTAAACAAAAAATCTGACTGAGACCACATTTTTCTTTTCACTTTAGGGATTGTATAAAATTTGCTTACTTTTACTCTCTGTATTTTCTGTCTTTATTGTCTTCAAGTCCTCCTCGGTGAAACTCTTCCCGTCTCGCTCAATCAACACTGAATTCCTCCAGCTAGAGGAGAAAACATTGATTACTGTAAGTATTTTCAAAGACATCAATTTTAGTAATATATTTTAATATTAATATTTTATGCATACTTACACAGTCAGTGTCCAACCTGTCTGCGTCAGTGATTCCACCAGAGACTGTTTTATGTTAAATGGGATAAATTAAACTACGGAATTTGTCCTGGCATGGAAAAAACATTTAGCTACACATGTTTCTGAAAACAATTTTAAAATTTACAAATATACAATATACAAATCCATATAATACATGCTTAAAAGAGCAGATTCTTTATTCTTGCAACCTCGAAGTTCGTTCAGACTGGGAAAGGCCTGGACAAGCGAGAGGATCGTGAAAATCCATCCGACAGTCAATTCGTCTATCTGCAAATGGACTTTCTTTAAACCAGACACAGAGTGCAAGACATCCAGAAGGAAAAACCCATCCGCTGATGAAACTTGAGACCTGTGTAAATATATTATAACATATATATTATAACATACAGTATATAGTGTTCATATAATAATATATAGTATAATGACATATACTGTAGTTTAACATGTATAATTTATACCATGGTCTGTCTGAATAGCCTTTTAATAAAGTAGCTTTGCAACTGAAAAGTTACATTATATTTCTCAGCATCAAGATGGCTTTTCAAAGTAATTAAACTCACAGCTTTATTATTAGTAGAGAGGAAGCTAAAAAGACTTGCACAATTCACACTCTCTTCTTCACAGACCTGAGTAACCTCTGGAGTTTCTGCAGGAAGATTCTCCAGTTGACAGTGGAAACCTCTGGGCGTGAACAGGTGAGAGTTAATTCTGAGATTAACGATGATGGTCTTATTTTAGAGCTGGAAACTGAAAACCGAAAACAGAGCCTAAAAAAGTAAAGTTTAGAGACTTTACTTTTATATTAGTAGCAAAAATTAAGCAGTCATTTTTTTATGATTAGAGTTTCTTACATGACGTCTTCATCTTTAACTGATGCAATAATCTCTTGGCAGAAGCTTTTGATCCTTTTTTTGTGAGAAGCTTTTGAAGATTTTTGATCCTGTATTCTGCCAATTACAATAAATTGATTATTTTACTGTGCAAGTAATGGACTCTTTGCATGGTAACTTCTTCATTTTGTCTCTATCAAGTCAGTAAAATCTGGTGCAGTGAAAAAAAGTTTTTTTTATGATATTATATGAAAACAAGACTTTCTAGAAAAGGCTATAAAACAACGCTATCTATTTTTGTATGACAGAAGGCTGCCATTTCATTCAGCTACAGCTGAGAAGCTATCAAGCCTCTAACTAAAACTTTTCCTTATATGTATAATATTTGTATAATATTATGTAATTACATTTGACAAATGAGAGTTTACGTTACTGTGGCTGCATGTCAAATGTGGGGTGAATTGTCATAGTATTACTAAAGTTGGATTCGTTGACAGAGTGATCCTATATTTAAACATATAATAGTATGAGCAAATTATAAATGGGAATAGTTTTTGTCCCCAAAATAAATAACTGTCATTATGTGTAATTTCTTAGTTTCTGATAAATATCAGGCAACGAGAGATCAATGTGGAGTTGAAGACCTGATGATCCAGTTAATTGACAATGGCACTGAAAGGTTAAAGAATTCGATTTCAAAGAGAAGACTAATACTTTGCTTGATTTAAAAATATCACCAGAAGCACAGGCACTGGTTGATATTTTAGCGCAAATGTGTAGGCTGTGCACCATGCATAGAGTCCATAGCAGTAATAGATATTACTAAGTTTAGAATTAAATATCCATTACATCAGTTCTTTCACAATCTTTCCTTCACCAAGAGCTGAGATCAAATCCCCAGTATCATCTGTAATGTGATCCACCTTCAACCTTTAAAATGAACAGAACATATTAACATTCAGATATCAGATATAATAACTTGACGTCAAGATTAGAGCTCACATAAAATTTAATGTATTTGAGCATAGTACAGTTGGTATAAATTCAAGAGCATTTTTAAAGTCTCAAACATGTAGAGTCTGATTTTTGCTCACCACAACTCTTCACAAGTGTACAGTGCAGACTGAAGAATCTTCAGATTGTCAGATGTTAAACTGAGTCTCAGTTTGCCAATGTTTACACAGTTCTGAAAACAAAACCGCAACATCCAGCAGTCTGCATTTTTCAGTAGAATATTTGACAGATCTATTGAAGCCAACTGTTCCAAAACTTTTCCAATGAAGCTCTTCTCATGAAGCTCATAGAGACAATGGAGAATGAACAGCATGAGTTCATTTTGATATCTCTGTGAACACTGATTGATCCATTCCTTAAGCTGGGTTTCTATGTTGACAGAGACGGTCATGTTGTGCTTTTCAATGAATGAGGAGATCCATTCTTTCTTACAGAGACCACAGAGGAACAGAATCACAGGCTGCAGCAGATTTGAAACGCTTATTTCTAAATTTGCCTTCGAAAAGTCTCTATCAGACCAACAGGACAAAGCCCATCCTCTCTCTACAGTGTGAAGCAGCTCTCTCACTTTCCTCTGAGACTCTTCTTCATCCAGAAGGACATAGTAGAGAGCAGTGAAGAACTCCTGAAAGCTGAGATGCATGAAACTGAACATTGTCTCCTGGTGGATTTTTCTCTTTAGGAGGAACTTGCGCAGGAATGGATTGCCAGCTGGGTCTGAAATTGTGTCATAAACAGTTTTTTCATCAAACAAGACTTGTTGTTCCAGCATCCCTCTCTCTGCCAGCTGACCCAGACTCCTCAGCAGGCTCGGGACAGACTGACTCAAACCCTGGCAGTGATGCTCCAGTAGAGTGGACACAAAGTTAACGTAGATAGAGGTGGTGGTTTCCAGTCCACTCATCATATCTGCACCATCACTGAACCTCTCTCGCATAACCGTGCAGATGATCCAGCAGATGACAGGGATGGAGCAAGCAGTGATGAGAGTTTCATTTACTCTCACACATTCATAGGCTTTCCTGAAGAGCTCCTCATTCTGGAAGAACTTCTGGAAGTACTCCTCCACCCCCTTCTCAGAGAAACCTACTATCCTAGAGAAACGTTGTTGTCCTATAAGCAACATCCTCTTTGGGACCTCAGTTCTAGTAGTGATAAGCAAAAAATATCTGGGCAGGATTTGTTGACGAAGCAAGGAACAAACAATGACCTCAGGTGGGGCTCTCTGGAATTTGGATGATATGCAAAATTCATCACACATGAATCTAAGCTCATCAAGATCATCAAGTCCGTCAATGATGAAGAGCACTCTCTGTGATGAGTTCTGTAACATCTCTGAAATCTGATCTAATGTTAAACCACAATTCCAGCTCAGGAGCTCAATCAAGTTCATCTCCTCAGAAATACACTTCAGCTCTTCACACCTCAGACAGAAAACTAGATCAAATTCTTTAAGGTAATGTTGTTCAAATGCCCAGTCCAAAATAATCTTTTGCACTAAGAAAGATTTTCCACTACCAGAATTTCCTTGGAGAACGTTGGATACATTACTTGGATAACGCAGATGTATGTCTGACTTATTAAACAACTCCTCCACACTGATATTCCGAAAACTGCCTTTTTTATTTTTCTGAATAATCACAGGTTCAGTGTAGAGGGCAGCCAGTGAGACTCTTTCACCAGAGAGGAAACTCCTCTCATTCCTATGCTCATATTTCCGTTTGATTGACTCCTTATACTGACATACCATCTCCTGCCATGCTAGAGGAAAACATAAAACATTCTTTAGCCTCACAATACAAAATGTTAAATTCAATTGAGAAAAAACACATAATACAGTTACCCTGAGATGAAATGTCGTGTTTAAACGCACTGAACAGACAACAGAACAGACAAATGCTTTTAAACCAAGCTGAAGTTGCAGAATATTATTGCACTGAATTACTCATTAAGCTGAATTATAACTTGAACTGCTTGGTCAAGATTCAAATTACACTTCTGTCTTAAAAAAGAAAACAGTTCACCACCACTTATTAATGTGTATCAGCCTTTAAATTATTGATTTAAACTCTTTTAGTGTTTTTTAGATATTCAGTTGGTGGTTTATTTCAAGACCAATCAAAGTAGAACTCTCATATTAAACTGTCAGAATATGAGCCTACCTGGGTCTCTTTCTCTGAGTCTTTCAGTCCAATCATGCCACTTAAACACTGAGTAACTTGGCCACTTAATAAAGAAAGAATGATGAGTGTTAACAGTTCATTAACATGAGACGCACACAACATTAGCTCAAAATAAAAAGTTTTCAATTTCTCATCACTTACATGACATGACTGAAGTTCCATCATTGTGTCTGGCCCTGATTGAAAAGAACTACAGCTCATGTCAGCTGGAATAAGGGCACAAGTACAATTTGATATTATGTTGAATTAGTAGAAACAGTTTAGTGCCCAACGCTTATTATTCTGGCAGCGATCTCATGATCTGAAGTCCTTTTAAAACACTTCACCTTCACGCAGTGAGTGTCTGCGTGAGTTCCTTCACGCAGACACAAACACAGCAGCTAATTACAATGTTCATCAGCAATCAACGTAGTGCTCTCACAGTAAAAGATCAAAATATTAGCCTACCTTCGATTACGGGGAGTCTTTTTTTAAAGCTCTTAGACTGTACGAAAACTCGCCTCTTAATAAAGAGAGAAAAAATTAGTGTTTGAGCAGTTTATGGACATGAAGTAAACAGACGCCCACAACATTAGGTGAAAATAAAGAGCTTTCATGTCCTTCTTAGTGCACCATGGTCTTATTATAACAAACACACACTATAGAAAATTTCTTGTCACTTACTACACGCATAGATGAGTGAGGTTCCATCGTTGTGTCTGGCCCTAATTGAAAAGAACTGGTTAGAGCTCATGTCAGCTGGATTCAGGACACAAGTATACAATTTGATCTGATGTTGATTTAGTAGAAACAGTTTAGTGCCCAACACTTAATTTACCCTTTATTATTATTATTCTGGTAGAGACCTCATAATCTATAGTAATTTTAGGACACTGAGTTTCTTCATGCAGACACAAACACAGCAACAAACTATACTGTTCATCAGCAGTCAAAGTAGAGATCTCATATTTTACAGAAAGAATATGAGCCTACCTTCGGGATACACTACATCACGCATCTTAATAAAGGGAGAATGACGAGTGTTAAGCAGTTCATGAACATAAAGTAAACCGACTCACACAACATTCAATAAAGAGCGTTGAAGTCTCATTGTAACAAACACACATTGTAGAACATTTACTTAGATCACTTACATGAGCAGATGACTCAGATTTTATCGTTGTGTCTGGCTCTGCATGAAAGGAATTGGTTAGAGCTCATGTCAGTTGGAATAATTACACATACAATTTGATATGATGTTGATTTAGTAGACTTAGTAGATTTAGTGTCCAGTGCTTATTATTCTGCTAGAGACCTCATAATCTGTATTATGAGGTCTCTATTTAAAGGCCACTGTATGCAATACTTAAATAACTTCCGATGGTTAAACCTGAACCATTCATACAGTACTACTCAAAATAGGTCCTATTTACTTTAATTGCCCTTTTGCAAGTCCCCCTGTCTTATTGGGGAAGATTAATATGCGCGTACATCTGCCATTCTTATCCAAAGAAAAATAACTATGACTGTAATGAGATAACGATGGGCTCGAGATTTCTCCCCTGCCCCTCTGGAGGTCTGTGCACGGGGCGGTTGTTACCTCAGAATTATCCCAGTATAAATTACAAATGTAGGCAGTTGTTACTGTACCGCTTATCAGCAGCCGCGCTTCTGAATAGGATGTCTAGGATTGCTGCATTATTTCCCAAAATATTTCTCCTCATTTATTTTGCCCTTTGTCGAGTATCTATTTAATTGTGGTGCGCAGATTCTCTGACTGTCCCCTCCACTTTCATCAGGAACACAGACCTTTCTAAAAATTAAATCAATTTTAAGAAGATCCCGATAATGGAAATTAACAGCAGAGTTAGGTAAGAATGTAATCTTCATTTACTAGATTGAAACATTTGTAAGACAAACTTTGTTGGCTTGACAAAATCTTATCTTAAAATGTAAAATGGTTTGAAGGTCAGGATAGATAGATAGATAGATAGATAATAGAGAGATAGATAGATAGATAGATATATAGATTACAGTTGATAGATAGATAGATAGATAGATTAAAGTTGGTTGATAGATAGATAGACAGATACGATGAAATGATAGATAGATGGATAGATAGATAGATGATAGATAGATAGATAGATAGATTACAGTTGATAGATAGATAGATAGATGATTACAGTTTAT
>JADLZN010010988.1:0-118547 GCA_018155175.1 Sinocyclocheilus anophthalmus
CGATTTAGCATTGTATCACCTTACCGACGACGAGTATAAGGCCGAACTCGAAATCTCGCCCTTCTTCAAACAGCATTCCTTCGTCCTCGATCCAGAACTGGAAGAAAGGATCAAAGAGGAAGGAACACAACTTATTGAGTTGACTCCTGTTGATACGGCCTTAGAAGCTATCGCTCGCCTGCCGCCCGCTGACGCGCCAATCATTCGGTCTTGGTCTGCCGCTGACACAGCGCTTTGCATTTCTACTATCGTAGGACATGTGGTGACTCTGACACTTGCCTTCCTCCTCCAAAAGCGAGTGAACGCCGTTCAAGAGTCTTTCAACAAATGCACGTCCGACGTCCCGCGCATGTTCCGACATGATAAAACGGACCAAGAACCTGAACCTGAACCTGAGAACTCAACAAACCTGATTGAGATTACGCCTATACCGCCTCGTCGAACCTCTGACAATTAGAGCAGTCTAAATGACACAATAATGATACAAGAAATCCTAAATAATGCACCCCTATGTCTACTCAAGTTTCGAACCTGATCATTCCCAAATAACCCAAGTCCTGCACCAGGATTCAGTCAATGATGGAGATGTTGTTTGTGTCTTGTATGTGCATGTTCTCTCTCTGCCTCTTGTTCCAGTGCCCACTGACGTTCGCAATGGGAAAATCACCGCGCAAAAGGGGGATGTGTAGGATCTATGTCTCACAACAGACCCACCTACATGATGGAGACACACACATCAAACCAGCACATTCCATGGAAGGTTGTTGAGGTTCGTTTCTCCAGCCATCTGTAGTCGTAAAACTCATGCTCCATCGAGTAAGGTGAAAGCATTTCCTGGACTGTTTGGCTATATTTCAAGATAAGCTAAAAAGGACAGTACTTTAATGGTGCTTAAAATTGTTTTACGGGCTTGCAATGAGCAGATAGAAATACCCTCATGACCAGTGGCTATAAATTGCTAAACTCCGATCAACAAAAGAGACAGTTTTATGGCTCCCTGTCCAGCAGGAGAATTTCCAGGAAATGTCCAGAGCTGACCTGATAGTGACTGGAGAACTCGACACTTTTCCCCCGCATTCCAAGGAAAGAGACAAGATTTCATTTGACAATCGTTGCTAATCATTGAAAATATAAAATTATCAGAGCATAGAATCACAAACAGTAGGTTGTATGTTGTATATATATGCTTGACATGTTTCATGTAATCAGTGCAACTTTAACCAGTGTTTAATTACCCCTTTTTAGGAAATAAGGATATTAAAACTGTGTAATATGTGAAGTTTAATCTTGAACGAATGAAAACCAGAAATGCAGAAGGTTGAAATGAAGTAGACTTTAATAGTATGTACAATATTTGCATTTAAGAGACTTCATAGACGTATTAATATATTATTATAGGTGGCCTCATATAAATGAGAGTCTCTGGTTAATGTATGCACACTCCGCCCCTTAAGAAGTCGATTGGAAGCCAGCGTCAGGGGACGGACTTATGCCACAGAGCAAAACCCGAATGCAGAACAGAATCCATGGGTTTTTGGTTAGCTAGCTGGCTTGCAACTTCTCCGGCTCTCGCTGGTCGCTGTGTTAGAGCACCTGCATGCGTGCTCACATTTACCATCAAAAGCGACCAGCAAACTAAAACTCAACACTCAGTGATACTGCGTTGAAATCGTCAACAAACTTGAAAATCTTGCACACTAAGACTCTCAGCAGATTGCTTGCACACTAAGAATCTGCGTCATCACAAACCGACGAGGGGTTCCCAAAAGACGTCATCCTGACGTCACCGACCAGTCAGTGACGGGGTTTCCCTCAAAGACCTCCAGGAAGCCCGCAGCAACCACGGAGTCAACTCAGCTGTCAACCAGCGGAACGCAAGTAAACAACATTTTCTATGATCTGCTGAACGGGTGAATTTAGATGCGTTGCTCTGTGAATTCTTAAGGTGAATTCCCATCCCTCGTGAAAACGAGGTAGAACTATGAAACTCAGAACTCCGTTAACAGACTTTCCTTCCTCTGAACTGTATGTTTGTGTGTTTTAGCTTAAGTTTATGTGATCTAGAATAGCCAATAAATTTCATGTTTCATTTATAAATAATCGATTGTCTGGTGTCATATAATTTCAAGGTCAAATCTATTGCCAAAAGATCCCTTGCTTGCTACCTAGCTCGTAGCTTACGCATAATAATTACCTCTCTTTCAAGAGCTGACAAATCATCAAATTTTGTATTTCACCCATGGCCAGGGAGAATACCAAAATTTACATATTCAATTGGTAATATACACTGACATCAGCTTCTCGCTGGCCGAGTAGCTGATAAAAGTATAAACTATTGAAAGTCAAAGTCAGTTTTGATCAGGTGGACCTCGAATTCTCAGATCGAGTTCTTTAAAACCTGAGCTAGAAATAAACCTGAATGAATTAATAATGATTAATTCCCTTACAACTAAGTAAATTATTACACCTTCCATCTGCACAAACCCAGTTATCTTTGCATCTCTCTTATGTGATTTAGAATATTTTACACTAACCAAATGTTACTTTGCGTTAATGTGGCACTGCTTTGGAAGCACCTAGAGCCTGTGATGATATATATGACTCACGGACGGCAGATCTTAGTACAATTTGAAGAAAAAACCCCCTGCCCTAGATATTTCATACAGTTCAAGAACAGATTAAGATGCTCTCGCTTTGATCCCTCTAATGCAACATCCCGAAACATTTCTGCTGTGCTACCGTGGATAACATGATTCGGTTGCGATGGGCATAGGTCAGCTCACTGCGTGGGTTGGATCTCTTCCCTACTCCTCCCTTCTTTTTATCATTTTTTTTTACTTTTGGCTTAAAGCAGATGAGAGCTATGACTTTGCAGGTGTGACAGAAGTAAAGAATAGTGGTAAGCCTCTTTGAAACTGTAAAGGTGAGAGATCATGTGTGTTACATAAGAGCGACTATGTATCTATGGACCAGTACATAGACATACCAATCTAGGTTATGTCAGACTATTTTAGATGCAAAAAATTATTAGTATCTTTGCCGTGTTTATCAGTAAAATTTCTAAACATCCTTAAAACAACATAAATTAATTTGAGAAAGTAAATTAACTACATTGTTTGTTGAAGACAGTGTTTTCAATATAAGTCTTGAATATGAGTGCAATTTATTGAAACCCATTTCCAGCTATTGTAAATAAATAAAATACTTTGTGTTTTGTAATTGTGACTTTATATTCTAAAATTGCAATTTTATGCGAAACTAACTTCATATACAACATTTCTAATGGCAATTAAACTATTTTATGTTTTGGGCAAATTGGTTCATTTCTATATTTTCGGCCTATACTGACGGCTAGGTTTGGGGTTACATTTTGCAAAACTTCTTATATTTTTTCCTAAAAATTGCATGTTTCTGTACAAATCACATTCGTACAAAATCGCAATCTCATAAAATAGTTTCTCTTTTTCATGAGATCGGGTTACAATACCTATTGATATGATTTTTTATAACTAAATTTAACAAGTCTTACAATCTTATGCCATTTTCTCAGGTAAATGTCTCTTGTTTTAGGGATGTTTTATTTTTTTGGTACAACAAAACAAAAATGCTCATTGAGAATTTTACATTTTTGCAGCGTTGTTCCAGGGTTAGATTATAGAGAAATCGTGCTAAAAATTTCTGAACAAAATTCTGTGCAACTGCTGGCCATTTGGCAAAAATGCTGTATAAGTAATAAATGAATAAGCCACCTGTAATTTGCCAGTTCACTGACACTAGCTGCTACCCAAGCACATTTACTTACAACTTATCAGTAGATGAGCTGCATGCAAAACATATTCAGAGCAAAATATTTCTATATGCATCAAAATGCAAGCTGTGTTGACTCACAGCAGAGACAATCATTGACAGAGACAGCTTGCATAAATATGTCTCGTGTTAGTATGCAGTGCCCTTTCTGTAAGGCTTCAATTTCATAAATTTTTTTTTAAAAACCCTGAGGAGATTCAGGTATGCTTATGATGGACAGCACTCCACGGCGCCACTGAGATGCTGGCAGCTCTGGAGATCAGTGCAAGCATCTGACTTCAAAGCCCCTGGGGGCTGGTTGGCATTCATCGTGACCAGCTCACAGAGGAGCAGCCACAGAGGGGATGAAAACAACTTTGCAAGTCACATGCAGCTTAGAGCCAGAGTTACTTCGGCGAGGTCTTTAAGGGCTCCTCAAATTACCAATACTGCCGACTCAAGCTCGCCAAACCAAATTGGAATCAAAGTATATGTGCTTTTTTGATTTATCCACCCTGTCTAAATAATCAGCACCAGTAGGCATTCTATAATTGCTGAAGGGATGCGAATAGCCTGCTCTATTAGTCTTCATTTCGTTTAAGTGGCAAAATGCCATTGCGTGTGTGGCTCAGGATAAATTTCATCCTGTCGTGTTTCTGAACGGAGAAGCTTTCATATGCTGATAGTCAAGGTGTCACTCAACTTTATTTGGTCTGAAAATACTTATTTGGGGGCATTCAGCAGAGTACATTGTCTTCGATGTCTAGCAGATTGTAGTGGACTCTTGCTTTCCCATGGGTAATTTGCAGTGTTTGTTTTTCTCTTTTCAGAGGTCTGGCTGAAATGCGTGACCATTGCTTTCCCTTGCTTCCTTTAAACAACACTGACAGAGAATCATGGGAAATCCCAGCCTCTGATTCAGTAATGTCTGAGAGTGATGGGTGTGTATGTGTGTGTCATCTAATGCAATGCTTCTCCAAAGCCTCAGTCGGTCTCTCTTGGGATAAATATCATAATACAGAAGAGATATTCAGATGAACGTGCCTAGCATCTCATAGGCTGGTTCTAAAAACATCCACTCCGCCATTGGCCTTTATCTTTAACCCAATAGAAATTGAGCAAAAAGAGCATGTAAAGGTAGGAGATCACCTGACCTGAAGTCAGTGTCATGACTGAGTGAACGTGAGACCTTTGGACATTCTCTAAGCCCACCCGCTGGCTCCGCTTCACTGACAGCCGGTGGAATAACTGTGTCACATGGCTCTGTTACCATGGAGAAATTGGCATGAAAGTGATACTGTAAGCATCTGTCTGAACAGCCATGTTAGGTTTCTGTTCTAATTATAAATGGATGTAAAATGTGTCCCTGACACTAACATCATCACTGCTCCATTGTACAATAACATGAGATCAGGCATAAAAAGAAAATGGGATGAGAATAATTAAACCACAGAAGTAGACCTCTCAATCTCGGTGCAAGCAGGGTCTACAATTAACTGTGTGCCACACAGGACAATAGTGGGAGAACTGAGAACAACTGAGAACATTTACTTGTGATAAATGTTTGTTATTGTCCATGAAATGTTACTTTTAATTCTCTATACTATAATATAATATAAATATAAATATTAGAATATAATATATTTTCTTCTTCTTTTTTGTTCTTCATCACCTACTCAGATAGGGAGAATGATTTTCAACTGCAAATTCAATCAACTCAATCAACGGAATCACAGGAATAAATAATTTTTTACAATATATTAAAATAGATAACAGAAAAATTGAAAATCGGAACAGGAATAAATAATCAAATAAATGCAACTGGTGTGCCACAAGAGACTTGAGGGAAAAAAAAAACTTGAAAATATATGAAAAATATATTTTAGCAAACATTGAAACAGTAATGTAGGTAAATATTAGGCTTAGTCGTATTATTCTATACATTATACTGAATATATATACAGTATTAAATATATTATTAATATATTTAATTATATGCAATAATAGAATTTTGCAGTGCCTGCAATGTATGGAATAGTGTGGAACTGTGATATGTCTGCAAATGTCTAATGGATTCCCTAAATAAGCATTTCCTCATACTTCTGTCAATAGTCTGAGCATCTTTAGTAAGTGATGTCATCTTTGATATAGAATGTGGCACGCAAGAAACCCCAGATGGTGTGAAAAACCATCAGGCAATCTGCCATTTGTGGAAGACCTACCAAAGTCCCCTTTAAACTCCATGGGTGTAAACCATGCTTCATAGTATACTATTATTAGTCCTGCATAAAACACTGCTCAGCTCATGCTAATTCAGCCTCAAAGTTCAGGTTTCTGCTAGTTGAGACATCATACGCAATGTTTCCGAAAACATAACACTTTTTCTTGTTAATAATCCCACTTATTTTTGCAGAATTTCATGTCTAATTTCTTATTAGAGGTCACACAACAGGATTAACTCTCCGGCATGCGCCGCTGCATCCAAATACCCCCATGGCATGTCTCTCTGACATGTCTATCTGTCAGCTGTTGATAAGACAGTCCTATGCAAAAGTCTGTCCCTTAATTTCCTCTTAATGGGCCGACGCATTAATGTGAGTCATGTGCCAATAGCTGTGATACATCCATGACAAGGTTATTAAAAGAACAATCTGAGAATTCACCGGGCAGAAATCGAGAGACGAACCGGAGATGTGAAATTGCTTCTGGTATGACTGGTTATATCAGCTTGGGTGCTTCGCTGATTAACGAATTAGAGAAGAAATGAAATAGTATAATGTGATGGATTAAAAGAGGAACATTGGGCATAGCCCAATAAAAAAAGCAGACTTATCTGTCGAGAAAATGAGGGAGACGGGCTAGCGATGGTAATACGCTGTTTAAAGTGTGGTAAAATAGAGGGAGCACAAGTAAAGAGAGGAAAGAGAGTTGCTTGCGGAATGGGGGTACTAAAAGCCTGCACAAAGTGCCCCTAATGCGCTCCAGAGAGAGATGATGTACGCCTTGTTATAGCACCGAGGGCGAGACGTAGCGTACTAACAGCACTGTAAAAGCTCCAAATATCCAAATATCTCCAGAAGTCTTCACCTCCATTACCGGACCTCACATCTCTAAATTATTTTGATCCATAATCGGATGCCTGGATACAGACAGATGAAAGACAAGCTGAGAAGGCCGGCATGTTGATTATTTTCACAGATGGATTGATTTTTCTCATATTTTTCCTGATTGTTCTTTATTGACGTTGATGTGCTTTGCATAACAATATGTCCGACAACTTGAAATGAGTTTCCCAGGGCTTTGCTCTCCACATGGGAGTTCTGATTAGTGAGGGCCGCTTGAGTGGCTTGTCAATCTATCCCGTCGAAGAGGAGCGCCCAACAAGGTGCCTTCGCTTTCTGGAGAATTTATGCTCGCTGACTCTCAGAAAGAGAAAAGATGTAATCTATCGCTGAGGGAGGCAATAAATAAAAATATCAAAGCATGACCGCGGGGTTGCCTGGTTGAGCCAATCGCTCAAGCTTGAGTTTATTCCCCATAATCCTCCATTTCCATGCTTAATGCACTGTGTCTTCTCTCATGACGGTACAGTTACCCAAAGCCACATCTGGAATGAAGCGTGAACGTCAACTACCCCCTTAGGTTCTGTGAAAATGCTTGAATGACCTACACCATTGTTTCTCAAGCCCCCACAGATTCATTTCGGATATCTCCCAAATTTTAGCACACCCGATTCACTTCATTAGTCACTCTGTGGAGACCCTCTTGAGTCTATGAACTAAACTGGGTGTGTTCGATTAGTCAGATCTCTAAAATGTTCGGTAGGAATGTATTGAGAAATCCTGACCTAGACTAATCAGAAGTGAAATCCGATTGAGATTTCACTCTCAGGAATGAGCAAAAGGGCTTAGGCTTAGTGCTCGAGGTCGACCTCCGCTTGCCTCCTATCCTCAGAATGGCCTTCCTGACAAATCTGACCAGGCACTTTGTCTCTTACATCAGCATGGGTGCGGCATTGCAGTTTTTATGGCGAGTGACTTGGTTAAATTATCTGTCGAGGAAATCGGAACAGGATTAGGGTAGGAAGGGAATCATGGGTAATACACTGCTATCAAAAACAAGCATGGCAGAGCCAGAGATATGGAGACAACGGGGAAAGTGATGGGATTCAGAGGTGACTTCTCTCAACACATTGTATGGCTCAGGGGTGGGATTATAAAGCAATTATAATAATAATAGGATGAGGCTGAAGATCGGATGGGGGAAGGGAGGTACCAAGCACAAGAAACCCGGACGAAGACAAGCACAGTGCATCAATCACAGATGACAGCTGAGACAGGGTCCAGGAGCTCTATTCATCATGAGAGAGAGGGGGACACACAGAGATCAGCAAAGTAGCAGTGGAAGCATTAATTACTAGTTGCTTCAAACATCCCTGACACCTCAGATTGTAAACTGGAGTTAGGTACTTAACTCGGATGAATCAGCCGGGAATCAAGATGATGGCATTAGAGAGACTGCCAGGGTTTAAGAGGAACTTCTCATAATAAAATGTTGTAGTCAGACTTTTAGGGTGTGTTCACACTTGTAGTTCGGTTTGTTTGGTCCTGACCAAAAAGGAAAATGATACATTTGGTCCTGGTCAGCTTAGCGTTCACATTGGCATTTTTGACAGCGAACCTAAAGGCATAGTTATACGTTCACAACCTGATTGGTCAGCTTGAATAGAGCATATATCCCCCCCCCCCCCCCCATGACGGAACTCAACCGAACACCCAAAACACAAAAGGTGCGTTAGAACTTAAAGCGCGCCCTACAGCGGTGTATGATATCAACAACCCATTAAAAGACCGATCGGTACTGCTCCCCCCCCCCAGCGCATGCTTTAAGTCAAACACACCTAATGCCGTCTGCTGGACTAAGTGTGCTCATTCTTGTGTGTACATATAATTTTATTTTCACCACCTGCAAACTTACAAGGAGCTCATAAAAGGCACTTTACTTCATCGTTGCTCCACTTTTGCCCTCTGCTCTTTTTGTTTTGGATACACCGCTCGTTCCGCGTCATCAAATCATGTCTCATAGTGTCACATCTTGTCATTACTTCCTTTTTTTGGTTAGTTTAGAAGTATTTGGTCCGTGTTGCATTCATATATCATTCGAACCACACCAGAGTTCGTTTGGAAGCGGACCGAGACCCATCTTTTCAGCGGTCTCGGTCGGCTTGTTCGGTGCGCACCAGGGTTCGGATGGCAGCGTTCACACATGCTCAAATGAACAGCACTAACAGAGCAATCGCACCAGGGATCGTTTTAATCGAACCAAACATGCCAAGTGTGAACACACCCTAAGTACTCATGCATTTGGGGGAATTTTCTGTCAGAAACTGTCTGTCATTAAACTGAAAAATTGTCATATGGAAACAAAAAGTACTGTTCAATCAATCAAGTCCATCTTCCTGTATGCTTGATGATATCTATTTATTTTTTTTTTGATTTATTAAGTTTTTTTTTAAATATTTGTCCTTAAAAAATGCCAACAATTCAAACCACAGTTTACATTTCAGAAGTCTCCATACCAATTTTAATCCCACAGCAAATACTACTACTAGCCTACAACTGTAAAAATCTATGTAAACTTTATTAACAAAGTAAAGATTGTAAAAATGATAGTGTTAAAAAATCTGTGTAAATGGTTAACACAAATAAGGTCATAGGTGATACACAACCAATAAAATATGAAGATTAAATTTTTACTAGCAGTGGCCCTAAAAATATTTTTTAAAACAATGTAAATTTAAGACGAATGTATTGATTCCAATAAAAAAAAGGTGAAAACTTAAAGTTATTATTATTATTATTATTATTGTTGCCCTTGTTGAATTAACCATGATCAATACATATATCGTCCTATTCAAAAATTGGAATACATTATTTTCCCCTCTAGTCAGCAGGGGACCCTATAGAAGAGGCAACATATTCCCACAGCCATCCATTATAACTATAACTTTAGCAAACATTAAAATCAAATTTATTCTTGTGATGCAAAGCTGAATTGTCAGCAATCATTACTATAGTCTGCTAGAATAATTCTTAAGGATCATGTGACACTTTATAATGGAGTAATGGCTGATGGAAATTCAGATTTGCATCACAGAAATAAATTATATTTTAAAGGATATTAAAATAGAAACCATTATTTTATATTGTAATAACATTTTGCAAGATTACAGTTTTTTTCTGTATTTTTGATCAAATAAATGCAGCCTTAATGAGCATCAGAGACTTTTTTCAAAAAAGTTTATAAATCTTACTGACCCCAAACTTTAGAATGCTAGTAGATACTATATATACTATATAGATATAATATGAATTATATACTGAATCTTTATACTATATATATAGAGAGCCGTTGTAACGATACAAAAACGGAAACGGAAAAAATTTCGGTACAGTTATTTCCGTTCAGTATGCAAAAGTAATGAACAAACACAGCATTGTTTTAACTACTGCATGAATTGAACTTCATTGGAAACTTCCAGTTTTATATACTGTTACATTTGATAAAAAACAAAGCCCCATCTTTCAAATTACTCTATATTTTTTTAAGGAAATTCAAACAATAAATGGCGTTTTGGCGCTCTTTAATGTTAGTATAAAACAAGTCAATCAATCAATCAATCTTTCTATCTTATAATTTATTCAAGATGCAGTGCATGTTGGAAACCGTAGTGCCAGCACATTACTCTGGACATCATTTTACAGCTTTGAATTTGTAATTATACAAGAGATTACTATAATATACACACAGATAAACATTATGATTGTACATGATCCTGTTCTCTGTAAAGTCATACTATATTGCTAATCACTTAAAGAAAGGAAGTAGTAAATCTACTACTGTTTTGTATGGTAACTCATAGCTGGTAATATGCTTTAAATTCACACAGAAACTGTTTACAGTGTATAGAAATGAGAGAGAGAGAGAGCGATATCATTCTATGAGAACAAACTGCCCTGTGATTGATGGACTGATGATATCAGTTGAAAGATTATATAGAGTGAGTTTAAGGTACAGCTTTATCTTAAATACTTAGAAAAGCGGTTTCTCTTTGCAGTTTCTTAAAAGATCTACAATACAATTGCACTGTGTATCTTCAGGGTTGTAGTGCGACATGAACAACACTATACTAATACTGATAAGATTCACAAGAACAAAAAGCACAGTACCTACAGAAAGTACAGCTGTCTCTTCCTTTTCTTCTCCGGTTCTTCTTTTGTGTTCACTGGAAGGAGAGGAGAAAAGATCACATTAGCACAACACTAGCTCAGAGATGGGCCATCTCCACCACACATTATCATCTCAGCCTCAGGGGAGAGCATAAAGCCTTGAGAGTGTCCAACTATGGACCCAAAGGATGATGCCATCTGCTTTAAAGTGTATATAAAAACAGGAAATGACCAGGTTGCAAAGCAGGCCAAGGCACAACTATGAACCCAGAGATTTATCAAACTATACATGGGGAATTCAGGTAAACTGGGCTAGCTGCTGACTCTCAGGTCAATTGAAGTAAGTACATAAATATTAGCATTCGTATATAAGACGTTCCCTATTCAGTGACAGTGATATAATTCCCAATAGAACTGAGGTTCACATATTTTACTCTGAATATTCAATTAAAGATGTTTTGAATAACAGCTTTAAAGTAGCCTGGAGGCAGAGCCGTACAGTGTGCCAGTGTGATGTTCATTAATTAGCACAGCTCTAAATAAAACAGACTGCTCATTGTAGAATTGACTTACAATGTCTGAATGTCCACATGAAGACCTGTGCTGAGGAAGTCACCTTAAATTAAATATGAAGGAGAAGTAGGTTTGAGCTCTGGAGAATTAATGGCAATTTAATATTCTGTTAATTATAAAGTGCACAGTCTTGTGTTCCAAAATTGAAATTATTCAAGGAAAAGTAAAAAGAAAACCTTTGTTAAAACCAACCAACACAGGTCACATACACAGATATAATTTTTAATTTTTATAATATTTTAGTGATTATAATATTTATATTTCCAATAGGTATAAGATTAGTATATTTTATATTAAAAGTACAAAGAAAGCAGTTGTATCTAAATTTATTTACAAATAAGGATAATACAAGCATTTCTGTAGCCTATTTATATAATTTCTACAATCTGTTTGTATAAAAATATCCTTCTTGCTTGTACAAGAGCAAATATGCACAAACATTTTTGATATAAATGTGCAAAAATGGGACATTCACCACATAATATTTTAAAATAATTGCATAATTTACATGGCTGCAGTGCTTGCACTGTATTAAATAATTACCATACTCAATCTGTCTCTCACACACTCAACATTAATTTTCTCTATCTTTTCCCTTCTCCCTCTTTCTCTAATATGATTACATTTTATTTGCCCCCAGTTGCAGCGGATGCCACTCTTCATTATTTAACTTCCAGAAAGCATTTTGAGACTCAAGTGATAAACACGCAGACACTAATTCTAGACAATTTACCCCTGTTTAGTATGATTTATTATACACCGCTGACCACCTACCAGAGTATTCAATTAATAAAGCCGAGCTGCACGCTTGCCAAGTCTATCAATGCCGTCTCGAACAGACTATTTTCACCTCAACAGTTACAAAAGTGTACAATTCAGCTGCCAGGAAATTAGAGAAAACACTTATAATTTTCTATTTACCTAATAAGATAAATGGACAATAACATAACAAAAACCAATTAAACCACTCTAAACACTATATAAGGAAGTTCAAGGCATTTTTTATGACCTGCATGCTGTAAGGTCTCAATATGTTGTTACATATAAAATAAAATAAAATAAAATAATTTTGTACGCCATGTATTTCAACTCAAAAAAATTATTTAAGACGATTTAATAGCTTTAAATCAATGTAATCCAGTAAAACTGGATGTCTCTAAAGTACAAATTAAATACATTACCAGAAGCTAATACTGAACTTAAGGTCTTTCATGAGAGAAAAAAAGGGCAATGGCACTTTTCAGCAAAATATCTAAAACGTGTGACTCAGATGTGCAAGAATAATCACAGAACTGTTTCCTGCATTGTGCAACTGTGAAACAAATGAGTTTTAATAACACCTTCTTCTAACGTCTGCAGATATCGAGTTATTTGGGCTTAAGATTCCTCCCGAAAGAAACAACCTCATTCTGATGAAGTGTCTAGTTTGCTAGAGAGAATTGTGACAATACCACACTTTTTGTGTCAAGGACTTTCTGGGATCCATTCTTTCTTTGACATTTTGTATTCGCTGATACACTGCATGATCCGCTCTCATGACTCAACATCAAATTTGCCTCACAAAGGCCAAAAGCCAACACTTTTAAAGCTCATCCTGCATGCTGAAGGCAGCTACAGTAAGTAAAAGTAAAAGACACCAGGTATTGGACGTGGCTAATGACTTCACCACGCTATTTAGAATTACAGCCCCTGTTGTTTTTTTCCAAACCGTAGTGCATAAACTGAAGAACAAGAACACCAGTAGGGCTGAACGATTTTGGAAAATAATCAAATTGCGATTTAATATGCAATTATTTTTTTAAAGCTCTTTATATTCTGTATTATTCAACAAAGACAAGCTATAAATCATTGTATAGTATGACCAACACACTATTAGATAGATTAAACATAAATGTTATTTTCTGTAGGCCAGGTCTATATGCTGCGATGAAATTAGGTGTTGCATGAATTGATATGAATGACATTTATATTTATCAACTACAATCACAGTATATTGACTGTTTTGTTGAACTTCCAACCTTGTAAGCATGAAATAATTATGACAACATAAAGCACTGACAAATAAGCCTGGTGTAAACATTAATATGAAAGTCAGTAACAAATCACACAAACTAAAGTAGATTGCAGAAATATAAAAACAAATCTGTTGCTTTACCACACTACTTTAGGTAATTAAGTCACTGTAATAAACATATGTAAACATGTGGACTGCACTAAACACTGTCTGTTTAACTTTAGATCAGTGTTTCTCAAACTTTTTTGGTCGTGCCCCTCTTTAAACCTATAAAAAAATCTGCCCCCTTTCCCGAATCCCCATTCCACCTCAGACTACCAAATAATTTCATTAAACATTATGAAAAATTAATGTTTTTTTTTAATTTAAAAAACCTACAGGGAAAAACACCTGCATCACTTGAAACATTGAAAAATAGCATAGAGAGAATAACTTATTATTATTATTATTCTCTCTCTGTTATTTATTTATTTTTTGTGGGTTTCATGCTAAGGCATAGGACACACACAGGCTTTCCTCCTCACCAACGACATTAAACACCGTGTCTACACCGGATGCGAGCAGCAAAATACAGTAGAAACCATTATAACCAGTGTCTGATGCTGTAACACTGGTATGGCGGCGCGACTATTAAAACTGATTCCTTGCTCTATTATGATCTGAGGAGATACTGGAACACAAAGTTTCTAAAATTACTTTTTGCAACGGTCGCTTTGGTCGCGTCAGTGTAGAGCTGTTGCGGCGCGACACGACGACTGTAGCGTCTGGTAAAGACCCAGTGAGTGAAGCCGAGAGCAAGATATGGCTCGTCATAGTTTGTTCCATTATGTGGTAGCTGGTAAATGACCAAGCACACGTCTTCGCTGGGTCTTGTGCGACTGTCATCTATGGCTTGGTGTTCTGGCTTCCCTGCACAAACCGATCGCATCTCCCATGCTAATACGCCTGTGGCTTGTTTAACCGTTTTAATATTTCTTTTGCCTTTGTTCTGCTGAGGGGGGCCGCGTCGTCGGGCGGACGTGAAGCAGCCTGCTTAGACGTCGGTGGTGCAGCAAAGTACTGCGAGAGCTATAAGAGAGTTTACTTCTCTCGGCTTACTTTGATGTCATACACCGATCTGATCTTCAAGTCGAACACACCTCTTTACTCTCCGGTGTCACGTGACCGAATGTAATTGCAGCCTCTGCGATTGAAAAATCGCGTTATTTCATATTGCGATATTATCGCAAATGCAATTAATCGTTCAGCGAAGGGGGGGGGGGGGGGGGGGGGGGAGGGGGGGGGGGGGGGTGAGTGGGGGGGGGGGGGGGGGGGGGGGGAGAGGAGGGGGGGGGGGGGGGGGGGGGGGGGGAAGCGGGGGGCCCTAAAAACCAGGCCAAATTGTGGAGGCTCAGACTGGAGTCACATATTCCACTTATTGTTGGAGAGAAAGTTTCTAATTTATGGAGGATCAGTGTGCCAAGGTGACCTAGTGCACATTAGCGAGAGTGGTTAAAAGCACATTGGACAGATGGGAGGCCACCTGTTAAAAAGCAGTTTCAAATGACCACAGTTTTATTCTGCATTACTGTCAGCCCACCACATCATTTAAATTCGAGGTATAGCCATGGAGGGGTCACTCTCTAGCGAGAGGTTCAGGGTGGCGGTTGTGTTCAAAATGGTCCTGTCACATAATAGCCCAACTTTTCAATGGGTAGTGGACCTATACAAATGAAGCCTCTAGTCATGAGCACTACTCTAGGATATCTGGCGATGGGGAGATTGGTTGTATGGAGGCAACATGTGGTTGGTCCAGGTGTTCGAGGCAGATGGCCTTCATATAAAGAAAAACAAATGGATAACGATTATATAAATAAAAAAATCTAATTTAAAACGTGTCAAATTCTTATGAAAGTACTTTTTGTATACATGTTAGTTTCACTCAATGGGGAGGAAAAAAACCGTTACATCATTTTAAAGAAAAGTTGAATTAGTTTGCAAATCTAAATAATTATTTAACAAAAGTTACCTAAAATACTTTTTAGGATTAAGAAGTTTGTTTTCTGTTTGAAATAATATTATTTAGCTTACCCCATTGGCAGATTATTTAGCTTGCTTCTAAAAACAAGACAACAATTTTTACTTGTCTAGAAAATCCTTCTTGATTTAAGAATTGTTAGATATTTTGGCTGGAAACAAGACAAAAAAATCTAAGATAGAAAATCTTTTTTTTTGCAGTGTAACTGCCTCGTAGACAGGTCCAGATTAAAATAAATTAATAAATAAATAAAATTAAATTAAATTGATCAGACAAGAAAAAGAAGAAATTGCTTTCGCTTATACAGACTGTGCTCCATGCATAATCCATAAACACTTCTCATGTTTGCCTTTAAAGCCACATAATAACCCAGCAGCCATGTCTGTTCATAGCTATGCAGACAAGCTGGTCTGGGAAATTGATGAGAGAATAATGATGCACATGAATAATTAGAAGGCTTGTGTATTTTAGATTTTTTCTTTCTATTGTCAATGTCATTTTTCAAAGACTGGAAGAAAAAAACACTGCATTCCCTGAAAGCTCTCTGTGAAAGGGACACCGGGCGGCCCAATATATGTACAGGCCTAAATGTTTGAAAAACTAAAAAGTTACTAAAAGTTTTCTTTCGCTGTCATAAAAAATACTAGAAACTTCAGGAAGGTTACATGATATAAAATGACATGAGTGAACTTATAAGGGCATCATTTTGACTGGTACAAAGGTTGAAGATGAAGGATAATGCAGTTATTGGCTTTGGGATTTTTTTCCTATCGTGTCTTTTCCTCCAATAAGAGTGGTCTTCAGTAAAAGGCCACAGAGCTAATTGCAGGTTTTGATAGGCCATATACCTCTGCTTCCTGCAGCACTGACAGCACAGGGCAGCTACTGAGGCTGTGTAATTGGCCCCCTTTAAAAAAGGAAGAAATACTCTAGTGGGAACATGAAAGGCAGAACAGAAGATATCATAAGACAAAAAAATAAATTCCATATGCAGAAAACTTTACCAATTCCAAATTATTTTAATTGTGTCAGTTTGTAAAAGTTTACTTGAAAGAAGTGTGTAGAAGAAGTCTCTTAACAATAACCATAAATATACAGCAGCAATCATCAATTACGTAGCCAAGCAAAGAAGAGATATTACGTACAATGCAAAACAGCGATGGTTTATGAGTTGCCACACACAGAGTTTGAACGAACAAGGACAAAAATGACAAATAGTAAAATGCTTATTTTGTCAAAACTACCATTCCAAAGTTTGCCTTCAGAAAGTTTTTTTTTAATTAATACTAATTAATAAATCTTTAAGTAATAAATTTCAGCACGGATTCATTAAATTGATAACTACTGACAGGAAAGTAACCTTTTTTTCTCTTTTTTTTTCTTAATTTACCCTTTTTTCTCAATACAAGCTTTAACTCATATCATCAACGTCCTATAAAATGGTATCACAGTTTCCAACAAAAAAATCGTACGCACCACTGTTTCAACACTGAATTATATAATAAAAATGGGTCTTTAGCAAATCATCCTATTGGCCTAAGTTTCCTACGGATCAGGTCCTAGGGGGGAAGAACTGGATCACGGCTGTTGAAATTCAGCTTTGCATCACAGAAATAAAATACATTTCAAAATATATTCAAATAAAAAATAGATAAGATTTTTATAATAATATTATAAATATATATATTTTTTAAAATGACAAAGAGACTTCTTTCAAAAACATTTATAAATCTTAATAACGTTGTGTCACTCCACAAAAATCTACTACAGTTCAGTAATATAATCCCGGAGGAGCAAAAAGCCTGGAACAGCAACATGCACTTCTGCAAAATCAAATATTACCCCTGATGCAATGCAAATAGTTTTGAACATTCAAAGCAGACTGTTCATTAAGAAACAACTCATCAGGGCACAGCGAGCAACTGCACAGCTTTTGCACAAAGCCTAATTAAATTCCCCAAAGCTCTCAGTTGTCACGCAAAGAGCTGTGGAGAGCCACAGAGAGAGAGTGAACACCAGATATAGCAATAAAAATGTGGTCCACTGGCCAGTACCTCCCAGCTGACTGCCGAGGCCAAAAACTACAACATAATCCAGGCAAAGGTGTGATGTACATCATTGTAGCGATGCAGCAGAACCACTGATTGTGACGGCCTCTAAAGCGAGTTAATGTTAAACACGGGTGCAATTGCATCTCGGATAATGCACATGACTCAGAGGGGCAGCGTCGACTGGAGAGAACTTTCTGGTACAGGCCAACAGAGAGAGGAGAGCCAGACAGACAGCAATTAGAAGAGTCAACATTGCCTAAACGTAACAAGCTGCTATTTGAGCTCACACGCTGGAGTCTCTCTGGAAAATAGCTAAAATGATTCTGGCTTCAACATGATTTTGAAATAAGTATCAGGGGAGCTGGTCGGATGGTTAAATGGGCCAACACAATCAGGTGCTGTCTGCAAGAGTGGTGGGATTCACAGGCTTCAGGCTCATTTGTGGCTCTGAGACAACAACACATACCTTTATAAAGACAGCAGGGGCTGTTCACTCTTCATAAATCATACTAAAAGTGCACTTTTAGAAATACTCTGACACATCGTATTTTTGAAGAAACAGATTTTCCTCTGTGCACTTTCATTTGAGGGGGATTGGATAGTGGTTCCGAGACAGACCAAGCTGGAAAAAAGATGAGCTGCAAGTACCTGGCCAACCATTTCCATGTCATAATATTTTGGCATTTAAGCATACAGTTCTCATTATTGTGTATGTGTACAGATGCTTTCAAATATGAGTAATAGTAATTAGAAATCCGAATTATTTAAATTGTCATAACAATAACTAACATATCCAGTAAGATTTCCCATTGAGAATAGTGAATAAGAATGTACATACTGTATCTCAAAGGATATATATATCTCACAATTATATGTTAGGAATTCATTTTTTTATATACACACACACAGTTTAAAGATAAAGATTAGATAGATAGATAGATAGATAGATACTAGATAGATAGATAGATAAAGCTTTAGCTCAAACTTAAAAAACGTACTCGGTTACTAAGTAACTCGGTTCCCTGAATACGGGAACGAGTACTGGTCTTGCTAGATGCAAATGGGAAAATCCTTTTTTCTCCCTGAACTGAAGCCTTTTTTATTCACGGCAGTGAAACTGCACTGGCCATTGGGTTCTGTGCGTGTATTAAAAATGACCCAATTGCTAGGGCAGCGGAGCCTGCAATGATTCATGGCAACGAACCCGCCAAAGCCTTGTCCAAAGCCCACCAGAATTGCGGGTACTGCTATATACCGAGGCGTTCCGCCACCGGATTCGGCAGTTCTATCGCTGAAAACGACGACTGAGTCGTGCAGTGCTACATAACCGGCAAGCAAACGGAACCGGGTTACGCTCATGGAACCGAGGTTACATTTGTAACCGAGTACGTTCCCTTTTGATACTACACTTGTACTGCGTCTTGCTTAGATGCATATGGGAACACAGTACAATCACACCATGCTAATGCAGTGGAACGACTAAAAGTATCAAACTTCCAAAAGCAACCAATGCCCATAAAAAAGAGTCCAACTATTCACCAACCACCCAACTAAAACTGCTATGAAATGCATCCGGCAGTACACCCAGAAAAAAAAAAAGCCAAATGGTGAATAAAGTCGAAAAAACACACATCCACGAGTACTGCCTGTAACTTCGACAGCCAGTGGGAAACTAACCGTGAACTAATGCCAGAGACTTGAGCGTGATACGTCCCAAGGGTCTCTCTGCCAGACTGTTCACGCAGTGCTGTCTCTTCAAGCGAAGGAACTCTGTCCAGCAGGCGGACTTTCCATATTATAAAACCTGCGAATGTTGGACGTCGAGTTCCCCCGCCGCCTCCTCCAATATCCGCAATGGCAACACCAGCTGGAACCATGCCCAGACATGCGATGCCTCTAGTCGAGTGGGCCCGTACTCCAATGGGGCATTGGAGGCCCAGGGAAGAGTATGCTAGCAAGATGGCGTCTATTGTCCATCTAGAGAGTCTTTGCTTCGTGAACGGAAGCCCTTTTGTGCGGTTACCGAAGCTGACAAAGAGTTGTTCCGAACGCCTATAGGGCGGAACGCTCAATATAGATTCTCAGAACTTATTGTCGTTAGGCCCCCGAATTCTAGGCGGCATGGCTAATGAGAGTGCCTGCAGTTCCCTATCGCTTACTGATCCCCAGTGCTATAAGCCGAGCAGTCTTCCTCGATAGCGACTGAATGTTGGCATACTGTAACAGGTCTTCGAAGCAGGGCCCTTCAGTCCCTCTCACGTGGCCATCCCATGAAGGGATGGAAGGGGAACGAGGCGGATTCAGCCTCCTGGCACCCCTTAAGAAGTGGATAACCGTGCTGTTTCTGCCCACCGATTGGCCCTCAATAGGGGTATGAGAGGCCGCTATAGCCGCCACATATACTTTGAGCGTGGATGGGGAGCGTCCCTTATCCAGCAGCTCTTGCAGAAATTACAATACCTCTGTCAAATCGGAAGTATGAGGGTCTTTGCCATGGTTTAGACACCAAGCGGAGAAAAAAGACCACTTAAAGGCATTGAGGCATCTCATTGATGGGGCTCTAGCCTCTGAAATTGTGTTTAAAACTCGCTCTGGGAGGCACGAAGGCTCCCGTCGAGCGGCCAGAGGTGCAGGGCCCATAGGTCGGGCCGAGGATGCCATATTGTCCCGTTCGCTTGAGAGAGGAGATCTTGTCTCAGTGGAACAGGCCAAGGGGCTGCTATCAGTAGCTGAGTCAGCTCTGAAAGTCACAGCTGGTTCATCCAAAGGGGGGCAACCAGGAGAACCTAGTGTTTTTGTTCCCTTACTCGCCTGATTACCTGTCAGATCAGGGCGGTTGGGGGAAAGCATAAAGGAGGAGGTTGGGCCAGTTGTGGGCCAACGCATCCTTGTCCTTCGAAAAAGTAAATTGGCAGTGAGAGTTGTCTTCTGAGGCAAAGAGGTCCACATCTGCCCTCGGTCAAAGATTTCCCGATCCTTTTGAACCAATCGTGCGGAATGAGTTGTCCACTCCCCTGATGGGAACAATTGCTCCTTGATCACAGTCCGACTCCTTGGTTCAATGTGCCCGGTATTGCGGCTGCTCTCGACGAGCACAGGTTGAGCTGGGCCCATTCCAGGAGGCGCTCTACCAGAGTGAAGAGACGCTTCGAGGAGAGGCTTCCCTGGCGATTTATGTAGGACACCATAGACATGTTGTCCAATCGGATTAGCACATGCTGTCCCTTTAGGACTGGCAGGAAGAACTGACAGGCTCGAAATACTGCTAGCATTTCCAGGCAGTTGATGTGGAAGCCTTTTTCCGCCTTCGACCAGTGGCCGAAAGTCGGTATGCCCTCGCACAGCGCCCCCAACCTGAGTTGGAGGCGTCTGTCTTAACAACTGTCCTTCTGTGAACCATTTCCATGGCCATGCCCTGTTCCATCCAGCAGGAGTTCTTCCAGGGGGCCAGGGCCGATACACAGACCTGACTCACCCTGATATGCAGGCGTCCATGATGCCACGCATGGAATGGAACCCGTGGTTTCAACCAGCGCTGAAGGGGATGCATATGAAGCAGACCCAACTGTAGCGCTGGAGATGCTGCTGCCATGAGGCCCAGCATTCTTTGAAACGCTTTGAGAGGGCGAGTGGTACCAAAGGAGGTTGCCAGCCTCCGTATGGCCAGAGCCCGTTCCGGCGTGACTACAGCTCTCATTTGGGCTGAGTCGAAAATTGTTCCCAGGAACGATATTCGCTGGCTGGGGAACAACGAGCTCTTGGCAAAATTGACCCTGAGTCCCAGGCACTCCAGGTGGCTGAGGAGGAGGGTCCTGTGTGATATTAATGCCTCTGACAACTGCCTCTGATTGGGCCAGAACGAGCCAGTCGTCGAGGTAGTTGATCATGCTTATGTTCATCTGTTTCTTTCTTCGCTCCGCACTTCGTAAAAGTGCGGGGGGCCAGAAAGTATGCATCCAGCGAAAAGAACCAGTCTCCTGAGCGAATTCGCAGAAGAATCTGTTTCAGCATAGTCATCCTAAACGACCTTTTCATGAGGGCATGATTAAGGTGTCTGAGATCAAAGATGGGCCTGAGGCCTCCATCCTTTTTGGGGACGAGGAAGTAGCGGCTGTGGAAGCCTGACTCGCTCTGAGCTGGGGGAACAGTTTCTACGGCTCCTATCACCAGCAAACTCATCACCTCTGAGCAGGACGTGTGCGTCTTGCTCTAAGCGTAGTGGAACCACGGCCGCAGTGAATAACCTCGTTTTATTATCTCCAGCACCCAGATTGGCACTACAGGGATGGCCTGACAGGCCTCAGCCCGTGTGACAAGGGGTTAGATTAAATTGAGAGGCTGGTCGCCGTATGGGGACCCCACACTCAGAAGAGGAAATTTGCTTTCCCTGAAAATGCTTTCAAAAAATGCTTTGCTAGACTTAATGCTTTTTATGATCCTTATGTGTAAACACTCTGGCAGATCAAAAATGCTGCGCGCAGCTCTCAATCCGCGTCATTGAGAAGGCGATCCGCGATCAAAGCGTAGGAAGACATGTGACTCTCTCGTAGTAAACCGGTCCTGTCCAGCAGCGCAGCCGCAGCATAGGGCATGGCCCAGGCGAGAGCGCTTAAATACAAAGCGTCCGCGATATGTATCATTGGTGACAGCGTTCTGCTCCAAACCGCCCAGGAGGATTGAGCCGCTCAACAATGAGGGGCGCCGATCCCACGTGTAAACACACTAGCAGATCAAGGCTGCGTGGGAGTGATTAGCGGGGTGCTTTGCGTAACACGCAAAAAAAAAAAAAAGAAAAAAAAAAAAAAAAACAACAAAAAAAACAACCTTCATCCTCAATCCTGATCGTTCATACCCTCGAGTTCGTAATTTCTACCTCCAAGTAACTGGGAGGAGAGAAACACAAGAGCGGGGGAGGCGGGGCTCAGCGACACACACAAAAATGCGAAGCTGCCAGCATTTTGCTTTGATCTGCCCAGGAAGATTAAGCTGCTCGTGAACGAGGAGCACTGATTCTCACATGTAACACACACTGGCAGATTAAGCACACCTGATGTGTGTCGGCATGAAATTGCTCAAACCTGATCGCTCAACCTGCAAGCTCACCATTGCTTCCTCCGAGGTAACTGGGAGGAGAGAAACATGAGAGCGGGAAGGCGGGGCCGCCTTCCGCGAAACAGAACGAGGGGGCAGACTTTTCTCGTGTTACAGCACCCGTGTCTGTGACGCAGTACATAGTGACCGGTAGCCTCTGGACCAATCAAACACACAATATATATTTTGTGTTTATATTTAACAAACACTCTGTAATATCATTTACAAGCCATACGAGGACCCATGAAACCCTGGGGGTTCCCCCCGAATTGCGTAACACCCCAGTAAGTCGACAGCTCTTTGTTGATAGCAACCAACGCTGAATATCAACGGGGTTTTATTGGCCAAAAGTATTAATGCAGAAATCCCTGCATGTCCCCAAGGAAGGCAGAGTAAAATGGACTGGTGGTCTAATTAATTCATAGGAAAACCTTTTCTTTGAATGATCACACATTTTCTTCAGGCCATTGTGTTTATTATTGCTGTGTTGTATTTAATCTTTTGTATTATAGACTATTTTTATTCGTTCTTACGATAAACCACTCATTCATATATCCTTACATATAGCTTGTTTAGTATCTTTGAATTCGCCTTCTGATGATCTAAATGAGCGTTTATATAATATGTGGATACATAGGCAATATATTAGTGTCCTGAGTATCTTTAGTAATTTCGATTCAAGTTCCATTTGCAAATTACCATGCTTAGAGTACAAAGGGGTCGTAAACCCTCCAGCACTTGCCACCTCCCGCTCGGAAATTCCAATTTGCTCATTGGACAAGCCCATCTTGAAAGGCGGGTATCTTCTCCTACCTTAAAGGCCACACTTCATGTGACCAGCCCAGTCGGTGGTTCGGGCAGATGAAGATGTGAGAAAACGCTGCAGGATACCATAAGCATTGTGCCAGGCTTTTCTTCGGCCTTGTCCTTTCCATTCTTCAAGTTACTCTGACGCAAACTGGTTCTTTCTCATCAACCAACTTCAGCAAGATCTTGGGCCTTAAGATTGCATCATGAATCTCTTTCAGACAGCCGAGACTCGCAAGGATCAAACTTAGTCTTATTAATTGATACATTAGGTATTATTTGTACCTTTTTACAAAGGTGTGTTTGATCTCAGAATCTGACGTATCCTTGAAGGCTTAGATCTGTTGGATATGCAAATGGTTCCATAAATGTCATTCCTTATGTCTCTTTCTGTACTGAGCTAAACTTTAACCCTTTCCATACCAACTGTATGTGTGTGTGTGTGTGTGTGTGTGTATGTGTAGTTTAGACAGTTTATGTTGTATGTAGGATGTTAGTACCAGTTTATGTGTTTATGTTGTATGTTAGACTAGTTTAAGTGTTTTGTAGTTAATAAAACCTTACTTGTATCTCACTTGATGTGTTCATTGTTTGCTCATAACCGGATTCACTAATCATGCAGATTTACGTTACCAGCTTGGTAGAATTGTACAGTAAGAAGTTATTTCCTTTAACCAGGAAATTTACGTTCTTAGAATTGACAAGACGGTTTACCCTGAGTGGTCAGCTAAATATCTACAGCGGATCTAAAATATGAATAGTTAATTATAACTAGTTATGGTTAATTATTCATATTTCCTGTTGTGAGCTAAATTCGCTACATGACACACACAATTTGAAGCTGCCAGTGGCAGCATCTGCTCCGATCTACTTAGGAGGATAGAGACGCTCGATGCAAAGAGGGACGCTGATCCGTACGTGTGAGACACGGATCGAAGCACAGTGGGGAGAGCGAGTACGCAGGCTCTTTGTCGGGCTTGAGATTGCTCAGACCCCGGTTGCTTAGTTCCCAGGCTTCGCAGTTTCTCTCCCCGCGGCTTGCTGAGAGAGGAGAAACGGGAAAGCGGGGCTTCCTCCAGTGAAGGCGGTCCGCGAGCAGAGAAGAGCGAAACTCATGCTCGAGTGAGCATTCCGTCTCAGTGAGCGTGCAGTCTCTGCGTGGGGGCTGTCCAGACAGGTGATGCACTCCCTGCCCTTCTGCATCGTGCAAGATTCCCTGCACGAGCCACACTCGCAGCACGACATTTGCAACAACGTCACTAGAATTTGCTCTTTTTGGGCTTACCTGCTTGAAATAAGCTCTTTCAGAATTGACGGATTGCGGCAGGGGAACAGGACCGGAACTGCTGCGATGCTGAGGCGTGAAGAGAGCCGAGCAGGGAGGCCTCAGTCCAGCTGCGAGGCGTGTCAACGGCGAGCAGGCTTTCAGGATCAGCGATGAGTGTAGAGTCGTCGCTGAAGGAGAATAAATCTGAGAATCCTGCGGCGAACGCCTGCTTATATAGCCAGATGCCCTGCCTATTCTGGCGGACTTTGGCGGGCTTTGGCAGGCTTTGGCGGGCTTCGTTGCTATAGACTCGTGCAGCTCCACTGCTAGTCCATTGTGGTTATCTTTTTAATACACGCACGCACCATGGCCTTGCATTTCCCTCTCGTGAAATGAAAAATGAAACAGGCTTCAGTTCAGGAGAAAAAAGGCTTTTTCCCAAATGCGTCTAGCAAGACGCAGTACGAGTGTAGTATTGAAAGGGAACTGTGAGTTATTAACAGTTTAGTGAGATTTACGCATTTTGGAGTGAACAAACCAGAAACCATACATCTAGCAAGCTTTCTCAAAACTTGTTAGATACTTTTATTGTTTTTGGACAAGCATATATGTTAATAATTTGCTCTAAAGTCATTTACTGTCAATGCTGAGGGTTATTGCAGTCTCTTGCATTGAGATTCATATAAAGAGCATAACCTTCACATCTACCTCTCAAAATGCTGTGCTACCTTTCATGATCCTAATTAAAAGTCACTGAAGGATCCTTTGCTTTTCTGAAGTTCTTTGTAAATGACCATACCTATGACTCTGCTTCTTTGACAACTTTTGCGATTCTGTTTAATAAGGAAGGTAATCCACAAATCTACATGTGAGGTGTTCTTTTTCCCCTCCGTGTTTCACTGGATTGTATAATTCGGACAATCAGTAGAGTACAGTGGTCTATGTCTATTCATGGCTCTCATTAAGCATTGAGATGAGCCAGAAAGTCAAGTACTGTTCAACTGAGATGTCCTGCCTTGTGTGCTGTAATAATCAAGGCCTCTTTTCAAGATGGTTGAAAAAGGCTCAATTAAGGACCCTGATTAATGATCCAGGGTTTCTTGAGAGAGTAAACATGGCCTTTCTTTATTAGACATCAAAAGCCGTATTTAACCTAATGATCAGTGGATATCAACAAGTTCATTGTTTCAACAGTGCTGAAAGATTGTGATTATCTTGAATCATCTCAAGGAACATTTCTGTAATATTAGACAACTACAGATTTAAAGGACGGTCATCAACTGACCATTCAAGATGAAGTAATTTAGGACACAGGCCTGCAGAAACGTCCAGCATTCCAAAAAAAAAAACTATATAACACAGCCAAAAAAGAGTGGGAATGGAAATGTACTGTTTTCTGGCATGTTGCCACCCACCTCTCAGAAATCAATCGGACTATGACCTTCATGAATGACTCACTGACAGTGAGTAAAGAACAAATATAGAGGTGAGTGTTTAGTGCCAAGCAATTTAGATGTCAAGGAATTGTAAGCGATTTCTGCTAGACTTCAACCACATTTCCGCACTCCTAAACCCAGGCCTGCAAAGACATGTCAGTCAACCTTATGTCATCAAACACATTGCTTGATTATATGCGTTTTTGATTAGCTAAGAAAATGTCGGCCACACCCCTGATTCTGTCCAAGAACTCTGTCTGTTAACATAACTATTAATTTCAATTGCAGTTGCTTGATTGGTGATAAATCTATAATAAAATAAAAAAAGACTCTTTTGTCGAGTGCGAATCATGGTTTCAATATATCAAGTTGCTTGACACCGGAAATCCTAGAAGTAAGCAAAGTCAAGTTCTAATTATGTAAATGTTTATTACAAAAAAATATTACAATATTGCATTCAAATATTTGAGCTAATAAAATAAGGAACATGCAAACACAAACTATAGAACAAAAGCCTACACTCAGTCTTTATTTAAAATATTATTCTCTATCTGGTGACAATATTATTATTGTCTTCTACAATAATATGTTTTCAAATAAAATGTATTCCTGTGATGTCAAAGCTAATTTTTAGCATCATTACGCCAGTCTTCAGTGTTACATGATCATTCATGTATCATTCTAATATGATGGTTTGCTGCTCAAGAAACCTATTAATTTTATCAGTGTTGAAAACAGTTGTGCTGCCTAATATTTTTGAGAAAGCCATGCTAAACATTTTTAAAGTACAAAAGAACAGCATTTTTCTGAAATATAAATTTTTTGCAACATTTTAAATGTCTTTACTTGCTAAATAAGTATTAAGTATTTAAAAAAATTTAAATGACCCTAAACTTTTGAATGGCAGTGTATATAAATGCCAGTGTAAACTGTCAAAGTGGAATCCACTGCAGTGACCTTCTGGTGCCACTCAGGATGCCTTTTTTTGCAAAGACTCAGGTCATGAGTTTCAATGCATTTGATAACAAATGTGCTGGAACATTTCCTAGATCATTATCAGTGAAAATGGAGTCTGCGTATCACGGTTAGCGATGTTACTTCACAGGCAGCGGCTAATTACTCCAGACTTCAAAGTGGCACAGGCTGGGAGGAGACGGAGCCACAGTGGGAGACCTGACTGGTCTGACTTCATTTGGTTAAAGAAAGCACAACAAGGGGCCTTGCAGTTGAGAGGGCATTGAGATGCTCAAAGCTTGCAGCTTCTTGGATAAAATTGCCTATATTAACATGAATCTTACAAAGAAAGCTCTACTCTGTGGAACAGAAAACGCCAAATGAATTATCCATTGAAATATATTATCTGAACGAGTTAATTATGCAGGTATTAGTGCCCACATCGTGAATAGTATATTGCTGAGGAAAGTCTACCTAAAAACAAAATGGAGGCTTCCATAATCTTACATCTCTCAAGCAACCCATTTTGTGGAGATAGCCAGCCTCATTTCCATTAAAAGCTACTTTGCTGTGCATGTTATGCAACACAAACAAGGTAAATGAGCAAACCGTAAATGCATTTCTAAATAAGATGTGATCACAATCTATTCAATAAAAGTGGTAAATAGGAGTAATGGGCTGGACAATGGATTGCTGGAGCGGTTGGAACCAGGAACACCGGCATAATATCCGGCGTTCTGATGATAACCTAGAAAACAGCCTGTGTGGCTCTTATTAATATGAAAATCTCAGGCCTCATCTTTTGAATTTCATCTCACGATTGCTGTTTGTTCACACTGCCAGCCTGAAAGTTAACATCCAATTATGATGCCTTGAGCTTGGGACTATTCAAACTGAGTTTAAAGGTGGGAACGGATAGTTGATCGAAGTGTTGATCGACTGACCGAAAAGAACAACAGGAAAAAACTGGCAGTATGAATCAAGTGAGAGAGATTTCACATTGAAAGATGTGTGATCGTAGCTGTGAGATAACAAACTGTACTTTGAGTCTGAGGAACATGTAAGACGGCCTCTGAATAAACATGCAAATGAACAGCCTAAAAAAAGGGTGTCAAAACAAAATATTAGAGTTTGTTTTTTTTTTTTTCGGTTTTACTTGAAATGACTGTCTGCACAAACGTGGTTTTTTTTTATTCTGTGATTTCTGGTCAATTCATAAACACCATAATTAACTTAGCTCTTTCAAATGTAATTTTTGGAAGAAATCTGAAAGGCGCTAACATGAAAAGTCATGTTTATTAAACCACAGTGAGCCATGAACACTTTGGCAAAGATTAAATTCAACACATCAATTCCAGTTTACAGTCTATTGAAGCCGGTGGCATAATTAAATGCAAACTCTTTTTTCAGTGTCACCCTTCCTTCATTTTTCCTAGGCTGTGTGTCCTCAGATACATGAAGGAGGAAGGGACCGTCCCACAGAAGCTAGCTGTCAGTTTTGATCCGGTCGTGGATGAGGAGCCAGAGCTGTCACTCAGTATCACGCTCGCACGTTATCAAAATGCAGTGATAATCATGCAGCTACAGATGAAGGAGAAAAACAAGCCAGCGGTCTGCTCTGATGGCAAGGCACGCCGTCTGGAACGCTCGCTTTGTCATACATATCAATTGCGTGACATTTCACAGCAAAAACCGCCTGGCTCAGACGCCTACCTGCAGATTCCAGCATCAGTGAATACATGCAAATCACACAGAAAAGGTGTCTGCCATTTACCAGCAGGAACGTTCTTGGTCGTTTTAAAGCAACTTGAATTTTGGTAGATCAACACACTACCTTGTTTTAGATCTAAAATCTCAAACTTGATTTTATACTAGATTCACTAGGGATAGTTTACCCAACAATTACATTTCTGTCATCATTTATCACTCACCCTCATGTCATTCCAAACCTTTATTGCTTTCTTTCTTCTGTTGAGCACAAAAGAATATATTTTGACAAATTTCTCAGGGTTTTGTGTGTGTTTGGGGGGTTTTGGTTGTTGTCCATTGTCACTAAAACGGTTTGATCACCAACATTATACAAAATATAATCTGCAGAAGAAAGTAAGTCATACAGGTTTGAACGACATGAGGGTGAGTAATTAGTGTTTTTTTTTATTTTTGGGTGAACTATCCTAAAAAAGACCATTTGAAATGGCATGGACCACACATTTAACTTTTCTAATATTGTAATGTGACAGCTCCAAATGAAAAATAACATTCAGATGGAAATAATACAAGATGCTTTTATTCATGGGGATTTGATTTGACTTGATTAGAAGGGGGTGAAACATATTAGGATATTAAATAATGGTTATTATTTCCCAAACCAAAGCAGTGATGTTTTTGTCAGCAGAGAGAAAGGGGTGGACAAAGCTACTCCAAGTAGATTAAAGATAATGGGACATTTTTCTTTAGAATAATGGGTGAATGCTGGTTAGTTGTCCTCAGTAAGACTACACTTTATTAAAGTAATGTGTGATTCTTCTGGCACCACACAGCTTGCAACAATGACAGAAATTACACTCTTCATTTTTAAGAAAATAACGCCGCCCAAATGTTCACGCAAAGAAAGAAGGTGTAACTTTTATTCTCGCTGTAGTATTGTTGTTGCCGCCGCCATGTTGTGAAGGCACTGTGTGATTTGTTGTGAAAGCGAAACTACTTTGTTTGGCCTTCCAAAAGAGGACGATATCAGCTTCGTCATGCCTGGAGCTGATCCATGCTGGTTGCTGAGGAAAGTCGCTGGATTTCGTCACATTGTGGTTGCTGCAAGCCCGCCGGCCGCTCCTTTGTCGAATCTGCCGGCCGTGCCGTTCTCTAGCCCACCGGCCTCTGCTCACTTTAGGCCGCCGTGTGTGACGCTGTGTTGCGTTGTGAAAGCGAAACTACTTTGTTTGGCCATCCAAAAAGGACACCACCTAAAATCATGGGTTAGTGTTTTTACAACACTGTTCCAGAACACTTCAAACTAAATATTCAGATGTGTGCAGCACATTTTATGGAGGACTGTTTCCTGATCCTGGTAGAGTAGACTACAATGCCGGCTGTTCTGACTCAAAGACTGTAAGTACGTCTTTTATATTTAAAGAGTTTTTATATTTATATTTAAAGCTAGTTTTTTGGGCAGTGTAGAGTAGGGCTTGTTGTTTGTCATTTCTCCGATCACAAGTGTAGACATGGTTTTATGTTTACGCGACACGATGCAACCCAACGCGTAAAAAGATATGTTTCATTATAATCCATAATTATGTCCCCCTGGATGCAACGAATGCCTCGTTTATAATGGGTTTTCATGTTTTTGAATCATCGCTCCGGCCTGACAGCATCATCACAGTATGGTAGAGGTGTAACATTTCCGTCACACGCTTGAGGTATTCGGCCAATCACAACGCACTGGATAGCTGGCCAATCACAGCACACCTCGCTTTTTCAGACCGATGAACTTTGTAAAAATCGACGCTTTTCAGAAAGGCGGGGCATAGAGGAGAAACAATAATGAACCGTATGGTGAAATATGTGGCTTTTTTAACCTGAAACGCATAAACACATTTCTTACCAAAATAAACACAACATAATGTTATTTTTAGCAGCATCATATGACCCCTTTAAGGCCCAATAAAAACATGTTTAGTCCATGTTTATTAGCTTCAAGGTTAATCTATATGTTGGTGTACTGCTAGCTTCTCAAACAGGAAACTTGTCCACCACACCATATTGATAACATAAAAAAACAGACATCACATCAGCTGGGTTATTAGGTTATTTTGACTGCTATTTCTTTAAGAGCTGCCGCTGCTGAACATGACACAGATCTGACATGCATCGTATTTTCCATTCGTGCCTTTAAATTTGAAATGACTCCGCTAACAGTGTGCGCCGCCATATTTGTGCATGCAACTGAAGAGCACGCACTATAAGCAAAGTATAGCGGCTGACAGGACAGTAAGATTAGTTTTTACTGCCATATGGCCTGACAAAATCTCATCTGACCGCAGTTCACTGTTGTTCTACTGAAGCTCCCTCGTCAAATGAACTGTTTCCACGCTCATCCCCAATCCTAGCTCCGCCACTGCGTTAAGTATTTTTAACCCTGTTAAACTGGAAAAATGTATCATCTGCGTTAACATCACTAAAATAAATATATATTTTTATTACTAAAAAAAGCCATTATGTCCCATGACCAAAAAGAAATATGTCAAGGCAAAAATAACAATCAACCACCTGTCCACAATATAAAAACTATTAACTCTAAACTGCCAACTAAATTCCACCTTCATCTTAAATGTCTCAATGGATCTCGTTGCATTTTGGACTGTAAGACCTCAGGAATAGGGCGTGTGGGGTTTGGTCTGATTGATCAGCTCATCCTAAGCCTCGGTGACAAACTAGCAGCGAAGCAGCAGAAGCACAGCTGTTCTTCCTGCAGGTAGCAATCATAGAAGATAGCGCACAGTCTACAGCACAGAAAAATCACTGTGCACACCTGCAATTACAAACCATGCATTACTTTATAGCCCAGACTGCTGTCATCCAATGGCTGAAAATAAATATAGATCACTTTAATTAAGGAGGGAAAACATCTGTGTGGAAATATGTTAGCTACCTGGCTAGGAGGGGTAGATCGTATTATAAAAGCCTTGGGGAGTAACTCATAAAACTGTTGAACATTCAGAAACGCGGTATTAGAGTGACTGGGAAAGCCCACACATTGGCGATCCTTTGATTAAATGTGCAGAGCATAATATAGTTTTTCCTTCTGGTGTCCTGGTTTACTAAGCAAACTAATTTGCATTTTGCACATTATTTATTACCTCGTAACCTATTTCACTTGCTTTCTGAAATGCACCACATCTGCTCTAGTTACACTCTTCAACATCCATCCATACTTCTCCTAATCTGGTTAAACCGGTGCACCTAATCCCAAACTAGTGGCACTCGCTAATCTATGTTGCGTAATCTGCTTTCAAGCTCTAGTAAGATCTTCGCTTAAGCCACATCAACAAAGTGGTTGCCAGTTCTTCTGCTGTTCGTCAGCAGGCCCCAGATATCTACATCACAGCCTCTCTTTCTCCTGGAGTACCATTAACACTGAAGCTGCCATCCCCCTGATGAGCACTATGCCCTTTATAGATATGAATTTGAGCGCAGTCCTCTCGGCAAGCCCATTAAGACAGAATGACAGCACTCAGAATCAGCCGCAGCTATAATCACGCAATCAAAATGCATTATTTGGCTTCTTCTGGTGCACGGCAATGAGTACGGCCCCTCTCACACTGTACTCAATTGAGACCAATTGAGCTCATTCTGTCCTTGTGTGTCTCTGTGGAAATCATCATTCAGATGGACATTATCATAAGAGAAGCAGAATGAAGGGATAAAGCAAGAATGTGCATAATTACAGCCATGAAAATGCTTTTTGTTTAACTGCTAACCTCAGATACTAAATATTTGGTTGCTCATTCTAACTTGTATAATTAGTTTATTCTAAGTGTAACCATGATGAGTAGATTAAAACTGAATATGATTTTTGTTTTGTTCTGAATCTGAAAGATCCCAATGCCTCTTTGATAGCTAAACACATTGCACATTGAAGTATCAAGTTGTTTCCTAAAGACATGAGGCCTGACTATGAACTAAATTTTAAGTTTTTCAAATGTCCTTCATTAAAAATGTGGCATAGTATGTGTGGGGTTTCAGCTATGAAAGACCAAACCTGCGAAAATTAAAGGAAAATAAATAAAGAAAAAAATGACTTGATAAAAACAAATATAGTTCATTTGTAATAAAATGTAATACTTAATTTATTTTGTATTACCTTTTTCCTTTATGTATTATTTTCTATATTTATTTTTACATTTATCTTTATTCTTTTTTTTTTTTACATCAATATACTTATTCTTTCATCTATTTTTATATTTAAATAATTCATTTATTTGTGTATTTAAATTTATTATTTATTAATTAATTACATATAAAAAGTAATGAAAGGTAAAAATAGGTAAAAAGTTAAAAAGAATAAAAAAATAAATGTAAAAACTACAGAAAATATCTAGCTATCATTTCTGCAGATTTGGCCCTCCATATGTGTATGAAATATGTATGAAAAAATTGCAGTGAACTATCACATCTTTTTCTAATTAGTGCACAAATTGTAAATTTTAATGGACAATAAACAAAAACGGACACTGCTATAATAGACAGCAATCACTTTTTTGAAAAAAAAAAATTTTTTTGTGTGATGCAAAATACGGCTTAACTGTCAACATCTGTCCGTATTAGAAGAATTGTAATTTTATTTAATATGTTAAAGGGGTCATATGATGCAATTAAATTTTTTCCATTCTCTTTGAAGTGTTACAAGCTCTTGGTGCATAAAGAAGATCTGTAAAGTTGCAAACACTAAAGTCTCAAATCCAAAGAGATATTATTTAATAAATTTAAGAGTCAACCATGCCTACCTAAAACTGCTTGTTCTAACATGCCCCCACATGTCTACTTCACTGTATGGGAAGATTTGCATAACGCCGCCCAAATGTTCACACAAAGAAAGAAGGCGTCATTTTTATTTTCGCTGTAGTATTGTTGCTGCCGCCATGTCGTGACACACACGTCATGTGTGTGTTTGTGTTCTGTGTGCTTCGTTGTGAAAGCGAAACTACTACTTTGGTTTAGGCCTTCCAAAAGAGGACGATATTTGCTTTGTCATGCCTGGAGCTGATCCATGCTGTTCGCTGAGGAAATACATAAACTTCGCACTTTGGATCGCCGGATCAGCTTTCACAGTGGACGAAGCGGAGTCCAACCTGGGGTCATCACATGTGGTTGCCACAAACTCGCCGGACGCTCCTCCCGTCGTCCAATCCTCCGGCTTTGCCGTTCTAAGCCCCCCCGCCCACCGCCGCTCACGTCATGCACCCCGGCCAGCCTGCGCCTCTCAACTCACCGCCGTGTGAAACTACTTTTTTTGGCCTCTAAAGAGGACACGACTAAAATCGTGGTTAAGTTGTATATTACAAACACTGTTCCAGAACAGTTTCAACCACAATATTCAGCATGTGTGCAGAAAGGCGGGGCATAGATGAGAACCTTAAACCCACATAAACCACTTGCATTACAACCCAATACAAAAATAATGTTCTTTTTTTTATTTAGCAACTCATATGACCCCTTTAATTCTAAATTACCATTCTTTTTTTGCATACAGCAATGGGTCCTTGACAAAATAAATAATAAATTTTTTTATTATTATTATTATTATTAATTAATTAATTATTGTTTAAAAAGTTTTGAAATATGATGGGAATTTAGAAACACTTTCAAAGTTACTCTATTTGTAAAATGAATGAGAAGCAAACTAGTTAGATTCCTAGAGTTGAGTACGATGCATGATTACAGTTAACATGCAAATGATGATTAAAAATGCACTGCGCTCGTGTTTACAGAGTGATAGCTGCCTTTTGGATGGCGAGAGATGATTATTTCTGAATGGTGAAAGATGGCACATGAAAAGGTAAGAGAGAAATAAACAGGGCACGACTTGTTTCTGAAAAGCCTCGAGAAGCTAACTTTGTGTAAGAGATGCTTCAGCGGTTGCTTGGCAACCCTCATTAAAGCCAGTGCCTAATTCGGTGTGGTATGTGAGGAATCGGATGCAGCTTCAATTTTTAGCATCATTTCTACTGAACATATAATCTTTTAACCAAATATATCTTCCTAGATGCATCAAATGTGATATCTACATGTAATATAATGGCGCTTTCGTAGGCTTTATGCTACTTTTTTCTCATCCGTTGTTACTATACAGTATCCACACTGTTATACAACTGCTCAACAGAAATTGAATAGGATACGAGAGGATAAGCATATTCATACTTTCATCATGAGATGTGCATGGCTGTCTTGGTTTAAGTGCACCTGGCTGAACACCACAAGGATCCTCATGATTGAAAAAATGTATTACCTTAACAACAACTAGAAGTGATTGCTAGATTTTCCATGGCAATATATGAAACACTTCTGCATTGTGATTAAATCCACTACTGTTTGGTAGTCCGCATAGTTCCTGCCATTTCAGCATGGAAAGAAATGCATTTTTACAGTTGATCTAGCCCAGATTGCCCGTCTCTAAAGCAAGAGGGTGGGATGTATTAGAGGTGGCCTGATAGGTTCCCTTGAGAGCTTAGCAGAAGCCATTGTGAAAGAACTACAATGTGTTTGAAATGGAGAAGCACGTCGCTTTCAATGCAAAGGCTGCCCCCCGCTGAAGCTCATGAAATTTCTGTAATACGCACCCAACCCTGCTATTTAGCATGTGGTTTACCCTGTGTGCGCTCATGAATACAGAGATATATCAGAGGAGAGGTGCAGAACAAGTAGTCTAGAGGAGTACAATAAGCTTTGTAGTAGCAAAATTACACCTTGAGAATGTTGTGAATAAGCATGAACAGCCCTGATCTTCAACATAAGTGTGAAACTGTCTGATGGTGGGGATTGGAGGTGCAGAAAACCAGTCTGGAACACGAGATAACAACTCACTTATATTAAAGGGGGGGGGGAGAAAGCCATACAGGTTTAAAATGACATGAGGTTAAATGTTGAGAATGTTCACTTCTGGGTGAACTATCCCTTTAATGAGATCCCCTGAAAATTCACTCTTGTGCCATTTGAGATTACTAGTCGGATTCTTTGTTTGTGCTCTTCAAAATGTTTGTCCATCTGTTTCTCTGACTCGTTTTGTGTGTGTATATGTCTCCTGCTGACTTAAACCCTGTCACACACACACACCATCTCTCTTTGCAAAATGAGTCCAACAACACGCAAAAAGAAAGTTCTCTGATCGTCACTCAGAGGGTAACAATGAAATGAACAACACAAAACTGCAATCCATTTTACTGGTTTGGTGGGATCTGATTTTATCCATCAGGAACTGATTGGATTTGACAAGTTTGGATGAGATTTCAAAGGGAAGGTTTTTGATTTGGACTGTTGCATTGTTTTTTGCACACTGTTTCTAGTCGATGTCAACTGAAAATAAAAGTTGTTTCACAGACAAAGCAAGTTACTACATCTTTAAAGCACATAATGAATAAGTCACAGTCATTTCAAGAATTTTATGTTGAGTCGTAAGTCGCAGGCCCACAACTAGCTTCAAAATCCGAAAATGCTTTCCTGCTCCATGCACTTACGCAATATTTTCCATCAAATGTGATTTGATTTACACCAGCCAGATCTAAACATCCATCACTGGATTAGGCGCTCAATCTTATTAATTTCGAAGTCTATCTTTGGCCTGGGCCAAATGATTAGCTGGATGTTTAATGCGTACGTGGGTTTAGTGAGGAGCATGGCGACAGCAGCATCTGAAAGCCCTGTAGATTAGAGCCGTTAATCTGGTTTGGGTGACAGTGGTCTGGCTAGACTCAGGACTGCAGCTGGCACCAGAGGTCTGGGGGATTAAATTAGAGCCAGCAGGCAGCAGGAGGAACTGGGTGGAGATGTGTTTATCAGTGCTCTTTTTCCATCTGGACTTCCTTATTCATTCCTTCTTTATTGTTTATCAAAACTATGAAATGGTATAAATGGAAGTTTGGGAATAAAGGAGTGATCAAAAAAGTTCAAAAATCAAAATGTGACTGCTTCCAAGGCAAGACACCATGCACACTGTCTCACAGTGTTCATTCGTTCATTTTGAACTAATCTTTAATGTGACTCAGGAAGAACGAGTCGTCTCGGGGAGTGATTCGTTCAGTCGCGCATGCACAACATCCTATAGGTTCTGTACTGGAATTAGTCAAGTAGTTCACCTGGTTCGAGTCTTTGGGTTTTCGAGTCATTCATTCATCACGTGACAGCCCCATAAGCTAACCAATGCAGTCTGAGCCGGAAAAATAATTGATTAGTTCATCCATCGAGTCTTCGGGTTTGAGTCTTTCCTTCATCATATGACAGCCCCATACGCTTTAACCTATGCAGTCTGAGCCGGAAAGAGAATTGATTAGTTCATCTCTCGAGTCTTCGGGTTTTTCGAGTAGATCGTTCATCACGTGACAGACCCTTAAGCTTAATAATACTTAATAAAACTTAAAGACTTAATAATAATAACCAACTCTTTATTTCCTTTGTTACAACATTCAGTTTTATGGAAAATAACCATCATGACAGATATTCACACATTTAGAAACTGTAAGAAGTCAAGTCAAGTCAAGTCTGCTTTATTGTCAATTCTTCCACATGTACAGCACATACACACAGAGAATTGAAATTGCGTTACGCTCAGACCCTTGGTGCATACAGATAACATGAATACAGATAGGTACAGATTAAATACAAAATACAACTATACAAATTTACAAATAAGGTAAAATGTAAAAAAAGATATATAAAGCAGCACAAGGCATATGGCAGATAGAATGCAAACCAGTAGAAGTAAACAACAGTGCAGATATAATGATTGTAGTGCAAAAAAAATGATTTGCAGTGCAAAAGAGCTTATTCAGACTGATTAAAGTGACAGTGTGTGGGTGTATTTGGGAGGGGGGAGTGGGAGAATCCATTAGAGGGTCAGAGTTCAGTGGTGCGTGGAGCAAAAGAGGGGGGGGGGGCAAGGTCGGGAGGGAGTTTAGCTTCCTGACTGCCTGGTGGATGAAGCTGTCCTTCAGTCTGCTTGTCCTGGCCTGGAGACTCCGCAGTCTCCTCCTTGATGGCAGCAGACTGAAGAAGCTGTGTGTCGGGTGGGTGGGATCACCTACAATGCAGAGGGCTTTGCGGGTGAGATGGGTGTTGTAAGGGGAGAGAGGCACCAACGATCTTCTCAGCTGCTCTCACTATGCGTTGAAGTGTCTTGCGGCAGGACGCGTTGCAGGCGCCATACCACACAGTGATGCAGCTGGTCAGGATGCTCTCGATTGTGCCTCTGTAGAAGGTGCACATGATGGGGGCCGGGGCTCTGGCTCTTCTCAGTTTGCGGAGGAAATAGAGACGCTGCTGTGCTTTCTTGGCCAGTGCTGCGGTGTTGTCAGTCCAGGAGAGATTCTCTGTGATGTGCACACCCAGGAACTTGGTGCTGCTCACCCTCTCCACAGTCACACCATTGACGGTCAGAGGGGCATGCTGAGTGCGCACTCTCCTGAAGTCAACAACAATCTCCTTCGTCTTCTCCACATTCAGAGAGAGATTGTTGTCACTGCACCACCCGGCCAGGCGGCTCACCTCGCTCCTGTAGTTTGTCTCATCTCTGTTGCTAATGAGACCCACTACAGTCGTGTCATCCGCAAACTTGATAAGGAGGTTGGAGTTGTGTGACGGTGTGCAGTCGTGGGTCAGCAGAGTGAAGACAAGGGGGCTCAGCACACATCCTTGGGGGGCCCCAGTGTTCAGTGTGATGGTGCTGGATGTGTTGCTGCCGACCCGTACTGCCTGAGGTCTCCTAGTCAGGAAGACCAATAGCCAGTTGCACAGAGAATTGTTGAGCCCCAGCTGGACCAGTTTGTTTGTGAATGAGCTGTTGAGGGATGATTGTGTTGAATGCTGAACTGAAGTCTGTGAACAGCATTCTGACGTATGAGTCTTTTTTGTCCAGGTGTGTGAGTGCTGAGTGGAGGGTAGTGGCGATGGCGTCATCGGTCGAGCGTTTGGACCGATATGTAAACTGGAAGGGGTCCAAGGAGGGGGGGAGGGCAGACTTGATGTGTTGCATGACTAGCCGTTCAAAGCACTTCATGAGGATGGGGGTAAGTGCAATTGGACAGTAGTCATTGAAGCAGGATGGAGACGGCTTCTTCGGGACTGGAATGATGGTGGTAGCTTTGAAGCATGTGGGGACAACAGCCTGACTTAGCGAGATGTTGAAAATGTCTGTGAAGACATCGGTGAGTTCCACTGCACAGTCTCTCAGTAATCGCCCAGGAATGTTGTCAGGACCCGGTGCTTTGCGTGCGTTGATCCTGCTGAGGGATCTCCTCACGCTGTCCGGGGACAGCGTCATCACCTGGTCGCCGGGAGGAGGTGGAGTCTTCTGTGCAGTGGTGCTGTTTTTTTGTGCCTCAAAGCGAGCGAAGAAGACGTTCAGCTCGTTCAGCAGGGAGATGGTGCTGTCACAGGTGCGTGGTGGGGGCTTGTAGTCCGTAATGGTCTGTATCCCCTGCCACAGGCTCCGAGTGTCTCTGCTGTCGCTGAAACGAGGGGCTAATCTCCTGGAGTACTGTCTTTTTGCCTCTCTGGTGCCGCGGGAAAGGTTGGCCCTAGCTGTCTTCAAGCCCACCTCATCTCCATCTCTGAAGGCAGCGTTCCGCGTTTTAAGCTCCTCTCTGTGTGTTGTACACAAAGCCAGAGTATTGTTTTTCCTCCTCCCGTGTTGGAAAGTCTATGTGTTTGTGTATTTTTGGGAACACACTCTTTAGGTCTGCATGATTAAAATCCCCAGCCAAGATGAGAAAAGCATCAGGGTGGGCTGTCTGTTGCTCACTGATGTGCTGGTACAGTTAATTTAGTGCCTCACTCCTGTTGTTGTTGTTGTTGGAGCTGGGAGGGTTGTATACAGCAACGAGCAGTATGGCTGGATATTCCTCGTAGATAGAACGTCCGGCACTTAATAATCATAAACTCCACCAGGGGTGAGCAGTGGTTGCAGACCACAACAGCATCGCGGCACCACGCATCATTGATGTAAACACAAAGCCTTCCGCCGCGGGTCTTACCTCCCTCGATTCGAGCTCTGTCCGCTCGATAGCATGTCAGCTGATGGAGATGAATAGCGCAGTCCGGAAGTAAAAAACGACAATTTGAGACGAGAAACGCATCACGTAACTGTAAGAGTAAATAATAATTATAATAATAATGATAATAATAATAATAACTATGCACCAGTTTGTAAGGAAGCTTGTAAATTAACTAATTTCTCTATCCAATGCTGTCACGTCACGTGACAAAAGAACGAACGATTTGAAAGACTCGAGAGATGAACTAATCAATTCTTAATTAGAATGTGCTGCGTGGAAAAAAATCTGTCTTTATTAAAAACTGGTTTGACAAAAGTGTAATTTTTGTTTTAAATTTGTTAAAGGATGGTAACTTCTATTCCTATTCCAAATTTTCAGAAATCTTTGAAGTGGATACCTCACCTAGAGTGTATGAATGGGTTATTAATTCTATTTCACCTAAACTGTTACATTTGGTTAGGGCAAATTGTTACAGATCTTCAAAATGTGAAATGCCAAAAATTTGTATTGGAGGTCTGGAGCTTTCTAATGTTAAATGTAACAATTTCTGGATTAGAAAAATCCTTATTAAGAAGTTTAGTTGTCATCCTAAAGCATTTTATAAGTGGAAAATAAATTACCTTTTTCTTTCTACTATTAAAATATGGGCTGGTATTAACAAGTTTCTGTTACCTAATAAGATGAAAGAACTTTACTATAAGATTCTTTATATGTACTATCCCTGTAATTCTTTTCTCTCAAAATTTAAGTTGGACATCTCTTCACAATGCACATTCTGTAATTCTAATTTGGAAACAATATCACACTTATTTTTTTGAATGTGAGTATGCAAAGGACTTTTGGAAGTGATTCGCCTAATCCCTCCTTAACACGTGACCTAGCGTGACTTGATGTAAGGGTGACCACCTTTGCATTCTTGAAGTTGACATTTATGTGTAATTTTCCATTTAGTTAGTTTTTATTAATTATTTATGATTTATTATTTTTAAAAAAGATGTAACTTTTTATTTATTTGTTTTTGTTCTGTTTATTTCATTTTTATTATTCTTTATGTGTTTATTGTTTTGTATTCTGGTTGTGTATTTAATTTATTGCTATGACTGTATCCCCTTTGAATGTTATATCTTCAATAATAATAAAAAAAAAGAACTAATCAATTCTCTTTTCGGCTGAGACTGCATTGGTTAAGCTTATGGGGGTGTCACGTGATGAACGAATGACTCGAACCCCGAAGTCTCGGGAGGTGAACTAATCAATTCTCTTTCCGGCTCAGACTGCATTGGTTAAGTTTATGGGGCTGTCACGTGATGAACAAATGACTCGGGAAAGCCCGAAGACTTGTCAGATAAGTGTGGGTGACTAACCTAGACGAAGACCCAGGTAACAATGAATTATCTGTTTCTGTTTCTTCTAGCATTTAATGTTTTGTAATTGTTTTGTAAGTGTGATCAACAGTTGCGTTTTAGTAGACGTGTTAGGGAAGTAACACGTAACATTTTAATTGTATTTTGCTAAAATGAACGAAATGAACTTAATGACTCGAAAAAAGATTTGTTCATTGTGCTGAACGAGACTCAAAGGTCCGAGTCGGTAAAATTATCCGAACTTCCCATCACTACTGTCTCAATATTCTGAAGTGCATGCTGGGATGCTTTTTAAAGGAGTTCACATGTGCTGGTCACATGTTGGCAGCTTTTCCTTCATCTTGACAATCTAGACTAGACTTTCTATTCATCTTGAACATTTTGATTGTCAGGCTTATAATTAAATACTTCCCATTTATTTTGTAGACAAATATAAAACTCTATAAAATGTTTTTTTTTTATATAATGAAGCATTTAATTATAAGCCCTCTTATCTTGAGGTTTTAGATCATGAGAAACAAATTCAATTGTGTCCAAACTTTTGGTTGTGTTATCATTTGCTGGGTCATTTGTTCAGCAAAATCTGTTCTGTACAACAATCTAAGAAAAGTTTGTAAAAATGTGGCCAAGTGTACTACGTTTATACGAAGGAATTTTCTGTATAAAATGATTTTATACAGGTGTTTTACCTGTATATGAATTTGCATTACATTGCATAGTGTTTTATGGTCGAAGGAAATGTCTGTGATTTTAACAGAAGGTGTATGACATTATCTGTTTTTCTACAGATTTCTAATTTAACATTTTGTAGTTCTTCCCTGTTTTACTGAATAATTTGTGCATATCTCAAGTGATCATGTGTAAGAAGTAGCCAAGATTTGGCAGCCAATGTACGTCATTTGCTCCATTATTACAAAATTATGCAAACTAATGAATGGGCACCTATGAGTCATGTCTAAAAAAATATTAACGTCTCTCAAAAGTCAGTTTCAACTCAATGCTTCAGGTAAGGTCATCTTATTGTAGACTGATTAAACTGTTGCGTACTGCATAATAATGACATTCTGTATTACAGCCATTACTGGTACAAGTACAAAAACACTTCTGTTGACGATGAAATTGTTTGAAGGACACACCATTTTTGGTGATAGAGTGACCGATCATACAAGACATAAGATGAAGTATGAGGTCAAGTACAGGAACACATCCGTCAAACAAGAGCCAACAAAGGGCCAAGACGAATATCTACATTTATCTATCCCAACACACTCCACGCAGAGTCAACATTTGAAGGTGAAAGTACCACAGAAGACACTCTCACCAAAGGCCTACTGCAAATAATAAAGTAATCATAGCCATTACAATTTCATTTCAGGGAGGTTATTTGTTTGCAGGTGAAATTAGGTTGAGATTAAATTCAATTTCCTTCAAAATACTGGGTAGGATAACAACGTCTTTCCAGAGCAACATCTAAGAGGGGCTATTATCCTGTTCAATTTTTTAACAAAAATGCTGAAGTATAATTATGAAGTTGAATACTGCAAGGTGCAAAGATATGACATGCAGATAACTGCATTTGCCATTCCAACAAATTGTTCATACAAGTGTACGATAGTGAAAAGAACGCATTTAGAAAACATTTACATATTGTGAAGCAAAAAAGAGTTCAGGTCTGACATATGAAGAAAGAGCATTAGTCTGATGACATGGCACATGGACATAGTACTGAGTTAATACAATGTAAATATCATATAAATAAGATAATCATTCAGATATCACAGTTTTATCATCTGATCTCAGCACTCTTCTTCAGAAGATAAGTGACAGGTTTTCACCTTTCACCTTCACAAAACCTGGTTTCTAATTAAAGGTTTAGAAATGCAAAGCCACTTTCAATACATGGAAAAATCTGTGATCATATTCAGTAAAATACACCTCAAATTGAGTTTCTGGCTGATTAGGGTATCTACAGTAACACTGAATACTGCATGTATCTGGGCACACAGCATAATTTCCTATTTCCTTACAATAATAAAGGCAATCAAGCCCTTAAAGGTGGTCTAATGATCACCCACTTATACAAGTGTTGTCTCTCATTCCTAATTATTACTTTTGACATTTTAATCAAGCGTCTATTCAGAAGTACAGCAGTGGCTATAGTTTTTGAGACCACTCGGGTAGCTGTCAAAAAAGCCTCCTTTTGGATGGTGAAAAAAGAAATAATGATTTTCCCTCCAACCTCTATTTGCCTGTAATCAAATCTGCAATATCATGTGGTGCAAACGTGAGGTGGGACAATTTGAAGCCTTTCTAACCTTGGGGAAAGTTAATAGCTTCAAAAACTTATCTTTTTCTTTTATTCCCAAATAATAAGGTACCTATGTTCAGAATGTGAAATTTTGTCATTACAATTGGACTAATTTTGTATTATTTACAGACATCTTTTCCCCTATGAAACACTGTCACCAAACAATATGAAATTAGTCCAACTGTAGAGCAGACCAAGATTAGTCATTCTTTTTACTATAGAGAATGTTTCTGAGAGTAAATGAAAATCCATTTCTGCACAGGCATGTACTAGGGGTGGGCGATATACTGGTAGACACGATTAACTAGAAATTTGTCAACCGGTAGAGATTTTCGATTATCGTTTCTCTATCATGGTTACACGGTCACGTAATGTTGCTGTGCTACGAGGTCATGAAAATGTATTGTTTGCATGCATTTTAAGCATTATGGTTTAAAAACAAGTCATTTTAAGCCGTTGAAATGCAATCAGCAGCGAAAGAAAACTCGCTGTATATGCACTGTCTGAGAGACTGTTTCTGAGTCTCTGTGCAAGGGTGGAGCGCTTCTCTGTGAAGACGGTGCTCACAGAGCGCAAGATAATTGACCTTTTATTGTTGCCGCTTTATAGGCCTTGAATGGATTGCAGAACTGCAGACCAAGTGCAGTCCTACTTCATGATGTATTCTGTCATAATAATTCACGTAAGGTCACAAGATAATGTTTTGTTGTATTTTTTTTAGAAAGACTTGATAATGGGCGGGATCCCAATAATGTCTACTGGGATCAAAGCGAAGTGGATTGGTAAACCTTGTAATGCCAGAATAAAGGCTAATAATGGCTGAATAAAACAAAAGAATAATGATAAAGGAATAATGAGGATTATGTCTCATACCTAGCAGAAGTGTGAAAGGTTCGTAGGGTGAGAACAATAGAATCATGAATGGGGCAGTTTGCCAAGCCAGACATGAGGCTACAGCACACAGGAGAGCTTGCAGGGGTCCATAAACAAATTTTATTAGTCTTTTATCAGACGTCTCTAAAAACACAACATGGTCTTAGAAATTTTTTTATGAAATTCAGTTTTAGAGATTATGTCCTGAAATTTGAAATTAAGCATTAGTAGACTTGTGGCTTTAGATTCATTGTGTTTCTAAAAGCATTTACCACAGCAACATATGTATTTTTAATATACATTTTTAAAAAATTGTATTTTTATTTTTGTTTTTATGTTTGAGCTTATATATCTCAATTATCATAATAGTCTGAGTAATTCTGATTCTTGAACATTAAACTTTGAAGTGTCAGCTTTGTAAACATATGTTGATTATGTATCTAGTCAGAAACACTCATGAGCAGAAATCTTTTTTATTTTGGGTATGTTATTTGTGTCTCCATGCCAGAATGGGGGGTGCTTAAGAAGGGGTTAAAGCAAAAATAACTATATTGCAACATACCTGTATATATATATATATATATATCATTACCGTGAAATAACTTACTCATATCGTGATATAAGATATAGGTTCACATTGCCCCCTCCCTAGCATATACCTTAAAGTCTTGGCTAAAAAATCCATTTAACAACCAATTAAACAACCAAAAATGGCTAATTGAATATTCAAAAATATTGAAATATTATTTTTACATTAACTGTAATAATCATTAATTGTTTCAATCAAGTTAATTAATAGTTAAATTATTTAATTTTAAATTGTAAAAATACAAAATCGCTGCTTCAGAAAGCAATCATTTTCATATTTGGATTTCTAATTAAACATTTTTAAATTAGGCTACTTAGATAAAGCCCTTGTGACATATTCCTCATGTGACAACTAGGCCCAGTCTCCGTTAACAACTGAATTTCACATGATACACTTCAGTGGCCTAGATGAATGAGCATCTATGCTTGAGTTTATATTACTGAAACTAAACATTCTTGCATATAATGACAGGTTTATGTAGCCCGCTTTTGAGGTCAATGAATGTATTTGCAATATCGTTGCTGCATACGCTTGCAGCATGTGTAAATGTCAGGTAATACTCTTTTAAGTGCTGATTTTTTTCACTTTAGTGAATATTAGCTGAGGTGTTCAGTGAAACATGAACACCTTAAAGGCCATGTATACACACATTACACCAGATTGACCTTAGCACACGGATGCTTTTCATGACGCAGACGGTCCTCAGCAGGGTCTGTACTGCAGGGGTCCCATAGGGCCTGCGGATAATTATCTGCTCATTACCCTCCAGCACTTACGCAGCTCACACTACAGTCCTCACCAGCGCAAACATTGTGAAGGAATTAGCATTAGCATGCTAACTCAATATCACAGTGTCGCCCACCGTTTGGCCATTTCATTTGGGCATGTTGTCGCTCTTGTGTGAGTTAACTAATGAGATAAATACCCAGAACACATTATATTGTTTTGCCTCAGCAAGAGCATTTGTTATCGTTATCCTTGGCCGTTCAAACATAATTTCTCCAGAGAGTGAAGCAAACGAGCAAGAGAAGGGGAGGATGTGTGTTTCCTGCCTTTGAGACCCCAAAAACAAGTGGTGTTTGAGAGAAGAGGAAGTAGATCTCCATTCTTCGTCCCCAGGTCCCCAGCCATCACTGCTTTCATGAGATAGTGGTTTTAATGGAAGTGCTTGCTGCTTCCCAGCTGGGAGTTGGCAGTGTTACAAAGATACCTCAGGTAATGGAGTGCTCCTGGTCAGACTTCGTTTCGACTTAATAAGCAAAAGAGCCATTTGATTGGCTTCCTCACATCTGTTGTAAATAAGCTTTTGTTTAACCGATTCAAAAGGGATCATGTTTCAGTGAATCACAGGAACACAAGTAGGCTGTTTATTTCAGACCTCTGATTACTGGGACGTTCATACAGTTCTTATGAAACCAAGGACCCCTTGGTGGAAAGAGCCAGAGTAGGAACACGATTACATACCGCATTAAAACTGATTGTTGCCTGACCTAAAATAGCATGCATATAATACTACATTAAATGTATATACTTTCTTAAGATTACACTGCCAATAAACCATTAAAAACAAATAAAATAACTATTGTTGATGTACACATAAATAAATAAACAAATAAAAAGTTTGAAATCAAACGAAAATTAACAGACTGCTATTGAAGACCACTGCTCTATATAAGTTTCACTAAAACAAGGGTTAATTCATCTTCCAAATGTCCTTGTACTTGAAGAGACACACACATCAAAATACTTGTCTCTGCAATTATTCTCATAAACACAGTCGTCTTAAGTAAAGTAAAGAGTTGAGAAAGAAATGGAATGTGTATGATTATATTGGATCTGTGCAAAAAGTCTTAAAGTGACAGCAGCCTATAAATACCCGCTGCTGTCAATGTCATGTATGTTATCAAAAAACAAAACACAGCTTTAGCAAAGATTAATCTGTATTCGCTTTATACAGTGGACAATGAATCGCCTGCGATTTTGAACGCAATTTTGTGTAGCTTGTGTAGCTTCTCTGTGTAGTAAATGCCGCTCCATCTGAATGCACAGGCTTTACTGACGAGATGCGCATGAAAATCGCATTTGATTTTTTGCACAGCTTTTGACACAAATTTCACAGTTCGATTTGATTATGCTTCATGAGCTTGCGATTCGATTCGAGTCTATATAGATTATTTTGGATATCCATCAGGTACAGTTCACGGCAAATATTCTCAAAGAAAAAAAATCTCTCAAGTAATGCTGTAAAATAAACATGAGATTCAGTTGGTACTACATTACTACTATAATATTGAAGGTTAAAATTAACTGATTTGTATACATTTATTGTTTGACTATTGTAATAAAATGGACAGAATTTGAAATCTGAGACTGTTTCATATCAAAAGTAACAAAGCTTATTGCCATTTTTTGTGCTATAATGTTCCGTTCATTACCTGAAAACAGGCTAGACTAATTAATTCTTGGGATTTAGGAATAAATATTGTTTCATTAAAATGAGAATCAGTTAAAATCGAGAAAACAATATTTTTTACCCAGCCCGTGTGAATATGTAGAGAGTTATTTTTCATTTAGGCCTAATTATTACATTTCGGTTCTTAGATGTTAGACCTTACTTTATTTATAACTTTGTTATACTGTACTTGTCTATGCTTACAGTTTATTTATGTGTTCTTGATCTGAAAAATGATCTGATCCATGACTTAAAAAATGTAATACGACCAAAACCATGAATGTTTTTTCCTGACAATTAAGCACATGCCCTCACCAAACTCTCATGATCAAAATGCACACAGGCATTTTGCTAGAGAGTGAAGAGTTGTAGTAATATAATAGTAAAAAAAAAAAACACTTTCACTTTCAAAAATGATGCAATACAGGATTGTAATTTTAAAGGCAGTAGAGATACTACTATGAGCTAGGAATTAATATTTTTATTCAGCAAGAATGCATTAAATTGATCAAAAGTGACAAAGCACTGACAGATCATTTGATGTTTCTTCTTCATTTTTGTAGAAGTACAACTATAGTTATTTATTTCCATATTTGTTTATTTAACATATTATGCAATATGTAATCATGTATTTTCTCTGAGTTTGATTGGCTGTATCCTGTGCATGAAACCAATGTCAGACAATCCTTTCATTTGACGACGCTCAATTTCCAGCTGTAATTTGGATTTAATGTCTATTGGCAAAAGCAAAATGAACACTGTAATTTCCAAATGCCACATTACATTCATTATAAATGCTTGGTAAACAAAGGATCCTGGGTTTCTACTGAGCTCAGGCAAAGCCAAGCGAGTCTGAACCAATCGTATCCTATTTGCACGTCTGGAGTTTGGATGCTGTAATTAGTGTTGTGCGATGGAGCCCTCTTCAGGAAAATCACATACTGATTGCTCATTACAGCCTAATGAAAATGTAATCAGCCATAAATGAAAAGCATTTCGATATTTTTATCGCTGTCCGTGAGCCGACGCGGGTTTTATACTGTAAAGTTATGTCTAATCTTTTGATCGGAAGGTATCAAATATGTTTGTGTGATTAGATCGGTTTCCCAGCTGCTAGAGAATTTCACACTCCATAGGCAGTACCATCTTTGGATGTCTAGAAGATTTGATTATGACATTTAGATTGTGTGAATATTGCACTGCCAGTATCTCGACCACAGCGCATTAAGGCTCTCTCAATTTCTCATCGCATGGATCGGTGCTCTAGTCGCAACAGGGATGTTGGTTATGTAAGCTTTCTTTTTATGTTGTGTAAACTAGTCTGGGCCTTCCATGTCAGTACGGCTCACTCCTGTGTTGGGAATATGTGTGTGTTGAAGTGTGTGTTAGTGTATCCGCTGAAAGAGACTAGGTTATGAAACAAGCCGCCACAGCAAGCATTCTCTTCAATATGGATGTTAAGCAGAACCAGACAAAGCAAAGTATAATAATCAATCAAAATAATAGTTCTATACATATATTGCAAAGGCTTAATGGTCCCAAATATTTGGTACAACATTTTCAAGCCCATACAAATAATAATGTAATGGCATATAAAAAACATATTATTCAAAGGAGCTTATTGTGTATACATTTTTATCTCTGCAGCCTGTACTAAGTTTCTGTCTCCTAACTTAATTTTTTGCACTTAAGTATGTTTAACGTCACATGTGAAATTAGAAGATAAATGCACCATATTTAATTCAGTTTTGTTGCACCTAACATTTTAAAAAATTATGATCCACGCTATAATCTAACAACTTCACATAACACAAACACTGCTATAAAAAGCAGATGGTTATTAAAAACCGTTTTTCTGCATTGCAATGTATATTTACACACAAACTTGTTATGAAGCATTTTGTCAGAACATGTTGCTTTTTTCAGTCATTTGATTGACAGCATAGCAATTGGATTTGAAGTCTGCAGTGCTTAGAAAACAAAGAATCAGAAAAGCGTATTTAGTTCCTGTACCTCAAGCTCATCTGCTCAGCAAGGCGTTAAGTAAACGCTCACATCTAAAACCCAGATAAACCTCTTTATTAATTATTCATGAGAAACATCAGTATTTCATGAGCATTTGCCCAGTCTCACTCCCATTCATTTAAAAATGTTTTTCATTGAGCTTCAGTTTGATTAGTTAAGTTTTAACTTGAATGGTCAATGGAAGTGTCCTTTTGAGGCGCATTCAGCTAACAGCAGTCCAAACGGCAAATGCTCCTTAAAAAGGTCCCCGTGACGAAACCACAATTGTCTGACAGTTTGCCCCGTGAGACGGCCACTGGATAGCAAGGCCAATAAGAGCCATGATTGCTCATCACAAAGCTCCCCCCCCGTTGAACCCGCGTCCCCCCGACCAGGTTTTTGTTCCAGCATCTGGTGGCCATGAAAGCTTCGAGTTTGTCATCTTGCCATCCCATCTGAAGATCATCGCATTTTTTTATTCTACCCCACAGAACGGACCACTGTGTCTTGTTTATGATTGCTACTCATTTAATCCAGTAGTCATATGTGCACCTTGTCGGTCAGATGAACGCACCCCAAATAAAACTGGTCGTATTGTACCGGAAGATACTAAAACTGATTGCACCAGTAGGAGATGAAAAATACCTTAAAATATCAAGGTCAGCAGGTTGTCATAGTTCATGTTGATTCACTGTTTTTTAATCTAAAAAAAAAATTTAATAATAATATTGTGGCTGAAGTCCCCTTTGTAATTTTTCAGGCTAAAGAAAAGTTTTGTTTTCATCAAGGCTTGAGATCAATACCTCATTGAAGTGCTGTCCTGAGGGTTTCCGCTAATGCTGCCCGCTGCTGCACTTCTCAGGAAAATAGGGAGTGACAGAGGGTCACCGCTGCTAGGTTCATCTTCCCCCGACCTTTACGTCCCCTTTGGGGATCTGTCTTTTTCACTGGGACAGGATGTAACCCAGGCACAGCAGAGGGCAGGAACAAAACAAAGAAAAGTTGCACCATGATGTTTGTAGTCGCCCACCTCTGCCACCTGCAGCTCTCTTCACCGAGCTCTTGAAAGTCATTGCCTCAAATTTGGAACAATAAGTACAAAGTACTTTAAACACAGTGTGTTTAGTACACCACCGTCTTCTCAACTGGAGCACAATTTGAGCAGCGGTGGCCAAATGCTCAAAAACAGAAATTATTTAAAGTAACTATTTAATGAAATGACAACTAGAGGGTATGACCCCCGGGCAGCGCCCACCAAAAAAAACCCAACATATAAAAAGGAATTTCCTCTTTTGTTTTCCTGAACGTGTCAAAAAGTGAGAAAGTGCAGTGGGTGATTGATTGCAGCGATGAAGACAATGTGGGAAAAAATGCTCAAGGTTGAAACAATGACCAATGAGGCATTGGCAGAGGAGTTGGAATGATTGATATGGGTGACAAAGTGAAGACCCTAGGCTGCCTTTGTGGTGTGTCCTCTTTTTGCCGCCAGTCTCACCAACCCAGAGGCAGGCTTCACGTATCCACCTAAGTAGTCGGGGTCTACTCCGTCCGCTCATCTGGGCAAAGACAGGAACTCAGCACTGGACCTCTTACAGCACTGCAAGACTGGTGAAAATGAGGGGTGAAGAGCGGTCTCTCATGTTGTCAGTTCTACTTTTCATTAGCTGTTTTGTTGTAGGTTTTTATAGAAAGTTGCCTTTAGCCTCAGTTTTACTGGGCCAGGGTTTTAAACAAAAAAACATTAACATACTGTATATACACATGTATACACATAAATATAACATTTAATAAATATTACCACAGTTATTAATTCTTAAGAAACCATTTAATACAAATTACGAAAACATAGAAATGCAGTCTTATCAACTCTGAAGCTGTAAATATAGGAAAAATTAAGTAAACCAATAAATAGATTAAAAATCACAGCCAAATAGAAATTTACAATAAATAAAATGCTTAAAGGAAAGTTCACCCAAAAAAAGGAAAGAAATACTATGTGTAACTGAGCAGACAAGACGTGAGGCGTGTGGATCCATCTGCAAGCTTTTAATAGAGAGAGACGTGGAAAACAGGCAGGGTCAAAACAATGGCAAACAGGTATATAGCGGGCAAGACAAAAGAGTATCCAAAGGAAGGCAGAGCAGCACGGTGAACGTAACATGGGGCGAGGCAAATTGGGAATCCAAAAGAAAGAGCTAGAGTCCAGCGAGGGTCGCAAACACAGTCCGAAACAGAAAGGCAAAGGGTAATTCCGAAACAGGCTATAAATTCCAAGGCAGGTGGAGATCAGGCGAGACGAGATAACAGCCCAAGACACGGGTAAACAGACTAAGAACAAGACAGTATTAGATTAAGGAATTTAGAATGGCTCCGTAAAGTAGCTATCACACGATGAGCGATAAGCGCTAAAACAATACTCGGCAGTTTGAAAGGGATCTGAGTGGGGGTAATATAGTGAGTGTGTGATTGGTTACAGCTGTGTGCAATCAGTGCAATGGATGATGGGATATGTAGTCCGGGATGACATGCAACAGTTTGTGCAGGGTGGTTTTTGGCCGTGAGAGTCAATGTAACGGAAGAGTGACCTCTGGTGGCGATTGAAACGAAGTCCATGGACCGGATTCATGACACTATGGAAGTCAATGGGGACCATCAACTGTTTGATTACCAGCATTCTTCAAAAAATATATATTCGATGTTTCAAACATAAGACATCATGTGGTTTGGAATGATATGAGGGTGAATTAAATTGATGACAAAATTTTTCATTTTTGGGTGAACTAGCCCTTAATAAATATACATATTAAAAGTATAAAAATATAACATTTAATAAATAGTAACATAACCACAAATTTTTAGGAAACCATTTACTATGAATTCTGAATATACAGTATAACTTCAGCCTTATCCAATCAGGAAAGGTAAACGTAGGGAAAAAATAGATAAAATGTTAAAAAAGCAAAGAAAATATATTAATAATAAATAAAATGCTTAAATTATGAAAAGTAAAAAAAAAACGAAAATATAAAATGTAATAAATAAATGTTAAAAAGTAACACAATTACTGTTTTAGGAAGCTAATATCTGAACTATGAAAATATAGAATTGTAGCTTTATCCATAAAGAAACCGTAAATGTGGAAAAGACACTGCAGATGCAGTCTAGAACAATAGAATATAATAACCATTTCTAAAGTTGCAATGTTACCTGCAAGTTTCTGTCTGCATTATTCAAAGCACCCTGCAATTAAATGCCTGTGAGTGACAGGAGAAAGCAAGAAAAATGCTATTGTATTGTGCTGCACATTGTCTTGTTTTTTTTGTGCTTTTTTCTGTCCTGTCTCTCTCACACATGCTCTCTCTCATTACCAGCACTACCCATGCCTTACTGTTTCTGTAGTGAGCTATTTGTACTGGTAACTCCCCAAGGTCGACCGACATCTCCACCAACAGCGACAGCCACAGCCCCTGCTGACAGCCAGTCACATTTATATTTAGCCAGAGAGGAAGAGGAGGAGGAAGAGGTGCCAACTGAATAAGCCCGCTTCCCCTCTGTGCAAGAGATGCATCCTGTAAGATCCGCCTGCCTGCGTCTCTCACTTTCACTCTGTTTCTCTCTGACCCAGAAAAACAGCCCCGGCACGACGGAGAAATGCAGGAGTGCAGACACACCTAAATATAAATAACTTTGTGCCACTTACATGTCTAATGACGGGTCGAAGCCTGAAAACATTAAGAGTTTAGAGTCGGTTTATTCACATTTGAAGAGTTACAATGCCAGGGGATGTTTTTTTATGATATAAAACCATCAAAAAACAACTGATATATTATGATAATTAATAATTTTTTTGGAAACTTCAGAATTCACAGCCTACGGTGGTCAAGCAGGCGTTGGAACACTTTTGAAACAAGCTGGTCCACTTTTATTCTTGAATTCACAGACTTTTGACCATTGACAGCATCTGATCTGCTTTGCACCTTATTCTGGCCAAGAACTGCCCACTTCATATGCCAATCTGATTGGAGCTTGTGATTTTGGCAGGTGCTTTCCATTTCTGCAAGCAATAAGCATCAAACGGTCAGAGAATGACAAACCATTTCTTCTAGCCGGCAATACTGCTAATTAACTAGTTTGGACCTACCCTAAACCTGCTAGAACACCTGTAAACCAGCAACCATCAGAAGCTGGTTTTAGCTGGATCTTGATGCAAAGGATTTGCTTGTTAAAATGATAATAAAGCTTCTCTTCTTCACAAATTTTAGACAGAGAACAATAATTGAAGAGCACAAGTGGAGAAAAAAAAAAACTAGAGGGTCATTTCTCAAGCACCGCCCAGGGAATAAATAATCAACTTGATTTGGTCCAATGCGGCCAGTCACGCTCCATTGTAATTTGAGGGGCTGTTAGGATTAGTTTAAAGTGTGAAATTAATAAAGGGCAAACTGAATGTGATAGAAAGGTGGGAAGAATTGAGATGAAACAGAAGGGAAGGGACAGATGAGAGGCCTAACAGAGGATGAGCGGTGTGTGTGTATTGTGGGGACAGACTGGAGGGCAGTGGGAGGTTTGGCACAAGGACAGAGATTACAGCAGTGTACTTGGGGGAGGTCTGAAAGGAGGATGCTATGACCTTTCCCTGCTCACAACACAGCCAGCACCAGATTCACAGAGAGGAAGACTTGATAGTTTAGAGTCAGAAGTGCTGGTCTCATGGGTGGTCAGCCCACGCTAGATTAGTAGGACATTTATACAGGATGACAGGATGGATCAGCCATCCTTTGAGCATGTGCAGTATAGGGCTGGGCGATATGTCAAAAATATCTTATCGATAATTGCCTTAAAAATATTACGATATCCGATAATATCGTCTACCCAAGCCCAACCTCAGCCACACCCTGCCCCCACAGACAACACTGCCGACATGCACCATAAACACACACCATGTTCAGTTTGGTCTTCATTATTGACACATTAAAATTTGGTTTTACCTTTCTTAGTTTGACCTTAAACTAACAGAAACATTACTGCTTTACTGTTATGTTGGTGTTGCTAATATATTCCACTCTGTTCTTATCAAATTTGTGTTTGAAATTAATTTTGTTTTGTGAGGAGAACTGTTGAGGAAAAATAATAGAACCCAATTTTAAGTTCATCATGGACAAGTTGGACAATTTGGCAGCCGTTGGTCATCGTTTGCAACAAAACTTTATTAGGAGGGGGTTGTAACTATACAAAACTTTATAGTCACATCTCGCACGAACGGCAAGGCGTACGCAGTGGCAGGTCAGGCTGTGGCCTCGTTGCACACGATGGTGGTGCTTCAGGCATATCAGGCTGACCTGCTGAAGGACCTGGGTGAGGGGCAGGGCCTTTCCTCTGCCGGAACGGCTGAGCTGCGGCGCACCACAGACTTGGCCCTCCGGGCTACTAAGCAGGCAGCCTCGGCCATGGGCAGAGCGATGGGTGCTATGGTGGTGACGGAGCGGCAGTTGTGGGTGGATTTGGCGGACATCGGGAAGAAAGAAAGGGGCTTTCTTCGCGATGCCCCGGTTTCGCCCTCTGAACATTTTGGTACATCCGTTGAGACGGTGGTCGAAAAGTTCAAGGAGGCGAAGGCGCGCTCAGCGGCCTTCAAAACCTTCATTCCACGACAGGCCCAGGTCTGAGCCCGAACAACCCAGGGGTCCTGGCCCGTGTTGGTTTGAGGATCAGAGACGGGCAAAGAGGGCTAGTGTCGCGACTCGCGCCCCGTCTCCACCTGTGGGTGGGGGTAGGAAGTATTGTGGGTCAAGGGGAGGCAGGCGAAACCCGATGGGTGAGACCTGGGCAAGGCGCCAGCGCTTTTCCTCTGGGTCAAAGTAATACTTAGGTATTCATTCTCTCCCGCAGGGGGTGCAACATCTACCTTGTCCTCCCCTTTTTCCAATTCCCCTGTTATGACCACCATCTCCAGCTGACCGAGGTTAGCTGTAAAAACCTTTTCAAACAGTCTCCTACTGGGCCCATGATGTTGTTGGTGATTCTATGGCTAGATCATAGTAACCGCATGACTGATGGTCCGGTCAAAAAATCCCCGGACAGAGCCCCGGCAACAAGGCTCGGGGTGGGTGAGTATGATCCANGGGTCAAAAATCCCCGAACAGAGCCCCGGCAATAAGGCTCGTGGTGGGTGAGTATGATCCATAGGTCATGAGAGTGTATACTAATGGGAGACTGAGGTGGTCATGTGTAAAAAATTTATAAAGTTACCTGCAGTGGATGATCTGGTCAGAAAGATCCTCGGAGCAGAGCTGCAGCACAGAGGTCATGGGGGTGAGTATGATCCAAATATCATGATATCTGTATATTGAGGACAGACCGAGATGGCTGTGTGTGTGTAACCATCTATAATTTCCTTGCAGTGTTTCCCGGGACCTGTGTGGTTTTGTCCCTTGCTAGACGCCCTCAGTGAGGTGCCGTTGCTGGGCTCAGAGGCCAGGTGCTCTACTTGCAGTAGGCATGTCACTCGTCGATATATGTCCAGACGGTAAGAAAAGCCGGGCTTTGGCTTCATACCTCTTGGATCATGCGGCCGAACACGGGCTTTTGCGTGAGCCTTCGTGAACATCAGGCCCCCGTGCTACGCTGCAAGGCACCCGGACGGGGCCTGGTCACCCCGAGGGGCTTCCTGGCCACCGGCGTACTCCTTCTTGCTGAGGCATTGAACAGGAGGTACGGGGGCATCACCAGGGTCCTCCTGTGTAAGCTGTCCTAGGCAGAGGTCCCCTCACTAACTGAGATTTTCGAGCGTCCCTTCGTCAGCGATTATGTCGGGTCTGCCAGAACTTAAATCAGATAATATGATAATTCCACGTAACAGGCTTTGCAAGAAATCTCTCCAAAGCCCACTGAGTTGGAATGGCACATGAGCTGTGCGCATTTCTCTAAACTCCCCTAGCTGTAAGATGGGCACTTTGCGGTTGCCCATTCTTCTAAAATTCCACTAGGTGGTAAATAATGGCACTTGTTCTTTGCCCATTTCTCTAAAATCCGGTCAGTAAGGGTTCGCGGTGCTGTCTTCGTCCCTTGGTTTAAGTGGGTACACCCCGGGACCTCTGGGTGCCCCTCAAATAGTGTTTCTTGCCGACACCCCTGAGACAGCACTCCCCTACCTCTGAGGAGGGCGGAGCTGGGCGTTCCCGACCGGCCATTACGTCCCGGGGTGACATAGAACCCTAAGAGTGCTCTTTGCGCACCTTCTAAAAATCCACATGAGTGGTAAGTGTACACGTTATCCTTTGCCACTTTTCTAAAATCACGTAAGTGGTGAGTAGGCACGTTAGGCTTTGCCACCCGTCTAAAATTCCACCTAGGTGGTAAGTGTGCACGCTATGCTTTGCACACTTTCTAAAATCCACATAAGTGGTAAGTGCGCACGTTATTCTTTGCCCACCCTCTCAAAATCCTGTATGGGCAGGTTACGCGTTTTCTGACGTCGGTTCCCGGTTTTCGAGAGGGTTAGCCCCCGATTTCCTGGGCTCCTCTCAACCAGTGTGTCCCGATCGACACACTCAGAAGGCACTGCCCCCCTCGATATCAAGGGGTACTAAGAAGGTGTCGTCTGACGAGCAGGATCCTCTCTGAGGAGTTGAGTTCCTCGCTCCATGGGCTGTCCTCGTTGTAATGTTTAGCACTGCTCCCCTTTCAGGAAAGGGTCACCTAGAATGGGGACAGTATTCCTCAGCTGAGGAAAAACGGAGGTGCCTCTTTCATGAGAGGCTTGAGCTCGCTGTCTTCCAGAAAGACCTCGAACCAGCTGCATCAGTAGGATTGGGCCGTCCTCCGCCTCCCTGATGCGCTGGCGATGTGGCTAGACTGCAGTATGCTACCCCTCTGGTTTTTTTTTTTTTTAATCAGGCTGCTGGTTGGGGGCCCCCCTTCTCGGTGAGAGGTGGGTTGAGCTCCCCCAGCTACAATGAGCTACTGCCAGCCGGGGAAACCCGGCATTAGTAAGGGTCGAGCCCCTTGGGCGTCTGAGGACCAGGCGTGGGTTCCCACGCTGAGATTGTTACTAGCTGGTTCCGCTAGTTGGAACGTGTGGTCGAGTCCCCTTCTCGGTGAGAACTGGGCGTGTTGCTCCCCCAGCTGATAACGGCTAGCTGTCCCACCAATGGAACATGCTGTAGGTCGAGCTCCCGCTGAATGGATGTCTGCTCCCTCAGCTGCAGGTTTGCGGCTAGCCACGCCAGCGAGATAGCCGTAGGTGAGACTGATGACTACTCAGATCTCCATCTATAGGCTGCCCTCCAGAAATGCCACGAGAACCCCCTAGAACGGTTGTATCCAGCTACATATGGACATTCTAAAATCCACATGGTGGTTAGTGGGCACGGTATCTTTGCCCACTTTTCTATAATTCCACGAAAGTGGTAAGTGCGCACTTTCTACTTTGCCCACTTCTCTAAAATCCTTTATGGTAAGAGTTACGCGCACAGCTTCGTTTTCTTTTTCTGAGTGGTCTAAAACCCCGGTTCCGCCTGGGACCCACTCCTCCTGGTATCCTCGAATACCTACTCTGACAGGGTGTTTCCACTAGAGGCCTCTTGAGACAGGCCCTTCTGTAAGTGAGGTAGCCCTGAGTGACAGGCCAAGACCAGTAATTGATCCAATAAGTAGGCTCTAGGTCGTATTCCCTGGAAGGAATCCTTCAGGATTCTAGGCCCTGACGCCACCTCCGAGGAGGCTTCTTTGGACACAGCTGGTACGGTGGCCCCTGCCATCCCGCAGCCCTGGGCACCAAGCCAGCCGCCCTCATTACACCAGAGATCAATCTCGAGAGACTGACTCCCGTGTTAGACTATTGGTAGCCTGGGTTCTACTACCAATCTTGTCCCAGTGGGACCTGCACACTGTGAGGCCCTAGTAATGTCCCTTGGCAGCCTAGGTTTCTGGCCGTCGGGAGTAATGTCACTGACAGCAGTCTAAGTCCAGACAAGGGCAACTCCCATAGCGCTATGTGGTAGTTGGTACTTAGTGCTCGCCATGGTTCTGGCTGGCACTCCCCTCAGCATGGCGGCGTGGGTATCCGTTCCCCATAGCGACCCCTAGAGGAACGCAGTTCGAAGTTCCCATGAAAGGGAACGTCTCGGGTTATCCTAATAACCCGAGACTTTACTTTCATTTTTGGTTTTTTTTTTTTTTTTTTTCTGGACAGTATAATTTTTAGAACCCTTTTTAAATCTTAATAATTGAACTTATGAGTTTGGTTTGAAAGAGTGTAATTGTTGTGGTGAATGGATTTTTACAGAATACTTCACAGTTTCATGTCTCTTGGATCACTCAGCACTCTTTCTTCTCACATAATAAAATTATTAAACTCAAATCAGTAATCATTCTTTATTTATTTTTTCATATTCCATTTAGTTGATCATTTAATAAGTGAGATAATACTATCAGCTGGACATTATCGTAAATTATACAACAGTTTTAGTCCTCAAATTTGATTGGTTGAGCAGTGTTCCATGAGCGCTGATATAACATTCTTAACAGCACTGGGAGTTTTCCCTTTTTGTATCACTCTGCTTATCTGTGCTCTGTGTTTGCATTAGTCGTGGGGATTTTTTAGTAACATTTTCTGTGAGTTACATTATTATACCAGTAGGTGGTGTTCATCGACTAATTGAGTGAGTCATTTGGTCAACCGATTCATTCAAAAATGTTGATTCATTAAGCAATAAATCAAGTGGCTGTCTTCATGAATGATTAACTGAATAATAATGAATTCATAATGAATAACTGGTCAATTAAAAAACACACACACACACACACTGATCGATTCAGGTATGAAACAAGAAACTCTTGCTATGAGTAAGGCATTGAATCATTCATTCATTCATTCAACTGATTCATTCAAAAACACTGATTCATTCAAGAATTGTAGGTATGCAACAATTATGCTGCTGTGTTGGCAAAGCAAAAACAGATTTACTACCAAATTTGTGTATAAAATGTAAGTTACTCAATATTAACATTGTTCATTGAATTATTGTAATAAAAGCAATATCTGCTTTGCAGTACATTATTCCACGTTAGAATGCAGTTGTTTATTGCCTAACATTACGTTCCAAGACACTTTTTGCATTATTCATTCATTGTAATCTTAAAATTATATTATTTTAACATTAATTTCCATTATAAGATTTTGTTTTCTCACACATACTGATTCTCTGTTGGCTCTGTTTTTGGTCATGACTGCTTTTCTATAATTGCTGTTGCAGAAACAGACAATCCCAAGCCACTAAAGAGACACTTTTTTTGGAGCATTAGGCATACAATTATTTTGTCTGACTGCTTTTTTTATCAAACCTAATGATCCAAAACCCTTATAACACTATCAGAGTATTTTCAATGTATTAATTGACTCTTATAACAAACAAAATTAACTTCCCACAATGCCGTTCACCTTACCTTTTTTTTTTTTTTTTGATGTATTAGCCACCTTCTGCTCATTTTCTACTACATTACATGGACAACATGAATGTCGCAATATCATTGCCACAACTTTATGGCTCACTTGTGGCCAACACTGTATTTTCGTCCTAGCCGTGGTGGCCATTTAGGTTTTATATGCTTTTCTTATGGATGGAAACAACATTATTGGCCAGAAAATAGCAATGGTAGGCCCATTCTCTAGCTGGATAGATAGAGCATTGTTTTATAATATAAGATTGTCAGAGGGGACGTTACAAGCATGAGCTGCGCAGCTTCTTTGCTGCACAGATGGCGGAATCTCATTTGTTGGGCAAAATAAGCAAGGGATTGGAGAGAAAACAATATTAAATGGGAGGGTTTGGAAGTTGGGTAATCCCAACACACTCTACTGGCTGCTTGTACAAAGCTTTATGATAGCAGCTGTACTGGTCATTTGAAATATGACCTTTTCTCCTGCAATGGGTAAAAGAGCATGTGTAGCCAGATGGGGCGGTGTTTGGGGTGAAGGGTAGAGCTGTTTGTCCGATCACTGATCAGGGAGGAAGCTGCACGCTTGAAGGTAGAATAGAAGTGGCTGTATTTTACTTTGTTTTGTTCATTTGTTTATTTGGATCCCCATTAGCTATGCCCTAAGGCATTGCTAGTCTTCCTGGGGTCCACACAACACTTAACATTAATACATTGTTACATACATTAAAAAATAAAAAGTTAAATACATTCTCCACATTCCAAAGCATCTCTATAAACATTTATTCTACCCTTTTAATATCTATAACACCTACTATATAAAAACATATTACTTATTCAACTAATTCCTATACCTCAACCTCCTATAAGTACAGAATTCCAAGGTGTGCCTTTACCTGCCTTTTAAAATAAATTTTCAATTTTGTGAGGAGAAGATGAAGCAGTATGGTGAACTGAGCAAATACACAAAAAATATTTAGGCCTAAGATTTTTGATTTAAGATTTTAATTGCATATAAAATTTCCATTCCTTTGGATTACACAGTTTTAACATAAACTAATAAACTTAAAGGGGTGGTTCACTGTTTTTTTTCTAGGATTGATTGTGTTTATGGGGTGCAGTCTAACATGTGTTAATGCTTTGTTTTTTTAAAAACGCATTATTTTTCACATAATTTACCTTTATTCCACACCGCTCTGTCCCTTCTTTGAAAAATGCACTGATCATTTCCTTCTTTTATGAAGCCCCTCCCTCGGAAATAGGCGATGGGCTCTCATTGGTTAGCTAGCCCAGTGTGTTGTGATTGGCTAAGCCGCCTCTAGTGTGCGTATAACGTCCCGCCCCTCACCTCCTGCAATGTCGGGGCCATTTTGTATTGTAAACAGGGGCGTCGTTAATATCGCTTATCAGTTTGAGCCCGATTGAGAAGCAGAAGATATTATTGAAGAGGATCGTGCAGAACCTGTGCAAGCACGGCTTTTAATGGTAGGCCTATGTTTTTTGTTTGTTGTTGTCTCATACTTTTAGATACGCTGTTATTTGTAAATGCTATACTGCTTATGTAAGCTTTTAATATAGGGTTTTATCCTTTTTAAAGCTTTAATACAGCATGGCAACCGCATGCGCTTCCATGTTTAACGCTTCTCATAGCGATGTGAAAATAAGTGTATAATTGTAAAAGTTCATTTTTGGAGCTGAGCTGAATGAAAGAGAGAGAGAGATGCAGAGAGATAGAGAATGCAGATGTTGGCATACGCAAGGGGACACGAGGACGATTGAGATCCTCTGCGAAAAAACCTCTAGAACATTGATTTTGAAACTTGTGAATCCATTAGAATCGTTAGAAGACAGAATCTCGATTCATATATGAATAGACTTTTACGTGCACCTCTAGTTTTCTCTTCCTCTTCTCTAAAGCAGCGTAGCATGGCCTCGCACCTTTTGCTGCCTTTTCCCGAGGACGGGGTTTATCAGGATTTGTGATGTCACGAACCCGGGAAGTAACTTCTTGTAGTCCCTACCAGCCGTTTATGAAGGCATTAAACTGCCAGAATTTTAAAAGACTATATCTCCGTTTGCATTGAACTTTCAGCTTCGTAACTTTGCAGATATTGTTTATGTTCAGACAGCAACATTAGACACTAACTAACGTTAAAAAATTTAAATCGCAATGAACCACCCCTTTAATTTGATGCATTTTTTTCTGTCATACATAAATGCAACAAGAATGAGATTGATGTAATAATACTAATAAACTGGATGTGTTGTAAGTACAAAATAACCAAGTTTATATATTAACATCATTATATTCAATAAAAACATATATATTTCAATTAATTCAAATTATTATTTGTAAAACGGAATCTTTTCTTGTTCCACAGCTAGCCATATTTAAACCATGTTCATACTTTTTAAACTCATGTCATTCCAAAACTGTCTGACTTTCTTTCCTCTGTGGAATGCATAAAATGTTCATGCAATTACAATCAAGCTTCAAAAGCACCATAAACAGAGATAGGAATCATGATACATTTAATGATTTAATGAATCCTTAATGGTTCCATTAGAAATTCTCTTGAATTTGAGGAAGAAGTCAAATAGAAATGCAATTCTCAATCCAAATGCAGAGTTCATTTCAATAATAAATGTAAAATGGGCTATCATATTTTATGAATTCCCTTTATTTTAGTAAAATACCACAAAAAGAAAAACTGGCTCATAGAGTCATTCACCCGGGAATCCGACTTCATTGGTCATGCTGTATGTTCCCTTTCAAGGGAACTCGCACTGCATCCTCTAGCATTCCCCATAGCGTCCTCTCAGGGAACCATGGTTACATGTGTAACCTGAGATGTTTCCTGTGAGAATGATGTATGCTAAGGAACACTGTCAGACTATTTTAATATGATGTTCTGTCTGCATTGGCAGAAGAATAAATATGCAAGAACTGTTAAAGGAACCCAACATAATGCAAACAGTTTGTTTGTTATTATTTGAATCTATTTGATTTTAGTTAAATAATCATATATTCAAAATGTATTTATTCAACTGCTTAAGAACCAAGTCTGTTAATTGTGAAAACAATTATATTTAATCAGTTAAGTAAATGATTACATAATTTTCATTTTTGGTTCAATGCTTCCTTAAATATAAAAAATGCAATAATCTTGCTTAGCTCCTACACAGAACAAACACAGGGCAGTAATTGCTTGGGGGCAGATTGGTCTGATGAGACTCATAATGGGACGTCACTCAGCGGCACCCAGGTGGGAGTGACCAGATAGCCATCCCTGAGTAAGGCCTTTTCTGACAGCTCTATTCCACCACCCACTGGCAGCATCATCAATAAAGCACACCCCACCCTTCCCCAGTTATCACTCAAATATTGGGCCTTGTCAGTACCAGCACAGAGCCTCTTCAGCAGATTATGCCAAACGTTGCAGGGTCTGTTCTGCAGATAACTGCAAAATAACCTGACTCGTTCTTTATAAGATATTTAATAGCTGGGGGGGGGGGGGGTGTTGGGAGGAGCTTTGATTGAAGGAAGGGTATTGCTGAGCCTGCACACTGCCATAGAAACTCATCTTTTTATTTATTTACAGAGGAGATATCATCTCCTGCCATATTCCACCAAGCAATCAAAACAGGCATGCAAAGATCGGTCCTACCATCCCCCTATTCATGGCCGCTTAAATTGGTCTTATTTCTGATATGTAAATTGCATTCTACCTGAATCGCTTTGATGATCGTTCACAAACTATTTTCTCAGCAGAATTGCTGTGCACACTTGGCATTGTCTGTAGCACAGCAATGCATCAGTATTGTGAATGCGAGGGCACATTGGTGAGATTCCACAGGATATAATGACTGGATGCAGCTTGGCCTGTAAAGCTGTTTTCAAATTAGCGGGGCCTGCGATGATCCTCTCTTGCATTGCACTACTTGACTTATTCCTCCACTAAATAACAAAATGGATAATAGAGAATTCAGTTGCTTTTGATGAGGTGGTAATATTAGCAGACTGCTGCAGTGGTGATTTACTACAGCTAATAACAGATTTGTATTCAAGCATTTCTTCCCCTGTAATGGGAGGACTCGCATCTTGTTGGTAGGGCTTTATGTTGTTTGTAATACAGCCTGGGGAACGTGAAATGTGGGTTTTGATTATTTATATATATCCTATATATCTATTTTTTTTTTTTATATTATTGAACAATTATAATTTATATTTTATAATGGATTTGCATGCACAGAAAAGATTTCATGCAAAATTCCCATGCATATGTACCCTCTCGCATGTTATTTTATTTTATATTATTAACATTATATTAATACATAATTATATATACTGTATATCTAATAATCATCTATATAATATATAATTTTAATGTTATAATATAACTATAAAATGTAATAATGTGATATATATAATTGCAAACTTTCTGATCATTCATTATTTCTGTGCAAAAAATTTTTTCACACAGGTTTTACCCCAATTATGAATGAACCCCGGGCAATTTTACGTCAACTATTATAAAACCATTCTTTGAATTAAACTGGTTGGTTGTTGTTTGTTCCATCCCAGGCAATGATAATCGGTTTATTTTTGATTATGAAAGACATTAATTTAATTCAATGAATATTATGTGTGAAATAACAGTGTTCCGTTTCCAAACAACAAACCCTTTTTGAAATATTCAGCATTGTCTGAAACTCCAGTTTTGCTTTCTAAAAATGAACATTTGAATAGTGCAAATGTGACCATGAAGAAAAATAATTGTAATATTCCTATGATTATGTAAGATATTATAATAAAAAAGTGATTGTGTGTGGCACCACATATTCATCAGTAAAAGACCTTTCCCGACCATTCACTCTGAATGCACAACTACAGGGCTAGTCAAAAGGATTATTGATTCTCATATAATGCTACAAGCGTGTTGACAATGATCTGTGCTTGGTGCTGAGGAAACAGCTAACTAATTATAATAATCACAAAGAAAAGACAGATCCAAAACATAAACGTTTGAAATGTATTCATCAATATCCTTTGCATATATCTGACACCAGAAAGGAATAATCTTTGAGCATTGCAAATGCATTATTATTGTGTGCGTACCATGCACAGAGCATTGCAGTAATTCAAGGTGAAGTCTTAATTCTTTCCCAGACATTTCATAAAACAAACAGTTACAAAACACAGGTGCAAATGGTGGAGAGAAACCATTATGTTGTCTCTTAGGAGCTCCTTGATATATTCTTCTGTTGGAAAGCTCATTAAAAGTTGAAGCAAAAAGTTGGATTTCCATTTTAAGCGTTTTTGAAATTTCAAGAGATGTTATTACAGTGGATTACTGTAAGAAATCATCCTCAAACGCTCGACGTCTAGCAACCTGACTTTGAATGTTCTGGAAAGATTACGCAGCTTGTCTCTTGTAAGGTAAGTACTGCTTACCTGCAGTGCTTTTTGATAATGACAGAACCCATAGACTCGAAAGCATTAACACCCTGCAAGTTTTATGGGGTCACCAAAGAGCACACAGCTATCTCACCACAATATTACGCTATTGATTAAGTCGCAAATTGACCAGTAAGGCAAGGCCTGCCGAGCTGAACCTTGCATAAAGCAACCCTGCGAAGTTGCAGCTCTTCTTTATCATCTATCTCATAATATTCACAGTCTCTGGCAGTATCAGCATCGTTGTCCACCTTGAAACATCCTTTCTTAAGAGTCCAGATTGTAATAGCTTGTAAAATGTGCAGCATGAAGGCAAATAAATTGATTAATAAGATCTCATAAAAGCTGGTTTTAAATAATTCAGCGACTGATTAATAATTAGGGACAGATGCACAGCATTTTCAAAAATGACTTGGAAATGAGATTGTGGTTTTGCTTTGGCTCATGGCTAGCTCGAGATTTGGGATCCCACAAGAGACCAAGACATTTGTCTGTGTGTCTCTGACCCCTTTACTCCTGTTGAGAAGAGATCAGTGAGTGCTAATGAAGATTAAAACAATACTTCAGATTTATGAGATTTCTGGTTTCTTTTATTGAAGTCAATGTGACTTTAGAAAAATGGCATTCACAACCCATTTTACTTGTGGAATGTGACATTTCCCAATGGAACAAGTAAAAATGTAGGGCAGGACTTGATTTGATTCATCAGGAACTGATTGGATCATGAAAAGTGGTCTCTAAATGACAGGGGGTTGAAAAATAAAAAATTAATTTAAATGTGTGTGTGTATATAGATATATTATATATATAATATATATATTCAAACCTAAAACATAAAAATCCAAATTGATTGTATTATTCAATGATTATTTTAATGTATTTGAAAAAAAAAAAAATTTGAATGTACATAAAAAAGAGAGAATTTCCAGTAAATCCAGTGAATCTAGGAATCCTTATTAGTAATAAGTAGTTACAGTCAGTTTTGATTTCATGTTGACTTTAAAAAAGACACATTTTTCTTGAGAACAGCAAGATGCTGTTTCGGTTTATTTACTGTGTTGTTTTAACCCGTAAAGATCCTAAAATAGCTGCTGTTCAGTCTAGTGTGGCTATTAGTTTGAGTTATTTCTGAATGTGAGACACACTTTGCCAGATCTCTCAATCCAACCTTGCAAAGATTCACTCATTAGCATGTGTAGAGTGGTGTGCAAGAGTGTGGAAAGTGTGTCATGTCACGCTGTTCTTACATCACTTCCAGCATTGTATATGTCAGTATGGTTGAGTCAGAGTTCTTCTCAATGTCATTGTCAAAGGATTGAGGTTCTGTGAAAGGAATCTTCTGTTCTCCTCCGAAAGTGCGTGACTCCCTGACAATCCCTCATCTAAATAATATCACGTGTTTTGTGTCTGGAGGGGCTCTTTGTTTATTTCTCACCTTATTGCGGGGTGATAGTGGGATGGTGTATTTTAAGATCCAGCTTTATTTGTGCTGTATTCACAGGCTAAGATGGTAGTCATTCACCTTCATTCCTTCAAAATAGCCCATGGGTATTTTATTAACATTTTTTTTGTCATTTTTATGTCATTGCCTTGTTGCAGTGATAATGGCTTGAAAAGCAGTGGTGTGGATGAATTGTAGGAAACCGTCGTACATTAAACTGTTTTGAAATTACATTAAGCAAAGACCTTTTAGTTATGTAAACTGACGCACTGCATTTAATGCATCATTAGCCGTGCATTACAAATATTGTATGAAGAGATTAAGAGACTTTACGATGAGAAATGTCCAGTGTGTTACTGCCTCTTGAGCAAACTGATATTTTATAAGAGGAAAGTGCCTTCATAAATGGGTGTTTCTTCAACGCCAGGCTTTTATGTAGCAGGAATTGATTAAAACACAGTTCAACTTATTTTTTTTCTCGTTTTTGTTATATAAATGTCATATTGAAACTATATGAACTAAATATTTAATAGAAAAATATAAATACTGAATATTTTACTGTACTTCTATATTTGCTACTTTAAATTGACTTTTATTTGAAAAATCTACCTATATAGAGAAAACCATGCTTGAGATGAAATGAGACATTTGTGTGCAGTAAATCAAGGTAGAAACCACTGTGAGCAGACAGAAGATTGTATTTATAAAATTTTAATGATTTAAAGTATATTTTAAATATGTAAATATTAATATAATAATAGTATGATTTAAATCAAGCTGAATTTTGTAAAATTATGCTAAAAGTCTGTGCATTATTTGTGTTTATTTAGCATACATAAAATGTTAGCAATGAAATTATCCTTCCCTTCCATCAATGTCATTTCCACCACTGAATGCTAACAAACAAATAATATTACTTGAGATGTGACCATATTCTCCTGTGAAGTATGTGTGTTCAATGGTAAAATAATCTAGTCAAAGTATGTCTTAAGACTTATTTTCAAAAAGCTGAAAGGGACAAAATTGGCCAAAGCTGAAGAAATATCCTCATGACCTGAATTTTTCAATGATGTTAAATCAATCGCATTTCATTCTGTCCACACAGCTCTGAAGAAAGGCCGGTTCTGGATCACACCCGACCCCTATCATAATGATGACAACATCCAGATCGGCAGGGAGGTGAAGATATCCTGTCAGGTGGAGGCCACGCCGCCTGAGGAGCTGATGTTCAGCTGGCTGAAGAATGGCCGTCCGCTGCGGAGCTCAGAGCGCATGGTCATTACCCAGACTGACCCAGACGTTGCCCCTGGAGCCACAAACCTGGACATCATCGACCTCAAGTTTACTGACTTTGGCACTTACACCTGTGTGGCCTCACTAAAGAATGGAGGGATACCAGAAATCAGCATAGACGTCAACATCTCCTCCACCACTGGTAAATTATTCTTATCGTTTACAGGTAATAGCTGGTTTTCCTCTTTTGGGACAGTTTGAACAATTTTATCATCTCTATGAGATGGCATAATAAATTATTTTGCATCGCATCAGTTTCGTACATTTAATATGCCAAAATCTTTTTTACATTTTATTTTTACTTTATTTACTTTCATGTTGGCTTTATTTGCCCACCCTACATATTCGAATGGCCACCCCAGGATGGAATCCATAGCACCATTAACACTCATACATTTGTATTTTGTTCTGTTTTTAGGTCCCCCCGCCATTAATTCTTTCTTTCTTTCTTTCTTTCTATCAAATTAAAATATTAATATTGAATAATAAAATATCATAAGAATGTTGACGCTCATGATGAAATATCCAAGCAGTTTTATTTTAGTATTATTTATATACTATTATAGCATTTATTATTATTATTTTGAATTAGCTTTTATTTTCATATTTTTAGGTTTCAGTAATGTGCTACTGTGCTTTGTTAATTTTTTTTTAAAATATTTAGCATTAATTCATTTTCCCAAGTCTAATCAGTGTAGTATTTAATTGTAGTATTTCAGCTTCAAATAATTTATTTTAGTTAGTTTGTTTAACTTTAAGTTTTTCTTCTAGTATTTGTATTGTATTTTAGTTCTACTTTATTTCAATTATTATTTCAATTTTGGTTTTAGTCAACAATAGCAATACTGTAACCAGGGCATACACAAGTTCATATACCTGAGGCCGTTAAATGTCACTGCCATGAGGATTCAAAAAGGTTTACTAAGAACGTCAGTCTTTGAATGTCTATGTTTTAACAAGCTTGGCACTTACAGGAACATGGATTTATTCATTATAAAAAGCAATTAATTAGAAATCATGCATGCATTACTGAGTAAATGCAGAGAAAATGGGGTTAATGGTAGGATGTCAGATTCTTTGGTACAACTGCAAAATTATTATTGAGATCAGTTTTTTACAGTGATTACATTTATTATTATTTTACAGACTATTTCAGCACATTATGGTTTTATAGCTTCAATAAAACAAAATAATCTCAGCCTCCCCCACTGATGACATTTTAATGATACAAATGTCGATCTGAAAGGTTTTTTTCCATCAAAAAACATAGATAAAGCTGTTTTAGGCCTTTTAATGTAGCCAAAATGGGTAATGTGATTTATTTTCTGACTCATTTCATTATGCAAAATATTCTTTGTTTGTTTGTTTGTTTGCCCTGGGTCTGCTAAAGAAGTCATGCTTAATCAACCTGCAGATGCAAGATCTCCCTCCCACCAGGCTCCCTGCAGTCGCAATCGGAAATACATTCAGCATTGTTCTCCTCTTTTTTTTTTTTTTTGTCCTACGTCGTTCCATCCCTTCAGATAAATGATGCTCTTTCCCACTCAATTAGGAGGAGAGAAAATAGATTTGTCTTTTATCTCCAAAGGTGGAAAAATGTATTTTTTCTCACTGTACAGTATTTATCTGTCTTTGCCATCATCTTTCATATCCCACATCTCATACGTGCATAATAGGTTTCATTATGACAGTCCGTTTCTTATATTAAGTCTTTGCCTGCTTTTTAAGACAACCCCAGAAGAATGCACTCCTCCTCACTACCCAACTAGGGCCCTTGTTTTCATGCAGCTCTTTTATTAATGGTGTTGAGCTTCTGAAATGGGCCATGGAGACTTGGACACTTCATGTCCTTATGTTTTATGTACAGTAAAGTAAAGTAAGATTCATGTTTAATGGAAAGGGCCTGTGTGGCACCCCAGTGGCTAATTTCAGAGGGACTGGTGTTTCTGTGGCGTTGTTGAAGATGTTGATGTCTTCAGTTGTCCTGTCTCACAGAGCATGTCATCACATCAACCTGACCCTGCAGTTTCTGAGGTCTGGACTCAATCAAAATAGTTGATGGAAAGTGTTCTGGTCAAATTGTTTAGTCATTTGGGGATTTGATGTGGAAAACTCACATTCCCTTGTACCTAGACGTCATGAGTGCCTGTCAACATTTGAAAGAATGGTACGGGTTGAATACAAGGTAGAGTTCGTCAATAGCATTTGTCCATTACAACAGAAAATTCGTTTGTTTAGTCTATTAGTTAAAGAAAAAACTCTTACAATGTAAGTAAATGAGGCCAGGCAATAAACATTAAACTACAAACTGCTTATAACCGTTGCATGACAGTATTTACATATGCGTTGACATTAGACTAAAGTTGTAGTAGAATAGCTTACTAACTTTGTCTGTGTAAATTGATATTCAATCTTTTGTTGTCATGACAATGCAACAGAGATCATTCCTGTAAACCCAGTAACCTTCACACAATATCCGTGCTAGGATACCAAGAAGGAAGGTGACAGCATCCTTGTTTACATGGAGCTGAGCCGGTAGTTTGCCAGACTGTTGTCTGGAATCAGTAGAAGAACATAAACCTTGTCTGCATACATTTATGATGTCTGATGTGAAAACCAACCAGAAACATTGTTACCTGACACCTGGTGGCTGACAGGATGTCTTTGTTGATGTACTGGCAAAACATATACATACAGATATTATATCTTTGACAAATAACTAGACTTGTATTCACCTAGAACCCACTGCAAAAATTGTGATTTATATATATATTTTTTTTTTTTCTTTCTTCATATCAGAATGATTTCTGAAGGGCCATTTGACACTGAAGGCTGGAATAATGGCTTCTAAAAATATAGCTTTGCCATTACAGGAATAAATTATATTTAGAAAACAGTTATTTCAAATTGTAAAAATATTTCAAAATACAATGTTGGTGCAGCCTTGGTGATAATAAGACACTAAAACGATCCCAAATTTTTGAGTAGTGTAGTAAACAAACTTGTAGTGTTATCGATTTTTCTTCTTGTAATCATCATTATGTAATAAACCCTGTTGTCTTGTATTGGACCCGGACCATGTCTTTAAGGTCTTGTGTTTTTTACATAACATGTTTTGTGCAGTAAAATGATGCACTGTGATATTTTCATAGCTCATTATGATATGATCATTGTGATCGTCATCTGCTCTCTTCTAGTACCACCCAACCTGACCGTCCCACGAGAAAAGTCCCCTTTGGTCACTCAGGAGGGCGACACTGTAGATCTGCAGTGCCTGGTCTCCGGCAAACCCAAACCCATCATCCTCTGGTCCCGTGCTGATAAAGAAGCACCCATGCTGGATGGAAACATGCAAACCGAAAGCTATGACGGAGTTCTGCGCATCGTCAATGTCTCCCGCGAGATGGCCGGCACGTACCGCTGCCAAACCAGCCAGTACAATGGCTTCAACGTCAAACCCCGAGAGGCCATTGTGGAGCTCATAGTGCTGTGTAAGTAATGGATGTGTTTGTTGCTCATGCACTTTAGCTGGACCTAATTAACTTACATTCAGGCTAGAACATACGTTTCTGTCGTGGTTGATTGGCAAACCATTAATTTTCTGTAGAAATAAATGAAAAAAGTATAGGGGCATCATTAATTGTAATTACAGACAACCTTGGTGAGCGATGCACAATGCTGATCTTTTCTGCATGTCTCATTAAGACTCACAGATTCAATTAGCACAGGTGTAGAGGTTAATGCAATGTAATGCATTCCATATCATCATAGCATAGCATGAATGAATTGCTGAAGAGGACTTTGTCTCAGTTTGACTCGAAAATACAGGCACGTGACAGGGTCAGATGTAAGTGTTAACGATCATTTCATTGATGCAGAAAGTGAAAAACATGTTCTGGCTATGGATACATTCCTTACCCTCACCTACAGTTCATGATTTCATAGAATATCAAATTATAGTCAGAATGCAAATGAGATGTATTGTACGGTGACACATTGCTGCCACACACATATAATTTTTTCCACTCAATTATGTCGTAATAACGAGATGTCATGTCATTAAAACGACATCTTTTCTCATAATAACAAGATGTTTTCTCGTTAAAACAACATATTTTCTCGTAATAACGAGATGTTTTCTTGTTAAAACGACATCTTTTCTCGTAAAAACGAGATGTTATGTCGTAAAAACTATATATTTATCTCGTTAAAACTACATATTTTTTCTCGTAATAATGACATATTATGTCATAAAAACGATATGCTTTCCCGTTATTATAGATATATGGTAGACTACATGTGAGCGAGCTAAGCGACTGTCCGCTGCTGTAGCTACAGTCTGACAGAAACCAGGATCTTCACGCTGCTGAAATTATTGAAATACACTGTTTTAAATGTATTTTAATGTAATGGTTTTAATTGTAGTGGCATGTTTATTAGGATTAATCTCCAATCTGTCTGCAATATAGTGCTATACAATAACTGCACTCAGACCCATGACTCGTTTAGGCTATGATCAGATCATATTTCGATTTGTTGTTAAATCAAACTTCAGTCAAATAAAGAAATATTAAGCCCAGAGTCGATTATTCAAAAATAACATTTTTGATCTGATCATAGCCTAAACGAGTCATGGGTCTGAGTGCAGTTATTGGATAGCACTATATTATATTGTAGACAGATTGGAGATTAATCCTAATAAACATGCCGCTACAATTAAAACCATTATATTAAAATACATTTAAAACAGTGTATTTCAATCATTTCAGCAGCTTGCAGATCCTCGTTTATGTCAGACTGTGGCGACAGCAGCGCGGACAGTCGCTTAGCTCGCTCGCACATAGCCTACCATATATCTATAATAACGGGAAAACATATCGTTTTTATGACATAATATGACGTTATTACGAGAAAACATCTCCTTATTACAAGAAAAGATGTCGTTTTAACAAGAAAACATCTCCTTATTACGAGAAAAGATGTCGTTTTAACAAGAAAACATCTCCTTATTACGAGAAAAGATGTCGTTTTAACAAGAAAAGATGTCGTTAAAAAGGACATAACATCTCATTATTATGACATAACTGAGTGGGAAAAAAAATATGTGTGTGGCAGCAATGCGTCACCATAGTATTGCGTACACTTCACCTAAAGTATCTGAAGAGATTTTAATTAAGTATCTGGCATTTTAGAGATGTCAGAAAGATCTGTTATTTCCCATAATGCTCCTGTCATCTTGTTAAAAACTTGCACGCTAATGGACATGTGTTAGAAACAATAGTGGCACATGAAGTCCTTCCCAAGACAGATTGTATGTAGTCCTTTATCCAGTTGGCCTTGTCGAAAGTATTGTTCTCAACCACTGCTCTTACATGTACTGTATGGCATGACAGGTCTGCTTTGTAAAAGAACTGCATTTCAGGGCAATTCACGCACGTAAACACATTTTGTACTTTCTCCATTGAAAAAAAAATTTGTTTAAATGACCTCTGTGTATACCTTAATTAACAGTGCATTCTGCTAGAAGACAGATTTCATTGAAAACGTGCTCTTGGAGGAACAAAATGTAGCATTGGCTGAAAAGCGCTCAGCACTTCAAGATATAATTGCTAAAACTGTATGGATCCACAAAAAAATCATTCTGGCTTGAATTTTAAATAACACTTCACAATACTATCTTGTGTCAGCATTTTACTTCTCTAATGTCTTCAGACTCATTTTTTGTCTAGAGGGCCAGATTGGTCTGAAATAGCCTTTGTGGGTTTCCTGTTGTGCTCTGAGTCAGTGATTTTGTTTGTTAGTCACGATTCACTGCTTTTATTTTGTTTCTCTGTAATTACCCGGTCTCTCTGAGCTTTGTTTTTTGTTACACCCTACTATGAATTCAGCATGTGTGATCATTATGTCCTATTTAGGTGAATCAAATAATCCTGACCTTTGCATATTGCACTGGCTTAGTGAAAACTAATGAACACAAGATCTCGTAAGTGCTGTAGACCGTCTCATGAAATTTGCTTAAACCCATCATACTTTGCTCTAGGATTATTATTATTATTTCTACATAAAATGAAAGCTTGTTTGAAATCGAATCATTTTCTTGGTGAGGCAAACGCATGTCAATTGTCACCTGCTTTTTGGGCCATGATAATATAATTCAAAACTCGACTGTTCAGTGAAGTACTTTGTCACAGATGACTGTCTTGGCAGTTCAATTTTTGTAAGTTTTTATGCAGACAGCAGCACTTTTGTCCTTTAGAAATTTGCTTATACTTCACCCAAACATGAGAATTTTCATGTTTCATTTTTCACTTACTTTCTTCTGAGGAACACAAACAGAGATATTTGGAAGAATATACTAGTCATTTTTTGAAAGCAATTATAATGAATGGAGACTTTAAAAGCTTCAAAAAGGACACAAAAGTGCTGGGAAAGTATCATAAAAGCAACTTAGATTTATTTGAAAAAATGTGCCCTATTGCAGAATTTCTGTGAAATTGTATTACATTGATTCTTGCATGTTTCACAACACTTTAAATGTGAAATATCCAGCGAGTGGTGCTACAAAATGTGAGGTTATTATTCATTGAAGTTGTTATTCATTAAACATCTCACCCTAGCTCCCCTCAATGTGTTTATGAGAGGAGTAGTGATGTCTAATTTGTGAATGAAACATACTTTTGAGTAAGATCTATTAATTGAATCAGTTGATTCAGTTCACCAAACCAAATTGAAGGATTCACTGATCCAGTCACAGCGGTTATTATGTCAACAGCTCACTGGAGTCTGTTTCTCACACAAAACCATTGTATGATTCAGAAGATCTGGAATAAAGCAAGGTTGTGTGGACCACTTTTGTGGTTCATTCGCCTCCTTTTTGAAACTTGAAAGCTCTCAAAGTACATTGAAAAAATTATTTCTAATTTCTCTTTTTGAGTACCACAGAAGAAACAAAGTCAAACTTGTTTGGAATGACATGAGAGTGATTAAGCGAACATAATTTTTGGGAGTACTGTCCCTTTAATCACATTCTTCAAATCTCCATTTGAAGCAGCCATATATGTTACACTTCTCCGTGTTAGTAGTAGTCTAATGACAGATACAAGCTTTTTAGCAAAGCCATCATTTCCTGCTCAGCAGAAGCCCAGCTAGCATAAGCATTAGCTACTCAGAAAGAGTAACTGTATTTGATGACTCATTCTCCACCACTCTAACTTATGTCATCTCTCCCTGTGTGATAAAGGCTGCTTCCTCCCCCTCCATCACAGACAGAATGATTGTAGTTGAATAGTCGAGGGGGGGGGGTCCAGAGGTAATCCTAATGCTGCAGTCATTACTTGCAGAAGTCCAAGGCACAAATGTATGCCAGTGGATAATGTCTGCTTATGGCTGTGACAGCTGAACGGGTTCTGCAACAAGCACTAGAACTGCAGGGGTGGAGACAGACAGAGTGAGAGAGAGAGAGAGAAGAAGAAAGGTGGGATAAAAGAAGCACGAAGACAGATGCTGAAAGAGTGAGGGAGGAAAAGAAAGAGGCGGAATGATGACAGGGCAAGAGAAAGTGTGGTGAGTGTACAGAGTGAGCATGTTTGTGCGAGTAAGTAAGGAGGGGGTTTGTTGTCCATCAGAGAGATTGCCCTGGATTTCACTCTGTCAAAGCTCTTCAAATCTGCATTACTTTGTTATATTGGTAATAAAATGAAACTCTGCCCTTGCGTCACAGAACAACTAGTCCAGAGGTTAATGCCTGAAGGCCATCTGCTAACTTACCTCTTGGATTTTCCCCTTTTTCATCGCCATTTAATCAGGACAATATAATTTTTGGAACAACTGAACAGTTGAAGCTAATTTCTGAACAGTATATGCATCCATCTATTACTTTGGTTTGACTTCTATCTATCTATCTATCTGTCTGTCTGTCTGTCTGTCTGTCTATTACCCAGAGCTGCTCTATGGACTGTAAACACCATATTTAAAGAAATGTAAATATTTATTAATTATTTTTTAGATAGATTGATATATAGATAGATTGATGTCAAAAATACATCATTTAATATAAGATGTAACACAGCACTGCCCCAATAATGCAACTGACATGTCCATCATCTAGTCCGAAACTAGCCCGTCTCGCACTGTCCCCAGGCCATCAGACCATCTGTTTAGCCTCATAGACAAAAACAAGACTGTGAAGGACATACGTACAGTTGTTCAATTGGTTGTACTCTGTAAAAGTCTTAAATCATGTCTAATTTTCACAACCCATGTTTTTTTTCCTTTGCTAATTTTTTTTTGGAAGGACACTGCCTTTTCCTATTGTGCCATTCGTAGTCATTCATGACTCTTTTACTTGGACTTAGACATTGACCTATTAAAATGGGACTATTCAGTGTGAAATGAAGTGCTTGTGAATAGCTTAACAGATCTATATGTCATGTGACTGCTGTATGAATGTGTCTTTATGATTACATTTCTTTAGTTTAGTGAAAGCCATTCAACCTGTCAAAAGCTGCTATATACGTTTGCTTTGTCTTTACATCATGAAGGATGAGTTTGATCTCTATAGAAGTCTCTGTTCGTGACTCTGATGTTAACAAGACGACCCCAGCATGATCCTTTCCGCATTCATAGCTCTCAGCCTTCTGTTAGCATTCGGTTTAATTGCTCCTCAAAAACCACAACTTGCTCCAGCACTCAGGCTGACTGCCACTGACCTTGAACTCCTGCCCTGATGGAATGTTAGGTTGAAAATGAACCGCCTGAGGACATCTGAAGAGCAGCAGACCATAATTTGCACGATGATTCTGTGTCCAAGTTTGGAGATGAAATCTTCCTTGCTCATCTGGACTATTGTTGACTCTGATTTAAAGGTGAAGTGTGTCATTTCTTTTGATATTCAAATACTTTCTCACAGCTTATTTGCAAAAATAGATATTAGTAATCATTTGTAGATTAAGTTCTACTGAAAGTGTAAACACTCTGACTCTGTGCTGAAGCAAATCTCAGAGAAAAATATAAGAAATAGAAATTAAGTTTAAACTAAGAAATGCGGTCGAACTGTGATATATAAAGGTGATATATAAAATGAAGAGAAATTCTAAATTGAAGTCACAATTTATTTCTCATCACATTGAGACATATTCCCAATTGCAAGATATTAAGAAGATATAAAGGAACACTGGGAGATCAAAAAAATCACAATTGTGAGAAATACTTGCAATTATGAAAGATAAAGTTGTGAAATATAAAGTTGCTGTTGCGAGAAATGAAAGTTGCACAATTATGGGAAATTAAGTCACAATATTTAGTGAAAAATATTTAATCATGAGGTGGAAAGCCCGATTTTATTTTATTTATTTACTTTTCTCTTTTTTTTGAGCTAATGACCTGAGCTGTAAATTTATTTTGAACTGTCAGAAAATATTGGTTTATTTGAGCAGCCCAGTTTATTTATTTGTTAATTAATTTTTTGGCCCAATGACCTAAGCCGTAAATGAATCATGTATCAAAATACGCCCACCTTCTCAAATCATGGCCAAGTAGTTTGCACACTTACTGGCCTGTAATACTCCTGATCTTATTCCTCCTCCTTGTTCCCCAATAATTCTCTTCCTGGCCATGCCAGGGCCACTATTGGCACTTTTCCACTGCATGGTACGGCTCGGTACGGTTCACTTTTGGGGGGTTTTCCACTGGGTACAGTACCTGGTACTTTTTTCAGTACAACCTCGGCTGAGGTTCCAAGTGAACCGTACCGTTACCAAAACGTGACGTGTAAACTCTGCTGATCACGGATTGGCCGGAGACAATCGTCACTACCTGCATCATTGAACTTGTGACACAAGCACAAAAGAACCGCTAGATTTAAATCAGCACAGCCAGCGAAGGACCGAACGCAACTGTTTTGAACGAGCGCACCTTTTTTAAACAATCAAATTTTTGTTGTCTGTTGCGGAAGTACAGACGTTCCTCTCGTTGATAGCAGAGGAGTGGATCCAGCGAGAGCTTGATGGGGCGATGCGGAATGAACAAGTTTTTTTGGAGTTGTGGTAGTAGAGGCGGGCGCAACTATAACGACATGTGAATAATCCCGCCCACTCTAAAGCGTTACTGAACTTCAGTGGAACACAACGTTGCCGCGCCAACCGGGTGCCGTGCCGTGCCGTACTGAGCCGTACCGAGCCGTGTCGTACCACGCAGTGGAAAAGCGCCATAAGAGAACTTCTTCTGTCCACTGTCACTGTGTCAAGGTCTGCTGTAATATGGCTGTCTCTTTATATAATCTCTGTATGTCTGATGCAATTACGTGCAATTCAGTGTTCGGTCCAGAAATAACTGCATTTTTATAATGGACACAAAAAATTACTGGAAGCAGAGGTCTGACTTTTCAAAAAAGTGAGTCAAATATCTAGTGTCCAGACCAAAGGCAAGTACAACTGGAGTATTTTTAATGCACTTGAACCCAATTATCTCGTGTCACTTGTCAAATGTTGACACGGACGCCCCACCTACCACTGCCAGTCAGGGGGTTAATTGAATTCATTTTCAGATCATGTACCAGCAAAAACTACCGATCCATAATTAAGCACACACTGATACATGCAAGATGGACAATGATTGCCACAAAACCAATGACTGTGACAGAATCGTAACCTCATCACATACAATTTTTGCAGGAGGCGAACAGCTGCCAGTTGTAAAGGTCAATTGGCACTCTTGTCGTTGCTCACATGCGTTTGATGGGGGACTAGACCAAAAAAAGGAGGGAAACAATAACAGAAAGGGAGGGAGAAATAGAGAGGGCATCAAGTGAGCTTATATTGTCATTTTCTCAGGAGCGGTGTTCACTGACAGCTGAGTCTCTCTCATTAGGATGTGACATTTTTTTAAACACTACAAATCTTCTCGGTCTCAAAGTGCAAAAAGCCTGGCTTGCAGTTGCAGGATCTTCTATTTGTAGAATGGGGGGTCTTCTTTTTTATCAGAGAGGAGGTGGTGGGACTGTTAATTCTGCCATGAGATTAGATTTTGATGATGGATTCTCATATCGTCATGTTAGTTAAGCAGACATGATGGATATGACTGCCGTGCACCTTGGACTCCCAACACCTTGGACTGAAGTAAGATTTACTTGCATCTAAATGTGGCAAGGCTGACTGATTATTAATGATCTAATATATTTTAATGAAGGGATAATTGCAGTTAAACCCTGATAGTAACAACCCACCTTCTCCTCTTCACATTCTCAAAGCTGCCGTAGAAACTCGTCGAGAAGATTCTCCTTCACAGCAACTTTTTCCTCACTGAATCAGAATGAGTGTCGTTTACAAAGTTCCACACATCACAGTGATCAGCAGTATCATCACTGAAACTAGTCAATCTGCTAGTAAGGTGGAAGTGATGCTATTCTTAATCATGTAGTTTTCAGTAGTGAAACAGTTCTATTTTATAAGTAGCGAGTTGTGTTGCTGCAACATTATTGACAATATTTCAGAAATGAGAACTTGTGTGTACAGTATTCTATGATGGATGTTTAGAATTATTACAAGTAATCATAGATTAAAAAATTAATGACTCTTCTGAGTGTTTCTTTTCAATAAATCAGTTGAACCAGTTGGAAACATTGAAGTCACATTATAGGTTCATTTATGTATTTATTTACTTATAACAGGCCATAAAGTGAGTAGTTTTGCTGCATTTTTCTTTTGTTTATTTTTGTTTTTCATGGACCTGCCGTCCAGCTCCTCTTGCTTGAGCAGGGGGATCGCTCCCTTGAGGACCACACAAGGGATTTTTTAGATCTAGTATTCCTGACGCATTACCCGAACAGTTGCCTGTGCATGTTTTATTACGTAGGACTGAACACCGCCACAAAGGCTAAGCTGTCCGGGCATGGTCCTCAAGACAACTTCATCGCATTTGTGGAGTGCGTGCTAGTGAACTGTTGATCGCCTTTTACCATCGGCCCAGTGGAGGAAGTCACCAGCCCCACTCCAGACCCAGAGCCCAGCCAGCCATCACCCCACTGCACAGAGCGTCTGCCAGAGCCCACCGCAGATGGAGAGCCAGAGCCCGCCGTGACAGAGCCAGTGCAAGAGGATGCGCCTGAGCCTGTTATTGGCCCGGAGCCCGAGCCTCACGATGCATCTGACCAGGTGTGCAAGCCGGCAACAACGAGCGTCGCAGAGGGAGTATTAGTGGAGATCGCCGGCTTGGAGGGAAGCCCCGCCCACACGCCCGCCACTGAGAGTGAGCTGCAACTGGCCTCTAGAAACTATTTAAAGGAACTGATGGACATCTTTGATGTAGATTTAATTAACTGGTTTGGGGAGTTTCCTATGTCTCCTGAGTCTCCGCTGGTTCCGCCCAGCCCTAAATCTCCAGCATCTCCACTGGTTCCGCCCAGCCCTGATTCTCCTGCATCTCCACTGATTCCACCAAGCTCCTGTTCTCCTGAGTTCCCACCTAGCCTCAGAGTTCCCATCCTCAGTCAGCGCTATCAGGGCACTCTGATTCACCTCGGGCGTTCCAGTCTCTAGCTCTGCCTAGGCGTGAGGATCCCCTGTCTCCGCCTCCAGCCTTTGAATCCCAGACTCCACCTCGGTCCTTTGCACCTTGGCTCCTTGCTCCCTGTTCTCCACCATGGCCCATTATCCCACTGGCTCCACCGGGCTCCCTCGTCCCTCCGGCTCTGCCTTGGTCAGTTTTCGATCTTCCTCCGCAACGTGATTCCACTCCTCCAGCTTCGTCTCGTCCTTCCATCCCTCTGGCTCTGTCTGGCTCCTCCTTCCCTCCAACTTCACCTTGTCCTCAGTCGCTCCGGCCCCCCCCTTGTCCACCTCGCTTGCATGAGCCGCCAACTCCATCTTGGCCCTCCGGACCTCTGGTGTCACCCTGGCTCTCCGTCTGCTCTGCTCCACCTGGGTCTCCACCTCCAGTGGTTCCATTGGTTGTCCCCAAGGTGTCATCTGCCAAGTTTACACTATGGCTCCTCCCTCCCTCGACTCCACCATGGGCCTCAGTCGTGGCTGTTCTCTGGATCTCTACCTGGCTCCTCCTGATCCTGGCTCGTAAGTTCCACCTTGGTCTCTCCATACACCTTCTCCCCTGGTTCCCTGTCCTGCATGTCCTCCGCGTCCTCCTCCAGAGCCCCCTTTCTGGGAGGGGGAGCTGCTGTAACAGTTATGGAATTTTTGTTGTGTTTCTTCCTGTTCACCTGCCCTGTTTTAATTCTGTTGCCCTAGTTTCCTATTAGTCCTGATTTGTTTCTATGGTTACTTATGATTTGCAGCTGTCACTCATTCATTAGTCTCCTTATTTATATTCCCTGTTCTGTTCAGTCGTGACCATTGTGGCACACACAATGGTAAATTTGCGTTACCATTGTGTGTGCTACATTTGCTCCTGCGATTCTCCTGTCTGTATTCATTTATAATTCAAAGAGTTTTTTTGGATAATACTCCTTTGTTGTGCACTTTAATTAGTACAACACGTTACACTGTGAAACTGTGATTTTTTTTTTTCAAGAATCTTTGATGAATGGAAAGAGCATTTATTTAAAAATAGCATTTATTTGAAATCTTTTGTAACATAAATGTCTTTTATTGTCACTTTTGATCAATTTAATATATTTTTTGCAGAATAAAAGTATTAATTTATTTTTAAATAAATGAATAAAAATTTCTGAGCCCAAACTTTTGTATAACACTAGTGTATAGGCCTACATGTGTAGCTACCTTTTTCCATTAACTTGTAATATATCATGTACTGCTATAATTTTTTGAGTGTCTTGCCCAACTCTGCATGTTTATTTATTAAACAGTTTGACTAATTTGATTTGACATGTTTAAATCCATTTAGATGATTTTTCCTAAAATAAGTGCAGAAAATGCAATAAAAGCCCACAGATTCCATCTGGGCACAGCGATAAGTAATTGCAACTTGGACGAGCTCTAAGTAGAACTGATGTAGGCTTTGAGAAGCTGTTACAAGAGAGTTTTTTGGACAACGGATACTTATTCAATGTGACAAAACACTGGGACAGCTCATATGCAAATTCTGATGTGGTATATAAGAGCAGTGTGGATCCTCATTATGAGGGGATGAAATTGGCATCCTGATCCTAGTGGTGTGGAACTGGGATAAGTGCTGGAGAATAGAGGAATATTCCACTCCTCGGATGACACAATACCAGTGTTCCATGCTTGATGTTCGTGTAGCATAGCATTCGAAACTGGCTGCCAGCCTAATTAGCAGAGAACTAATTTATTCCCAATTGTATTAATTTATGAAAAAGAGCGTATGTTCATGCCAAAGTCCTAAATGCAATTCAAAGTACTATCACCATTCATGCATCAAGCCCAGCTTTTAGTCCCCTAAGAAATTTACCAAAATAGAACAAAAAAACGTATTATTGCTTTAGTTAATACTGGACACAGATTTATAAAGAGGGTTCTCTGGGGACTTGTTAATTAGTAGGTTTTATCACTCATCTTTACGAAAGCCTGTTGTCATGTTATGTCATGTAATTGCGTGTTACACAACAATTTCTCACACAGGTCAGAAACAAATGTTTTTGTGCTGCTAAACAGTCAGAAAGTCTTCACTGTAAAGTATTGTCATCTATGTGCAATTAAGTGCCTTAATAACGATACAGAAATCGATACAAATGATTCAAAAGTTTTAACAGGAAGTCTCTTAAGGCTACGGTGCCCGACAGTAGTTCTTACTACTTTGTTTGACTTTTTGTTTGTTTTTTGTTTTTATTTCAGGGAAAAATCAGGAGAAAGAAATGACCTCTTGCATCTAATTGTCACCTGTTCGTGTGTTCTCTTCCCATTTGACATCATAGAAATTAAGAAATCCATTGTTAAAATCCTGCTTTCTTTGAACATGAAATACAAATTGACCCTATTTACTGTCCTAATGCACATTCCTTGTCTCGTTGTAAATGATTCATCAGTGAATGGTATTCTGAACAAAAGAGTATTTTGATTAATCTTTAATCAAAAATTGAATGACTTGCACTTCCACTGAAATGACCCGCCGTGACGTCTCGCCCATCTATTGGTCTGATTACACACAAGGTTCAGATCCCGTCACGCTGAAGGGCGTTTCCGACGCAGCGTCTCGTTCCCTCGAGGAACTAGGGTTACATACGTAACTTGAGACGTTATTGAGTAAAAACTTTGTGTTTTTCAGCAATATATAGCTGCAACATATCTGAAGTCTATATGAATTGAATTTGCAAGCCATTTACATTTAATCTAGTGAATTTATGAGTGAAACAAGATATTCAATTAAGTTTTATTTTATTTATGGAGTTTATCCATTATAAATGGGCTTGATCATAAAAAGTGTGTGCTCGGGGCCCTCCAGCGTGGGCGTAATCCCGTTGAAATGAGGCGGGGGAGAACCAAACTGGATTCTGTAGCCTCTGGGACACATTTGGCAGTAGTTTCCACGCTGCCAAAACGTCTACTAAGGGAATCAGTCTCTCGAGACTGATCTCTGTTGTAATACGAGCAGCCAGCTCGGTGCCCTGTAACGCGAACCGGCAGGGAACAACCGAACCCGCTGCTCTAGAGACCTCCGCGGAGGTGGCGAGCCTCTTAGCCCCGCTACGTTGCCGGGTGGTGACTGAGAGTGGCGCTCGCAGGAGACCGCTGTGCCCTGTAACTCTGGCAGGGTTAGCAGATCGGTCTCCTGAGGGCACTGAGGTGAGATGGACACCGTGTAATGCGGTGTAACCCGCTTCACCCCAGAGGGGACTGCCCTCATAAGTTCTTGGCCAGTGGCGTCAGGACCTTCTTCAGAACTATGAAGTACCGCTTGTAGAACCCGGACTGCCTCGCATGAGGAGGGACCACCATGATGGCCTCCTTCCTCAAAAGAGTGACTACTTCTTGTTCCATGACCAAAGCCTGCTCGGGGCCCACCACGTGGGCTCCCCGGGGGGGGGGGGGGGGGGGGGGGGTCTACAGTGTTCCTGACCCACTGAGACACATTTGGCAGTAGTTTCCACGCTGCCAAAACGTCTACTAAGGGAATCAGTCTCTCGAGACTGATCTCTGGTGTAATGCGAGCAGCCAGCTCGGTGCCCTGTAACGGCGAACCGGCAGGGAACAACCGAACCCGCTGCTCTAGAGACCTCCGTGGAGGTGGCGAGCCTCTTAGCACCGCTACGTTGCCGGGCGGTAACTGAGAGTGGCGCTCGCGGGAGACCGCTGTGCCCTGTAACTCCGGCAGGGTTAGCAGACCGATCTCCTGAGGGCACTGAGGCGAGACGGACACCGTGTAATGCGGTGTAACCCGCTGCACCCCAGAGGGGACTGCCCTCATGAGTCCTGGGCCAGTGGCGTCAGGACTTTTTGGCCGAGGACCTCTTAGTCTTAAGTACGGTCCGCAGATCCGGCTTATACTTCGAGGCCCCCGACCTAGAGCGTCGCCTCGACCCACTGTCTCGACACGGGGGAGTACGTGAGGCCACGCTCTGTTTTTCTGTTTTTGTGCACTGCTGACCGCCTCAACCTCCTCAGAGGAAGAGAGGTAAACACGTGCTCTCACTCGAGAAAATGTATTTATTTATTTTTTCCCAAGTGCCTCTGTATATCTAACTTCTCATAGTCAGAAAAATACTTCATTTTATTCCTCAGAATTAAATGCAGTCAACAACCAGAGGGGTAAATACGGTCTGGTGAGTAAGATTTACATCGAAATAGAATGATGTAATATACGCGTCGCCTCGGCAGCACGCGAGCCACTCAGTCACACCAACAACATCAATCTCCTCAGAAAAAGATGGCCGCATCAGCAAGCTCTCACTCAGAGGGGGAAGAACCGCAGCGCGGGCTTCCAGCCTCGAGAACGAGCTCTAGATCTAGGGAACACAGGTGGAGATAGGACGAGCCGTCTCCAACCCGTCCACCAGATCATGTGCGATTCCCACGAACTCAGTCGCCGCCGTGCCTCAGCAGCAGCGGGACTGCAATCGCAAGATCACAGGCACGGACACACTCCTCGGAGCGCTTCACAGCGGGCTTCTTTATTTTTATTTTATTTTTCTCTTTTTCTCTCGAGAGCCGACTGCGCGAGCTCTGCTCCCCATTGATGCTGTTCATTATAATATCAGGCATAATATGCTTGTGTAACTGGTGTTTGTGCAACTGGCGAGCTCATCGACGCCCTCCGTATCAACCTCCTCGGAGAAAGACAGGCGGAGCGTCGCGCCCTCTCCCCGGGGGGGAAGTACCGCAGCGCGGGCTTCCGAAACCCCGAGAACGGGCGCTGGATCTGGTGGTTAAGGAAGTAGATAGGGACGCGCCCGTCTACATTCCCTCCACCGGATCCATACGCGAAACCCACGAGCACAGCCGCCGCTCCGCCTCGGCGAAAGCGGGGCCGGCACCGCGAGAAACACTAGTGAAAGCCCTCTCCTCAAAGAGAGCCCTCTGAGAGCGAAGCAAGGCAGTAACAAACGCTACCAAAACGGCCGTCAGCTCCCTTTTTTTCCCGAGAGCTGACTCTGCGTGCTTGCTCTCAAGCAGACAACAAACAAACTGTGTATCCCCACCCGTAATAGTAACGCGGGCAGGGAGGAACATACAGCCTGAACGCTGCCTGCCCTCGCTTTTTTCCTTAGGTGTCTGGTTTTGTCTTGAGATTTCGTGACAGACAACACTAAATAAGACTCACAAACAGATATCAGACTGACACACACACAGAGCGCTTGCTGAATGACAAAAAGCTGACGCTGGTCTCACCGCACGTGCTTTTATAGCTTCCTGGTCATTACGTCACCCGCCGTGACGTCCCGCCATCTATGGACTGATTACACACTTGATTCAGAGCGTGGTCACGCTGAAGGCTGTTCCCCTAGCGTTTCTGACGCAGCTCGAGTTCCTGAAGAGGAACAGCTTGTTACCATGCAGTGAGTCAATATGATACACAGCTGTTATTAAAATGTGTACACATTCAGTGTGCTACCATATTGTGCAATGTACTGTATATTTATTATAAGAAATTATGATCTGCACTCACGAGAACAATCTTCTTTTTTCTTTTATTTTACATTCATTACTAATGGGAAAAGACACAAACGTTTCGGCTCAAAGCCTTCCTCAGAAACGTTTGTGTCTTTTAAAAAAAAAAACCAGTAGTAGAAGGTAAAATAAAAGAAAAAGAAGATTGTTCTCATGAGTGCGGATCATAATTTCTTATACTAAGTAACTCAACAGATTGACGCACCAAAATAAAAAGATCAAGTAACGCAAGAGCGCAGTGCAAACGACGTTGTTAAACTGTACATTTATTAGCAATTTGGGACTGTTCTTCACCTCTTGTTGCAATGTTTCAACAATACATTTATCTTTTTTTTTCTTTCCACTTGCATACACAATTGATCCCATTTCAGCAAATGTCTTTTCCTGTTCTCCTCATATTGCTGAAAATCGATTTGCAAATACACACTGTTGCTCGCCGTCACCTGTCTGACAGCGCAAGTGTGCGATAACCACCATGACTAGTCTATCAAAGCCTCATCCATTGGCAACATGTCAGCAGGAATTGGTTCAGTTTGGGAAACTCAGCCGTGAAATTCAGAATGACAAAATGCGGTGGGTCCGGGCTCGCATCATTGCCTGAATAAAGTCGTTGTGGATACTGAACTGTTGAACTCGGCTGTAAGAGATATTATATTGCACAGAATATAATCCACTCACAGTGTGGGTTCTCCACATGTTTGCCATTTGAAGTGGGGAAACAAAGTGAACAAACCACTGTTTTTAGTAGAGATGCACCGATTGCAAATTTCTTGGCCGATTCCGATTTTTTTGTTAGTGTGATCTGCCGATACCGATTGTTGCCGATTCCGATTTTCTTTCTAAGAACTATAATTGATAGCATATACAAACAAAAATCTACTTTTCTTCAATGCAAAGTTTTATTTTCATAAAAAAACAAGTAAAAAGTCAGTAATAAAATAAGAACACATAAAAAATTGCAAACAACAGCACAAATAAATGCAATAGAATAAAGAGAGCTATGAAACTAAGTTTTTCAGGTTAAGTAAGTTTTTATTCAGGTAAGAAATACTACAGAAATTAAAGTAATCAAATGTAAAATAACACATCCAGTGTTATTTTACATTTGATTACTTTTTTCTGCAGTCTCTTGCAAAATTAAATACATATTAATAGCTTACCATTAAAATGTTATAAACGTATTCAGTCAGAGCATTATCACTTTTGTTCTGTGATTACAGTAAGACAGCACGCAATATTGGACTGCGGTCCTCTTAAAGAGTTACCACACGGACCCAAATACGTACCCAACATGCTTTTCTCTTTCTCAACCTATTTACGTTCCAAAACTGTGTTTAACTGGATACTGCCCAAGACCGGCATTTTGCATAGTTGTATGTTAACGTTTTATCGCAGTTAGCCACTAATTTTGGTATTTGTGGCTCACAAGCTGTTTGAAGACTGAGCGCGGCTTGTGTACTCCACTAATATAGATCATAGCGTTTGGTATAACCGCAAAACCTGCGGGAATTACTAAAATAATGCACAATACAAGCACTATTAAACCGGAGCGAATGAGACGTGTGTGAGAAAGAAGGGTTCATCAGAGAGAAGAGCACGAGAATGCACAGCTGACGTTATTGCCTGTGCCGCTTGTAACAAAACGGATTGGCTCGGAATCGGAAAGAAGTGAGACTGACCGGCCGATCACCGATCCGGGCCGATCATGAGGAAAATCAGCTGATTCCGATCCATGGCTGATTGATCGGTGCATCTCTCGTTTTTAGAAAGCTTTTCTCTAAATGTCATGATTGCTAAAGCTTATTCTTGTTATTTCATAATACATGCTTCAGTCCACTTATTCTCTTTCTTTTTCCTTCTCTCATTCTTTAAAAAAATTATGTTTATTTAAAAAAACACAAATCCTAGTATCTTTTTTCTTTCTTTTTTTTTTTACTGTGTTGACACTAAGAAAATGGTCACATTTGCGCTTTTATTATTATTCAAAGTTCCTATTATTTGCATTTTATAATATTGCCTTTCATGTAGTGTTTAATGTAGCTGTATGTGAATGTAAACAATCTGCAAATTTGTAAAGCCGAATATCGAAGACGATAAAGTTATTGTCTTCCAAAGGAAAGAATTGACTCTGAACAAATTGACGCTAAACGAGCCATCAGTAATTCAAATCCCACTTCCGTGATGGCTACACATCACGTAGTAACACATTTACATAAACGTCTGCCTATTTTCTACGTTGGCCCCGCCCTCAAACTTTGTAGCTTGTTTGTGTGGTTAACATTGTCAAGAAAATGCTGTGTCCTACACTGTGAAAGTAAATTTTCTTTCCGAAAGATTAGGCTGCAAAGAATCAGTGGTTAAAAAAAAAATTCCACTGTACCACAGCAGTACAACCCCAATCTTTTTTTGTGTTCCCGTCATTTTACTGAAGACTGTTTCTCTAATCTTGGGGAGTTCAACGCGGAATTCACAAAACGCTTGCACTTGAAAGATGGTTCAGTTACCAGTTTATTTGGACCAGCTGGCTCCACTAAATCACAACATGTACGGTCATAAGACAAAAGTTTTGGAAGTGACGTAAATTGTGTTTTGCAAAGTTTGCTGCTTCAGTATTTGTAGTTTTTTTCCACATGTTTCTATGGAATACTGAAAAACAATGAATAAGCATATCAGAAGTTTTAAAGGCTTTTATTGGCAAAAAAAAAATTATCTATTATTATAATAGATAATACAGTGGGTAAGGAAAGTATTCAGACGCTCTTAAATTTTTCACTCTTTGTTATTTTTCAGCCATTTGCTAAAATCATTTAATTTGATTTTTTTTCCTCAGTAATGTACACACAGCACCCCATATTGCAGAACAACACAGAATGTTTGACATTTTTGCAGATTTATTAAAAAAGAAAAACTGAAATATCAAATGGTCCTAAGTATTCAGACCCTTTTGCTCATTATTTAGTAGAAGCACCCTTTTGATCTGATACAGTCATGAGTCTTTTTGGGAAATATGCAACAAGTTTTTCACACCTGATTTGGGGATCCTCTGCCATTCCTCATTGCAGATCCTCTCCAGTTATGTCAGGTTAGATGGTAAACGTTGGTTGACAGCCATTTTTAAGTCTCTCCAGAAATGCACAATTGATTTTAAGTCAGGGCTCTGGCTGGGCCATTCAAAAACAGTCACAGAGATGTTGTGAAGCCACTACTTCGTTATTTTAGCTGTGTGCTTAGGTCATTGTCTTGTTGGAAGTAAACCTTCGCCATCTGAGGTCCTGACCCCTTCATGGAGAAGGTTTTCGTCCCGGATAGCCTGTAACGGCCGCATTCATCTTTCCCTAGATTGCAACCAGTCGTCCTGTCCCTGCGCTGAAAAACACCCCCACAGCATGATGCTGCCACACCATGCTTCACTGTTGGGACTGTATTGGACAGTGCCTGGTTTTCTCCACACATACCGGTTAGAATTAAGGCCAAAAAGTTCTATCTTTGCCTCATCCGACCAGAGAATCTTATTTCTCACCATCTTGGAGTCCTTCAGGTGTTTTTTATTAAACTCCATGCGGGCTTTCATGTGTCGGGTCACTCTGCCATAAAGCCCTGACTGGTTGAGGGCTGCAGTGATGGTTGTCTTTCTACAACTTTCTCCCATCTCCCCACTGCATCTCTGGAGCTCAGCCACCGTGATCTTTGGGTTCTTCTTTACCTCTCTCACCAAGGCTCTTCTCCCCGATAGCTCGGTTTGGCCGGACGGCCAGCTCTAGGAAGGCTTCTGGTCGTCCCAAACGTCTTCCATTTAAGGAATGGAGGCCACTGTGCTCTTGTGAACCTTAAGTGCAGCAGAATTTTTTTTTTTAACCTTGGCCAGATCTGTGCCTTGCACAATTCTGTCTCTGAGCTCTTCAGCAGTTCCTTGACCTCATGATTCTTATTTGCTCTGACATGCACTGTGAGCTGTAGGTCTTATATAGACAGGTGTGTGGCTTTCCGAATCAAGTCCAATCAGTATAATCAAACACAGCCTGGACTCAAATGAAGGTGTAGAACCATCTCAAGGATGATCAGACGAAAGGACAGCACATGAGTTAAATATATGAGTGTCACAGCAAGGGTCTGAATACTTAGGACCATGTGATATTTCAGTTTCTTTTTTAATAAATCTGCAAAAAATGTCAACAATTCTGTGTTTTTCTGTCATATGGGGTGCTGTTTGTACATTAATGAGGAAAAAAAAATTACTTAACTGATTTTAGCAAATGGCTGCAATATAACAAAGAGTGAAAAATTAAGGGGGTCTGAATACTTTCCGTACCCCCTGTAATATATATTATAAAATTAGTCCATATGTTACAGTGTTGACCCTTGTTTTTCATGACCTCTGCAATTCGCTCTGGCATGCTAGATATTAGCTTCTGGGCCAAATCCTGACAGATGGCGATCCATTCTTGCCTTATTAGTTCTCAGAGTTGATCACAATTTGTGGGCTTCTGCTTGTCCACTCGCCTTTTGAGGAATTTCAATGTAATGATCTTCGAGCCACTTCTTTATCACTCTTGCTTTGTGATATGGTGCTCCATCATGCTGGAAAATGGAGAATGATCACCAAATTGCTCATGGATCGTTAGAAGAAGTCGCTCTTGTAGGATGGTTTGATACCATCCTTCATTTGTTTTTGGGCAGAATTATGACAGAGCCCACTCCCTTGGTTGAAAACCAACCCCACACATATGGATGGTCTCAGGACGCTTCACTGTTGGCACAACACAGGACTCATGGTAGCGTTCACCTTTTCTTCTCCGAACAATTGATTTTCCAGATGTCCCAAACAGTCTGAAGGGAGCTTCATCAGAGAAAATAATTTTGCACCAGTCCAATCCTTGTACTTCCTGCAGAATTTTAGTCTGTCCTTGACGTTTTTCTTGGAGAGAAGTGGCTTCTTTGCTGCCCTTCTTGACACCAGGCCATTGTCCAAAAGTCTTGGCCTCACTGTGCTCTCACGCCAACCTGCTGCCATTCCTGAGCAAGCTCTGCACTGCTGGTGACACGATTCCGTAGCTGACTCCTCAGGAGGAGACGTCCTGGCGCTTGCTGGACACTCTGGGACGTCCTGAAGACTTCTTCACTGCAGTCGAACCTCTCTCCTTGAAGTTCTTGATGATCCGGTAAATGGTTCTTTCAGGTGCAATATTCTTTGTAGCAATTTCCTCACATGTGAGTACATTTTGATGCAAAGCGATGATGGCTGCACGTGTTTCTTTGGAGGTAATCATTGCAAACAAGAACACAATGATTGGAAGCGCTTCTTCCCTCCTTTTATAGCAATCAGTCTGCTCTTACAATCTAATTAGTATGATAGTGATTTCACCTGACTTGTACTCATTCACACTTTCACATGTGCTGCTGATATGATTAGTCAATTAATGTTAGCTGGTCATTTTGTGTCAAGATAAAAAAAATTAGTTTTGTTTGTTTTTGTGAAAAGTTCATTTTTTGGCCAATGACGCTTTTAGCAATTATTTAAAATGCATCTGATCACCAGAGTTGGTTATAACTGTTACGTAATCAAATTACTTTTTTTAAGTAACTAGTAAAGTAACGCATTACATTTTAATTGGTATACTTTGATTAAAGTCAATATAATTACGTTACTTACGTTACAAATGTAGTGTTAAGAAAAAAAAATGTATATGCCTTTTAAAATCACGTTTTGCGCGGGGTCGACAGAGGCGCCGGCGCGATCACTTGCATTTTTTCCTGATAACAGCGAAAAGAACTTAATGCTCCGCCATTTTTGATCGTACATATAAGTGTAATACATAATTTGAATCTGTGAAGGGTCTACTTTTGTTTGTGTACACATATCAACAAAAGATTGTGCTTTTATAAAATAAAGAAAAAAACAGTGTGCGCTTTCAGCTGTCTCAGTCTCCGCAAAATTCTTTCTGAAACGCGTCACTAAAATGAACCAAAACTCAGCGAATACTTCACACACAGACATGACAAACATATCTATGGAAAGCTTGAAGTGTCTACTTTTAAATGAAGTAAGTCCTATCTAAAACAAATATTCTCTGATGAAGTAATCCGTATGAAACCAATGCGAGGTCCAGTCTGAGCTCATTATCTGTAATGTCATCACGCCCATGCGCATACGCATATTCATACGGTGATCATCCACGTGAGACGCGCGAACCTGTAAACGCCCACATCACCTCCATAAACAAAGAAGCAAGATTCATTTTTAGCATTCAAATATGCACTGTATGTTCATCAATACTGTTTTCAAATGTTATCAGGAACGTTTTACATTTATTAAGGTTTTTTCTGTCTTTAATGCTCACACAGTTAAGCCATCATACACATATACCCTACACTCAGCAAGCAATGTTGTACAGTATATAAAACACTGTATATCGGCACATTTAAAGATACATTTTTCATTGTTGGGCAGGTTTATACTAAGAATGTTAAGTTTTAGAAATGGATTAAATCTTTAATTCAAGTTGCTGTTTTCATACCTTTGTAATATTTTTCAGTCAATATTAAATTACTGAAAAAACTAAAATTTTCACTTTGAAGTGTATTTTTTTAAGTTTGATATGTTTTCAAAGTAATGTAATTAGTAATCCGATTACTTTTTACATGCAGTAATCAGTAATGTAAACAAATTACAATTTTCAAGTAGTAATAAGTCATTTGTAATGAATTACTTTTTTTGAGTAACTTACCCAACACTGCTGCTAATCACTCTAAACAATAATCTAGAAACAATGTGAATGAACACCACAACAGCTTAAGCAGCTTAAAAAAATTAAAATGCAATAAATTTAAGGCAGCGGGGTAACAAAGTTTTTTAAGTTGACTCAACAAATTATTTTTTATAGTGTGTATAGCATGCAGTAATGTATTATGTGTATAAAAATCCATTTAGAGTACATGACTAATTTTTATATACAATAACAGTTTGGACATGCTTATTCTTTGTTACTACTATTTACACATTAAGTCAGCAAACTGTGTTCAGATCAGATGTAATTTTCTCTACCAACTTCATGAGCTGGAATAATCTGGACTACCTTTCCAACAGCCTTGCCCATATGCTTTTCCTTCACTCTCCGATTCACTGTCCTCGTCAAAAAAACAAAACAAACAGTAATAATAATAAAAAAGCAAATAAAATGCTTAAGTGCACTAGTAGACTTTGTCTAATAAATTCATTTCAGTGTCTTTAAAACTATAAGAAGAATAGATTCAGTCTATGTCTGGTACAGTAAGTTTACTTTCCTTTTTGATTTTCAGCACTTTTAGACAGGGGAAAATATGTGCTGTTCTATGTGAGTATGGGAAATTGGACTGAGATGAGCATGCTGCAAATGATTGCCACTGTGGTTTTGAAATGGAGGGGCACTTTGTGTAGCACACAGTAAAAGTGTGAATAGTCTGAATTACTGGACTGCATCTCTGTATTGCCTATACTGTTCCATTCATCTACTGAAGACATCCTAGATAACCATACAGATGATGTATGAAATTGATGTAAAATTTCAAGAAAATTGTCAAATTCATTCTTTTGGGAAGATAGAAGAGCCGTAGCAACCATTATGAATGACATTTTCATTCATTAACTTTAACCTTTTGGGGCCACTGAAAATGTCCAAATTATAAATACGTATTGCAGCTTACACAGAGGTGGTGTAGTATGTATGTGATGGAGAAGTAAAAGCGGAATGTGTTGTGTGAATTCTGTGCATCAAGCTCTTTCTGTAAGAGCGCATGACTCTCAGAGGACATTAATAGAAGTGCTGTGCACTACAGTAACAGGAAGATTCTCCAAATCAGATAGAAAAAGTGCAAACGCTGTGCAGATGCCGGCGCCCTTCTGAGGACATCATGTTACATTTGATGATGTTCTCCCGAAGCTGTGCTCTCTGATGGTGTGCATCATGGTGTATGTGCGTGCGTTGACTCGCAACACCATGAATCACTGATTCATGACAGGTCACTGTCTTATGAGCGGATGAGTCAGCATTTTTTTCCTTTTTTGCTGCTGTATCGCAGTGAGTATAAAACTTTCAAATCCATCTGTGATGTCTGTACAGCAGTAGTACAAAAACAAACTAAAACCTTTTGTGGTTTTTGAGAAATCTTTGAGAAGCAGCTTTTGTGGTTCCTGTCACTCACGGGCCGCTATACCATAAAAAGTGTTGATTTTGTGAATGAATCTTTATTTTAAGACTGTTTTATTTCTCATCTCTCCAAATTACCAGGTTTCTTAATTGCACTGGTTTTATTGACTCGGGTAGACACCGGTGTAAATACGTGATTTGTGTCTGATGAGAATGTGCGTCCTTTTTCAGATCCTCCCACGGTGGAGCCTGTGTATACAGAGATCAGGCAGGGTCTTGGCCGGCCATTCTCACTGAGCTGCAGGGTCTTACGTGCCCACCCCTCAAAAGTACTGGATTATGAATGGAAGCTGGGCACCAGACTGCTGACAGTGGGCCAGTTGGATACTCGGGATGAGACGGAATACCACGTAAGGGCCCTCAACCGCGAGGGCTACGGCGCGTATACTTGTGACATCAAAAACGAAGCAGGAGCTGGCCGATGTACTTTCCTTGTCACAGGTAAGATAATTAAACGACTTGTGCAATTTAAATGAATTTATTTGCAATATAATTGTGTGTAGTTAGTAAAAGGCAAGTTACATTGTTACACCAGTAGCTGTCGACAAACAACTGTCTTTATGAATGACTCAACCCGTGTGATTCATTCAGGAATGTAACAAGTGACTCTTTAAGATTGAATTGTTGAATCTTTCACTCAATCAATTTGTTCAGAAGCTCTCATTCATTCAGGAATGAAACAAGTTACCTGTCTTTATGAGTGAGTCATTGAATCATACACTTATATGATTTGTTGAAAAACTGTGGTTCATTCAGGAACAAAACAAGTTAACTGTCTTAATGATTGCGTCATTGAATCATTCCTTTAAAGATTTGTTCAAAGCCGGAGTGGGGGGAATTCATTCAGGGAGAAAATGGCAGTACTATGTTGCTCAGAGACTTGAAATGGTTCTGCTTTGGCTTTGTTTGGGACTTTATTTTGTCATTGGGGCAAAACTGGACCAACCAAATAATTGGTAATTGCATCGCAATTTAAATTGCTCTGTTTATCCTTTTCGTTGTGTCCCCAAAAAGTGCCACTGTGCACTTATGAACATGTATCCACCTGGTCGTAGAGCAGGCTTGTGCAACTTCGGTTTCTGGAGGGCTCACTGTCCTGCAGATTAGCTCCAACCTTAATCAAATACAACTGAACAAGCTAATCATGCTTCAAGATCCTAAAAGGCACGACGGTGCGTTTGCTTAGGTTTGTGAGCTAACTCTGCTGGACATGGCCCTCCAGGACCGAGTTGCCCAGCCCTGTCAAGTGAATGATTCTAGAAGAGTGTTTTGTCATCTACCATCAAAGTCTAATAGCCCCTCCCCTGAAGTGTCTAACATTCCATACTTTGTTTTCTGGTTAATGTAGTTATGTATCACTGGGTTTTTTATAGAGATGCATCGAATCGAATCGGGTTCCAGGAGCAGAATTGGCGATTTTCCTCCATGATCTGCCCTGATCGTTGAGCGTCGGTCATCTTTACTCTCTTCTGATTTTCGCGCCAATTCCTTTTGTTACAGCCACAGGCAATAACATCAGCCGCTCATTCCACTGTCCTTCTCCTCCCGACGACCTCCCTTCCTCTCTCATTCTCTCTCACACACGTCTCATTCGCCCCGGTTAAATAGTGCTTGTATTGTGCATTATTTTAGTCATTCCCGCTGGTTTCACGCTTATACCAAACGCGCGTGCACCACGACTGATCTATATTAGTGGAGCGCACAATCCGCGCTCAGTCTCAAACAGCTTGTGAGCCACAAATACCAAAATGAGTGGCTAACTGCGCTAAAACGTTCAAATACATAAAAAATTATGTCAAAATGCCCATCTTGGCCAGTATCCAGTTAAACACAGTCAGTTTTGGAACGTTAAATAGTTGAGAAAGAGAACGCATGTTGTGTAACAGTATATTGGGTCCGTGGATAAACTCTTAAAGGGACCGCAGTCCAATATTCCTGCTGCTGTCTTTCATGTTAATCACAGAACAAAAGACAAAGAAAATCATTTTCTGCTCTTGACTGAATACGTTTTATAACTTTAATCGTAAGCATTAATCTGTATTTAATTTTTACAATGAAGACTACAGAAATTAAAGTAATCAAATCTAAAATAACACTGGATTTGATTACTTTAATTTCTGTAGTATTTCTTACCTGAATAAACTTACTTACCTGAAAAACTTAGTTTCATAGCTCTTTTTATTCTATTGCATTTATTTGTGCTGTTGTTTGCCATTTTTTAATTTGTTCTTATTTAATTACTGACTTTTTACTTGTGTATTTTTATGAAAATAAAACTTTGCGTTGAAGAAAAGTAGATTTCCCCTTCAGGAACTCGAGCTGCATCGAAATCGCTTTGGGAACGCCCCTGCGTGACCGCGTTCTGAAGCACGTGTCAAATCAGCCCAATGGAGTAGCGAGACGTCACGGGCAGGGTGACGTAAGCACCAGAAAGTATAAAAGCACATCCGGCAGAGCGCAAACCAGCTTCTGCTCTTCAGTAGCACTCTGTGTATGTGTCTGTCTATTTACTGTTGTCTATCCGCACAAGCATATATATAAAAAAAAACAATCATGAAAAAGTCTATGGCGAACGAACGGCATTACAAACGCTGTGTTCCTCCCTGCCCACGATATCTGGCGGCGGGTGATGCACGCGATTTGTGTGTTGTTTGTTAGGGAGCGGAGCATACACGTTCAGCTTTCAAGCAGCTGATTGTCATCACTGCGAGTTACTCTCGCTTTGTATGCTCCGCTCTCGCCTGTCCGTGTTTGATGAGAGCAGCCAGGCTCGCGATCCCGCTGGCAGCGGTCCCGCTGTTGCCGAGGCACGGCGTAGACTGTTGTCGTGGGGATCGCAGGTGGATTTAGTGGAGGGATCCGAGACAGGCTCGTCCTTTTCTCGGTCCTCACCCGCTAGATCCGCGGCTCTCTCTCAGTGTTCGGAAGCCCGCGCTGCGGTTTCTTCCCCCCCCCCCCCCAGAGAGAGAGAGCCAGCCGCTTCATCTATCTTCCTCCGAGGAGGTGGATGTGATGAGTGTCGAGACAGAGGAGACTGTGGACTCACCACCACAGTCCCTCGCGTATGAGGTGTGATTCGTGCAGTAGCCAAAATAAAATATCGTTTGGCCAGCCGAGAAACAGGACGCTCGTCCTAAAAGTAATTATGGGGTGTGATTTGTGCAGTCGCCAAAATAAAATATCGTTTGGCCAGCCGAGAAACAGGACGCTCGTCCTAAGAGTAATTATGGGGTGTGATTCGTGCAGTCGCCAAAATAAAATATCGTTTGGCCAGCCGAGAAACAGGACGCTCGTCCTAAAAGTAATTAGACGAGCGTTTTCTGAATCCAGATCACAGCCTTCACGACGGGGCCTTCCGTTTTTCCCCGATCTCCATGCTGAGGTGTCAAGATCGTGGGAGAAACCGTACTCATCCCGTATTTACAGCCCCACAGTCTCGAATTATTCAAAAGAACATCGTGGGGCTGAAGGATAAGGGATATGGGGCGATGCCAGTGGTGGAGCAGACGCGTGCGAGCTATATCTCCCCATCCTCAGCATCGTCCCTGAAGGCCCCGAAGCTTCCCACCAGGCCCGTTAGGCTTACATCGGGTCTGGTTGGGAAAGCTTATACGGCGGCAGGTCTGGCTGGTGCATGTTTGAACACCATGGCGGTGTTACAAGCATACCAGGCTGACCTGCTCAGGGGTGGGGCTGCTGAGCGGGAGCAGCCCAAGCCGTCAAGCTCCTCATATCGCCAGTCTCAAAAACAGAGCATTGCAACCCACACCCCTCCACAGAAAGATCGGGGGTCGGGGCGACGCTCTCAGTCGGGGTCTTCTAGACCGAAAACGGATCTGCGGACCGTTATTTTGTCTAAGAGGACCTCGGCTAAACGATCCTACCATTGTCAGGTCCCTGAGGGCAGCCCACCTGGGGATGAAAGGATAACACCTCAGAATACGGTGCCCAATCCTCCTCAGTGCCCTCACGGAGGTTCATTGATACCCCTGCCACCCTCGGTGCTTCAGGGCTCAGTGAGCTCCGACGAGCGAAAATCCCAGCTGCCGCCCGGCAACGGTACAGCACGGGAGAGCTCGCCCCCTCAAGTGAAGAGGCTACAGCAGTCATGTCGGTTGTTCCTTCAGTGCCCTCACAAAGGTTCATTGATACCCCTGCCACCTCAGTGCATCATGGCTCAGTGAGCTCCGACGAGCGAATTCCCAGCTGCCGCCCTGCAACGGTACGGCACGGGGGAGCTCGCCCCCTCGAGTGAGGGTGCTACAGCAGTCAGGTCGGTTGTTCCCTGCCGGTCATTCGCTTCAGGGCACCGAACTGGCTCTTCTAATAATACCAGACGCCAGCCTCGAGAGGCTGGTTCCCTTAGTAGATTTTCTGGTAGCGTGGAAACTTCTACCAAATATCTCAAAATGGGTCCTGCAGATTGTAGAGAAAGGTTACAGAATCCATTTCGGTTCTCGCCCGCCTGGTTTCAACGGGGTCATCCCCACACTAGTGGGCCCCGAGCAAGCTCTGGTATTGGAACAAGAAGTAGATACTCTCTTGATGAAGGGGGCCATAGAACGTGTTCCTCCCCTCTCTCGAGAGCGTCCGGGTTCTACAGCCGTTACTTCATCGTTCCTAAGAAGGATGGGGGGTTGCGTCCGATCTTATATCTCCGTCTTCTGAACCGCGCTATCGAACGGCTTCGGTTCAAGATGCTCACTATCAAGCAGATAGTATCTCAAATCCAGTTCGAGGAATGATTTGTACGATAGATCTCAAAGACGCTTATTTCCATGTTTCCATCCTCCCTTAACACTGGAAGTTCCTAAGGTTTGCTTTCGGGGGCGAATCACACCGATATCGAGTTCTTCCCTTCGGCCTGTCACTTTCACATGTCGCCGCTACTCTTTGTAACGAAGTGTGTGATGCTGCTCCTGGCTCCTCTGCAGACTCATGGGTTCATCTGGCACATACTCACATTATATCGAGTGAATATGGTTAATACTAGTCTGCAATCGAGGCCGATGAGGGCTTTGCATCGAGATGTCGTCCTCCTTTGCCCGCAATATGAAGAGGGCTGGGTCTTAAGACTAAACGCCAGAAGATTGTTCTTTCTCCACTACAGTAGAAGCTACTTATTTAGGCGTGGTGTGGGTCACTCAACCTCATGCATGTTCCGTCGTCTCCATGGCTCGAATCGAGTCAATCGCTCATGACAGTCACGAGAGTAAGTAGAAGTCCAGTCACTGTCACTGATCAAACAGTTCAAAGGCTGTTGGCTGCTGATGGCAGCAGGTCGCAACATGATTAGCCCTTTTGCCTGCTGTACAGTGATTACGCCATTGGCAGTGGTGGCTCAGAACCGAAGGTGATTTCCCAACGGCGTGAATACCGCATTCGTCATGATGGCAAGTCACAAAATGAAGCTACGCGTTACATGGCCATAGAACATGTGGAAGAAACGTTGGTTCCTAGTTCAAGGCGCGGTCGGATGTTACGGGGGCTCGCTTGTCATAGCGTAACGTGCTTTAACTGACTGATCCGTCTCTGCACGGCTGGGGAGCGGTGCATGAGTGAATGCGCCGCTCTGCCCTGAGACCCAGGGTCTGTGGGAAGTACCATCATCTCTTTTGGGCACATCACCTGGGCCTGGAGATTCTGGCCGTGTTTCTGAGGTCGGGCTGAGTCGTAGAGCAAAGGACCGCGACCATCGCCTCCGATGGTGACACGAGCTACTTGCCTCCCCCAACCTATAAGTGGGGTCTATGCTGTTTGCTGCCGCGAGCAGGCAACAATCGGTGGGGCTCCTACATCAATCTGCGGCTAGGGGGGCGGGGGTCTGCGTTCGCTTTAGGCAATCACCGTAAGGACTTGTACGAAGCTGGCCCGCCAGATGCCTTTGCTTGGTGGGCTCAGGGGAAGCTCGCTTTCTCTAACGAGGCAGTTTACATCACCCTGGGTATCTAATGCAGCGGGGGGTCAATATGCGATACAGGGGCTTAGGCCCGGGAGATGGAGGGCTGCCACCCCGTCTAGCCCTCTCAAGGTGTGTGGAGCTCATTGCGAGGGAATTTTTTGACCCGGCGGAAGTGGATCTATTATTGCGTGCAGGTAAAGCGACACATCTGCTCTCGCTCTCTGGCTTCTCTGTCCTCTCATCTCCAGCCATTCTTCAGTCCTCCACTGGCGCGGGATGCGCTAGTGGCAACGTGGCCTATGGTTCCGGATCTGTATTTCAGGCTCTTTGCCCCCGATCGTGGTTCGCTGTGCTCCCAGAGGAGTTCTAGTCTATGGTACTGGGCCAGGATGGGGTCCGTCTGTTGCTAGTAGCCCCCTTCTGGCCGGCCGCGAGTATGCTGCTCGGACTTGGTGTCCCTCCATCAATGGCTCGACTAGATCGGCGACTGGCAGGATGGACTCGACGTCCTGCATCTTGTCAGGCTGGGGGGAGCGCGCATTCTTCTTCACCCCGCCCCGGAGTTATTTATGCTGTGGGCATGGCTGCCCTGAGGGGGCAGCAGCTCCTAGCAATCTTCTGGTGCTCTCAAGACTGAGGTTGTTGAGACTCTATAGCTCGCAGTCCAGAGCTCCCGTCACTAGGTAATCAGTACTACGCCTTGAAGTGGAAATCATTTTGGCGGGCTCATGGTGCGAGCAGCGACTGTCAGACTGCCAGGATCAGGACCTTGGCCACAAGTTAGGGGCTGCAGGGACGTATAAATCCAGCATGTCTGTTTTAACGGGCGCATTCTTATGCAGTAAAGTTCCCACCCCCCCCCCCGCAGTTAATAGGCGGTAAATCTCGCTCACCCCTGCGGCTTATTAGCATTGAGGGGCACACCTTAACTACACGAGAGTCTGCGTTTTCACTGACGAAGCTTGCGCCAAAAAATCGAATCTGGCGAAAAAAAATATCTGAACGTAGTTTTGTTGCGGTCACTTGCGGGAACTCTGTGAAGGCAACGACTGCTGTGTATTATATGCTGCCTCAATGTAAAGGCTCCCATTTGATGATTTACTGCTGATTACAGAACCGGTTTTACTGATAAGATGCGTGTTAAATATTGCATGCGATTTATCATGCAGCCCTACTTGTTCCAATTGGTAGCAGTTATTGGAGTTCTGCATGAGCGAATCTCAGCAGGGTTATTCTCCTCCACTCTGAGGTATATACGTGGACGCCTTATCTGCTATACACCCAAAAAACTTTGCCCTTACTGGGTGGTTCATAAAAAATCATTGGGAAGACAACGCCTGTCTACTTCTCACTCGTGTTCACGTCTGTGGCAGACGCGACCCTGAGGCTGAGGCCGGTGCAGTGCACTAAGGTGCCCTCATGGGACCTGGATGTGGTTTTGGAGGGCTTATGCAATGCCCCCTTTTAACCCATAGAAGAAGTTTTGGTCAAGTTGCTCATGCTCAAGACCATATTTCTCCTCGCTATTTCCTCACTAAAAAAATCGAGGATCTTCAGGCACTTTCTGTTTCATGCCTAGAATTTGCTCGGCGGTCATTGTTTATAGGGCATTCCTTTACCCGAGGCCGGTATGTCCTCTGATGAGGTGGCCCACGATATTTCAGCCAGGGCCCCATAGTATCTTCAGTCATTCTGTCGCTCCTCCGTTCCATGAGAGTGAGGGCTCAGAAGGCTCGTATATCTGTGGCTCTGTCTCGTATTTCGAGGCATCACTGGATACGCTTACCGGCACACAGCTGCCCCGGTGGGAGTAAGGTCAGATTCACGCTGTTTGTTTGATTTTTTTCCAGGCCAAGAAAGGATCTCCGCGATCAAGGCAACCATGATTAGTTGTGGTCGATCGCATCGTCGCTTAAAATGCTTATACGATCCATCTGGCCTCCTGTCTGCCATGGGTTGCAGATGCAGCTCAAAGACCATAGCAGAGTATGGGGCGGCCTCCAGAGGGTTTTGCCACTGGGTGGGCCTTTGCATGCACATTTGTTCTGGGTGCTAGCGAGCTGGTCCTAGGCTGCCCGCAAGCTTGTTGTCTGCTGCTATTTAGGCAACCTAGACTAGCATCTACCCCAGGTTCCCAAGTTCTCTCTTCGTGATGTGCTCGTAAGGTACACACACAGGCAGGGACTTGGTAGTATGGTGCAGTGGGTATTCTCATTCCCAAAGCGATCTCGACACAGCTCGAGATCCTGAAGGGGAACGTCTCGAGGTTACATATGTAACCATGGTTTTCCACGAGGGGAACGAGACGTTCTGCGTCTCTTTGTGCCGATTTACTCCCGGGCATCCTACAGTTGGGCTACTTCATCGTAGCTGGTTTGTGCTCTGGCCGGATGCGCTTTTATAGTCTTCTATGTTGCTATACGTCACGCCCTGGACCTGGCCCGTGGCCGTCTCACTACTTCCATTGGGCTGATTTGACACGTGGCTTCAGAACGGCGGTATGCGCAGGGGGCGTTCCGGCAGAACGATCTCAACGGTCAAGCGTCTCGTTTCCCCTCGGGAACGTCATGGTATACAATACGTAACTTATGAGACGTTTTGTTTGTATATGCATTGAATTATAGTTCTTAGAAAGAAAATTGGAATGGGCAGATCACACTAACAAGAAATCGGAATCGGCCAAGAAAATTGCAATAGGTGCATCTCTAGTTTCTAGAAGTATCTTCGTGTGAAATATTTTTAATTTGACAACCTAGTCAATATTTTATCTCAGCAAAATGGTGGGCAGCAATACATAAGTAATAAAGCAAAAAAAATATGTGACAATAAAAAAAAATTGGGAGGTATCTCTTGTTTTTTTAAATGATGTCTAAATGGAATGTCACATTGAATAATGGGCTGAATATTATCTTTGCTGTGATATTCTGGAGGCGAAGACAGAGGCAAATCAGCATTTTTTCCCTCATTGTGCCTCGATGCTTAATGTAGCATTTCAACACCTTTTGGTTCTATGTTAACCGCTGGGTTCCGCGAGGGAAGGAGACGCGTGCTCAAGAAGGCGCTAGGGGATCGCGCTTCAGTGACACCACCGCTCTGAATCACGATGTGAAATCGATTCGCATAGCTGAGCGGGACTCACGGGTGGTGGACGTTACCATGGACCGCGAAGGCTATGAAACACTGCAGCGGAGCAGCGTGCAGCTTCTAGGAATGAAGACACAGCGGCCGCTATGGACGCGCGTAAATATGGCAGGTCCGAGGGAGACTCAGCGTCTCTTCCGCTCGATAACCTTAGGTTTCATATCGATAACGCTGAGATCGTTCCTCTTTCAGGAATCTTCGAGCCCTGCGTGCGAGATACGTCTAGGTGATATCGAGAATTGCCGCACGTCCCGTTCGGGGCTCTAGACGTCAAATCATCTGCTAGTGTTAGGAATACTGTCAGCAGGCTAGGTCAAGAGTAGAACAAAAGAGGCCCGGTAGTGGGCTTAAATAGGGGCGGAGGTCTCGCCATCCGCGAAAGGTCCACTCTTCTGGATGGAGTGAATCTTGACGGCCCGCAAGCGAAAGGGGAGACTCAGAGGACTCAGAGGCTATGTAATAGCATCCCTGATCCAGCATTTCTTAGGCCGTAAGCTTTCTCTTGGCCTTATCGCTCTCGGACGCGTCAGCGCACGGCGTCAGAGGCAATGTGTAAGAAGAGGGTGCTTCCCCCGAACTAGGCCACCGAGAGGGGGGTCTTGTATGCGCTCCCCAAAAAAAAAAAAAAAAAAAAAAAAAAAAGCAATGGGCTGCAGCCTCAGCGGAAGCTCGGCTCTATGGTGGGAGTGGGTCAACCTGGCGGATAAACAGGCCTGCAGGAAACTCCAGAACTGAGCCAAACGGACAGTTAGCTGGGTCACGTGGCTGGCTGTCTCCGCAGAAAACATTTCGCGCATAGAGCAGGATCTTCTTATGGATGGAGTGGTCTAATCAACGCTCGGTTGATAGCCCGAGAGTTATGAGTTGTGCTCTCAGAGGCTCAAATCCCAGCTCCTGGCTGGGGGTGTGCTCCTCGGGCCGTCTGCCCTGTGATAGGATATCTTCCATGACGGGAATCTGCCCATATGAGCGGTGGGCCGTTCGGGATCGAAATTCTAGAGCCTGAGACCACATGCGGAGCCCCGCCGTAACGGGGATACATAATAACATACGGGTCCCTGTCCCGGTTGCAAACTCTCTCTCATAATCTCCTCGGGAGGCAGAAAATCGATGTGTAAAGGCGTATCATGAGAAGGGTTTCTGCCACTCTGTAGGCTATGGATCGCATGCCCCAGTGGAGATTTCTGGGTATGAGTCAGAGAGAGACGCAGAGTGAGGAGGCAGTGCTGTATCATTATGAGTCGCAACAGGTTCTCAGCCTAGAGCCTGGGCACAACACGGATTTCTCCATATCTGCTTCTACCACTCTCGCGGGTTGAGGTGGGGAAGGGGTAGTAGAAAAAAAAAGTGATCGACAAGGGCACACTCTCAGAGTGGAGAGGGGGGGCGGAAAAAAAAAAAAAAAAAAAAAAAAAAAAAAAAAAAAAAAAAAAAGGGAAAGCGAAAAAGAAAAAATAAAGAAAAATAAAAAAAACAAAAAAAAAAAAAAAAAACGAAAAAAAAAAAACAAAAAATACACGAAGAAGGGTTGAAAGCTATCGCACTTCGCCGGTGGGCCTGCAGTCCGCCTGCCTCGACAGGATGTCTGCTCCCAAATTGAGATACCCAGGGATGTAAATTGCTCTCTGCGAGAGAAGTTTGCCCTGGGACCACACAAGTATCTGGTGTGCCAGCTTGTACAAGGGGCGTGAACGCAGAACTCCTTGGTGGTTGATGTAAGAGACCACCGTTGTTTTGTTACCAACACATGGTGACCTCTTAGGTCTGGGAGAACTCGAACCACATGCTGCAGGTATCCATTGCCCCGGACACTTGAATGCCATGTCACGATGAGTGCGATCCCACTTCCGACAGACCGGGGCGGGGGGGGGTGGGTGGGGGGGGGGGCGGGGGGGGGGCGGGGGGGGGGGGGGGTGCCACTCATGAGGACAAAAATGAAAAAAAAAGCCCGCACGCTCACAACCGTTATGGATGCATCCCATTCTAAGGCCCGTAGCACCATCCGCGTGAGCCTTTAGCATGCGAAGCGGTATTATCGCCTTTTGCTCAAGGGGGGGGGGGGGGGGGGGGAGAACCTGCTTGTTCTTGGCCCTCACTGTAGGATTCACATGTATCAGTCGCGGCCAATGAGTTTCACTTTGACAGGCAGTGGCTGGTCATCAGGCCGGGCAAGTAAAAGGGGGAGCAGTCTGGACCTGCTTGACAGTGAGTGACCGGCCTTATCTCACTCTCGCGACGAGGATCGACTCACATCGATGCCGATCAGGAGACTGTATACAGTGCGGGAAAAAAAGTATTTAGATCTAGGGGCCACTCATTGTGCAATTATTCTCCCCCTAAAAATATTAGAGAGGCCTGTAATATTCATTCATAGATCATCTCTCAACTATGAGAGACACAATGATGAAAAAAAATCAGAAAACTCACATTGTGGATTTTTAAGAATTTATTATAAGCAAATTATTTGGGAAAATAAGTATATTGGTCAATAACCAAATTGTCATGCATCAATACTTTGTTATATAGCCCTTTGTTGGCAATCTGGGCGTAGAGGGTCAACTGTTTCTGTATAGTCGTAGCCTCATGAGGTTTTTCAGGCACAGCTGTTGGGGCTGGTGATTTTGAGCCGCATTCTGGCCATGGTCATATGCTGCTCCCTCTTACGACATGAAGATGTTTTGTGGTCTTTGTGCGGCTGTCGGCGAAGTCACGTGATTTTCGAACTCTTCTCTCCACAGATATACTCTATGGGGTTGAGATCGGCGAGACTGGCTTAGGGCCAGCTCGTCAGGACTTCCGTGTGAAAGTGGCGCTGTACGCAAGGCGCAGTGCCCTGAGTTCGTTGCACTGGATGGCGATTGTGTTTTGGATCATCTGTGATGCATGAAAGATTCCAGGCCATGCGTTTCATCGTTCCATGCCCTTTGCTGATGAAGAAGTTTTCAACCAATCAAAATGCACTCACAGATACACTGGCCCCATTCCTTCTTTTGTTTAGGCACGGATGCAGTCGTCGCTAGGTCCGGTTTGCAGAAAAACAGCCAAAGCATTATGTTTCGCATCCCCCGATATTGCTTCATCAGTGAGGTATGGTGGTCGTTGGATTCAACATCAGCATCTCTTTCTCTCCAACACTGACGAAGTTTGAGTTGTTAGCGCAAAAGAGTTCTATTTTGGTTGCATCTACCTATGACATCTCTCCCAACGCTGGTCTTCCGGATCATCGCAAATCTCGCTAAGCAAACTCCGATCGGGCTGGACATTAGTGACTTGGGCTGATATCTCCTATAATGCATGGGACACGTCCTGGACACGTCTGGCATGGCAGGATTTGAGTCCCTGGCGGCGCATTGTGTTACTGATGGTAGCCTTTGTTAATTTTGGTCCCAGCTCTCTGCAGGTCATACACTAGGTCCCCCCGTGTGGTTCTGGATTTTTGCTCAGACCTGGGAGGGGGAGTCAGTTCTTGTGATCATTTTGACCCCACGGGTTGAGATCTTGCGTGGAGCCCCAGATCGCGGGAGATTATCAGTGGTCTTGTATGTCTTTCCATTTTCTAATAATTGCTCCCACAGTTGATTTCTTCACACCAAGTTGCTTACCTATTGCAGATTCAGTCTTCGCAGCCTGGTGCAGGTCTACAATTTTGTTTCTGTGTCCGTCTATTGATCTAGGGCTCATTTGGGTCTTTGGTCTTGGCCATGGTGGAGTTTGGAGTGTGACGGTTTGAGGTTGTGGACAGGTGTCTTTTATACAGATAACGAGTTCAAACAGATGCCATTGATACAGGTAACGAGTGGAGGACAGAGGATCCTCTTAAAGAAGAAGTTACAGGTCTGTGAGAGCCAGAAATCTTGTTTGTTTGTTTGTAGGTGACCAAATACTTATTTTAACGAGGAATTTACCAATTCATTCTTTAAAAATATCGGCTTACAATGTGATTTGTCTGGATTTTTTTTTCCTCATTTGTCTCCTCATAGTTTGATGTATAATTGCCGAGGATGAAATGACAGACGCCTCTCTCAATCTTTTTAATAGTGGGAGAACTTCAGGCATAATGTGTGGGCTGACTAACTACCTTTTTTTGTCCCCACTGTAGGCAGAGCCTGCATCGGGTGCGAATCACCCCACGCTGCCCAAGATAGGGCTTCTCTGTTAGCTGGAGAAAACGGCACCTTTTCTTGGTGTTAAGTCTAACCTCCTAGCTCTTTTCGTGTGAGGTCAATAATGACAGCCCGTCGATAGCTCGAACCGGGCATCCGCAGGTGGATCTGAGCTTGAGCATAATATCATACGCAACCCGTCTTCGAGTGGATTGAGTCATGAAAGTGTGGGGTGACGAGTGCAAGCTCTAAGGAAGAACATATTGTAGGCTTTTGCCCCGCAAAAACGAACTCATGAAACTTCCTGTGATGTAGCACGGATGGAGGATTGGAATATATGCGCTTTGCAGATCATCGTGACAACAAGTCGGGGGCTCGACAGCTGATCTGAACACGACTTGTTTGAGTGTGGTGGCATTCTGACTCTCATCGCATGACTGAGCCGTCATTCCTATGAGGCAGGGCAGATCTAAAACCGGACGCAATCGCCGCCCCCCTCGCCACTCATCCTTCTTCAAAGCAATGAGTTATGCCGGCTGTAGAAGTCGCGGAGTCTGTCAGCGCGTGTGGAGTGCGAGTCCACCTGCGATGGCGCATCTCATCTTCGTCTTAAGAGAGATAACTACTTCTTAGTTCATAATACCTGAGCTAAGCGTCGGGACTGGGCCATTGCCTGTTGTTGTTATAGTGGGGGGGACCCGTTTAGAATCGAGGGCGGACGAGAACGCTAACTGATTTCGTGCTTAGCTTTCTACAGTTGCAGTTACCTATTCATAGTGAGATACAGTTTGGCAGTCCAGCCTTAGGTCTTCGCCGGCTGGCAAATATATCTACTAAGGGAATCAGGTGCTCTGTGAGACCTGATGCTCTGGTGTGCCAGAAGTCGGCATAGTTCGTGTGCCCTGAAAGCATCACTGGCTACGGCTCGACCAGGGGTAACGCTGAACTAGCTGCTCTGGGGACTCGATCCGCAGAGGCCACGAGCCTCTCAGTGCCGCTACTTTTCCGGGCGGTAACTGAGAGAAGCGCCTGCCGGAGACCGCTGCGCCCTGGAACACGGCCGGGTTGGCAGACCGACCTCCTGAGGGAACTGAGGAGAGATGGGCCATGGAATCGGCGTGTAATATAATGCTGGTAGTGAACCTCTCTTCGCTCCAGAGGGGACTCTGGGCCCTCGCTGAGGTCCTGAGTCCCGGCACAGCATCAGGACTCTCATAGCTTAAGTCTCCTATTGAAATATGACTACCCTGCCACACCCACGTCGTCTGGTCTATGGTAAGACTAAACGCTAACAGGCCTGCTCGGGGGAGGACCGCATGAATGGCAGGTGGTATGTTCTTGGCAGGGCTTTTCGCCCCGTAGGCACACCCTAGGTGACTACCTGCCTAAGGGAATCCAGTCTCACGAGACTCGGCTTGTGTAGCGCTAGAGGCAAGTGCTAGTCTCAGTGGGCCCATGAAGCAGGAGTCCTGGGCAGGGGATCGGCTCGTACTAATGAGGCCTGCTCTAGAATACCTCCGAGAGTGTAGCGAGGCTCTGCTATAGTACGGCACCGGCAAGCTAGGTTTCTGCGCGGATAACTGAGAGAACGCTCGCGCGTAGCCGCCGCTAGGCTGGTCCCTGGAACACGGCAGGGTTGGGGCAGAACTCGTACCTCTTCTGAGGGTCACTGAATGAGTAGATGTTCGACCTCAAAGTGTAAGTGTGGTGTGGCAAAACCAGTCAATCTTCCCAGAGGGAGGCTGGCCGCTCAAAAAGCCTGTCCTTAGGCGTTGTCAGGTGACATTTACTACGAAGACTGATCGCATCGAGAATGACGGTCCGACAGAGCCCAGCCTTCTGGCTAGTTAAGCCTTCCCGCGCGGGCCACTGGGAGCTCCACTCTGCATCTGTGCGGAGTACGAGCTAAGAGAGGCATCGCCCAAGAAAGGGGGCTGGAACACGGTGGCGTTGGGACTTTCTTCCGCCCAGGCAGACCCCGTGCAAAAACGTACCGGTGCCTCTACCTCCTCAAAGGAAGAGAGGTTAAGCGTGCTGCTCAGCTGTCGTAAATTTATATCCGTCCATGAGCCGCCTGTAATAATCTAACTTCTCATAGTCAGTACAAATACTGTTCATTTTATTTCTCTGCATAATTAATGGTCAATCAACACACTCGGACAAGTAAAATACGATCTTTTAGTACGATTCAGCATCAAAAACGAAAATGATGTAGCGGTATAATGCGGCTTCGTGGCTCATAAGCCATTCATGACTCACAGCGATCAACATCATCTCTCATTGACAAATCAAACGAGGCTCTAATTTAATCGAACACGTGGAGATAGGAATAGCCGTCTCACAACTGCGCGTCTGGCTATATCATGATGTGCGATCTCTTCGCGTTCTCAGTCTTCACGCCGTGCTCAGGAGCAGCAGCGGGCGCCTGCATCAAGATCACAGTCACGGACACACTCTCAGGAGCGTCAGCTCCGGGCGGAGGCGGAGGCGTTAATAGGGCGTTGGGAAAAAACGACAAGCCTCTCCCCCGACTTGGCGCGAGCTCCGCTTCCATTGAGGTGATAGTGGGCTGCTTCTTTATCGGATATGAGAGGGACATAATATGCTTGTGTAACTGATGTTTGTGTAACTGGCGAGCTCTTTGACGCCCTCCGAATCAATCTCCTCGGAGAAAGACAGGCGGGCGTCGCGCCCTCTCCCCGGGGGGGAATTACCGCAGCGCGGGCTTCCGAACCCCCGAGAGCGGGCCGTATTTCTGTTGGTTTGCAGATGTCCATTAGCGCGAAAGCCGCACGAGCACAGTGCCCCCTCCGCCTCGTTACGACAGCGGGGCCGGGCACCTGGGCGAGGACGCTAGTGAAGGCTCTGCTCCGCCTCAAAGAGAGCGCCTTCGGATAGTCGAAGCAAACGCTTACAACTATTGCTTCTTCTCAGTCAAGGCAAACGCTACGTCAATGGCAAGTCTGTGTGTGTCTCCGGCAACGTCTTGATATACACATTATCACTTTGGTCAGCGAGGAACACACAACTACAACTGGCTTGCTCTCATTGGCCCTTGAAATGCTTTGTGCCTTGCATGAGCTTAGACATGAGCTGGAGCTAAGTACTTTTGACTAGACATACAATTAAATATACTGCAGCACACAAGCGCTTTCGGGGCTGAATGACGAGAAAAGCTGGAGCGCTGGCTCCGGCCGGCATGTGGCTTTTATAGCTTCTTCCCCGGTTCATGTACGGCATCCGGCGCGTGTACGTCTACAGCTCCCGTCTATTGGAGGGATTGGACTGATTTCCCTCTTGATTCTACGTTGGTCACTGAAGCTTTCCCGCTAGTGTTCGTGTGCGAATGCAGCTCGAGTTCCTGAAGAGGAACCGGTTGAGAATCACCATTTTACAGTATGTTGGGTCCTGATTCAAAATTGTTCATCATAGGCAAGTGGAACTTATGACAGCTTTTTGTTATCACATTTAATGATGTAGAAACATTACTAAAGCACCATGTTATTTTTTTTTTACTGTCCATTAAGCAGATGTTGATTTTGTCCTGCAAATATTTTCTTATTTATGCATATTTCACATTATATGTGCAGTCGTTAATAACATGTAATGCTAATCTCATCGCTTAACAAGCGCTTAAAAATTGAATAAATTCAACTGTGCGGATACATTACTAGCATTAGACACTTCACTAGTGATTCAAAAGCCACACTTGCTTTTCCTTCAAGTTTTGGCACAGATAAATTCAGTCTACCGTGTCACCTGGAACATTTGGTTCAAACGGTGGAGCAGTTTCTCTTTGATTTCGTGCCACCACATAAGTAGCCTGATCTCATGCCTGCTGCTGCACCCGACACTCGTGTTTAGAAATGGGAACTGCTAGCTTGTGTTTTTGCCCTCCCTGCTGTTGAATATTCATGGCTGAAATCCAGTCGGTGGTTGATGAGGCAATCCTGGTCGTCAGAGGATGATGTGTGAGAGATAGAGTAGAGAGAGAGAGAGAGTAGTAGAGAGAGATGAGCTCTACGCCTGCTTTCTGATCGCATATGTTATTCTTAGTCAGATTTGTCAACCCCTATGCATTTAATTTACATTGGCCATTTCGCTGCTCTTTTTCAGCTAGGCCATAAAAGAGGATTATATCACCTCATCATGGCCGTAGTCGTCTCATTTATCCGCTATGCTCTCTCTCATCATATCATTCTCTCTCTTCTCCTACCGTGTGTGCAGCTCATTGTAGACATGGGCTGAAGGGCCATGATCTTTGCACAAACAAATGGCCCAATGAGAGAGGGGTCCCAGATCTAGATGTGTTTGGGGTTGGGTGTCCTTTTCTTTCGCCCGCCGACCCTCTGCTCGCTGTGATGCACTGGAACATGCTGCAGCGAGCTTGAAGGGGCTCTTATTTAATCGTTTCAGCATAGGTGTTTTTTAAAACATGTCTGGCTCGTTTAAAAGCAGAGGTCAAAGCCAGAAAATCGCGGCACATCGAGTCTGCTTTTATTGGAGGTTAAGCTCACCTGATGTAGTATGCGTGAAGGGAACCTGACAAATTCAAGGCAATACAAGGGCGAAGATCAACGCGAGTGTCACTGGCCACGGGTATTAATGGCATGACAATTGAACTAATGTCAATATATCAAGTTGAGGTCATTTCACTTTGCAGAGAATGTGCTACAACTGTTCTCAGATAAAGGCTTGCATTTCTCAGCTCAGGTTCGCTTGACATTCACGGTTAAATTGAACACGAGGCAAAATCATTAATATTGCAGTATGTATCCAGCACTGGGCACTGAGCAAGTTGGAACTCTTTCAACAGGGTTGCGCAATTAAGAAAGCAGAAATTCATGAACTATGGAGAGAAGAGCCCTTCGAGCCATCATGCAGCCTATTTTTCTAAAAGTGGCACCATGTTATGTGCCTGCTCACTTGGATGCTTCTTAGTGCAAAACGATGTACAAAATGATGAAAACACTAAGAATTTGTCCTCGTGTAGGATGAAGTGTGATACTGGTCAGTGTGGCAGTTTTTGTTTTGGCACTATGAGCTTTGGACCTGTGAGATTCAGACATCCTGACCTAGAACGTATGTACCTTTCATCCAAATGGTCGAATTCTTTATGAGTTCATGAACGCTTTTGAACCACAGAGAGGAAAAGGCAGTGTATTGCGTGTATGGGTTCTATTTGTCTCATTGTGTGGCATTTGTGGGGCGCATATTTATTTTGCTCCGCAACATTTGTGGCAACATCTATACACGTGCTAGGTTGGGGGATGGCAAATAACGACTACGGGCGTAGGTGTGTGTCCGCTAACATCGAGGTGGGGGTGGGTGTTTGCTTATTGTCGTGCGGTTATTTTTTTATATGATTTTATTGGTAGAACAAAGATTTAAGGCCGCAACCAAGGCGGTGTAGTTTTGGTGCATATCAACTAAACTGCATAGGAGTGGCTATCCAATGGCTTAACTTTGCAGCAGCCATTACGATAGCCAAGCGGGAATGTCAGCATGATTTTCAGAACTCATGCTGATGTCTCTGGCTAAGTGTGGTGCAAGTGAAACTGTTGAGGTGTTGTGGCAACATTGACAAGCCTATGTATTCTCTCAGGATATTTCTGTGGAAATAGGATCCTTTGGGGCGGGGGAAAGGCGGTGATAAAGAGAGAAGTTTTGGGGAACAAATATGAGCCGCTAACGGGGCAGCTCCATAGGAAGCTTTTGAATGTAGTGTATCTTTATCGTTTTAATTCATAAAAACGCAGGGCTGTCAAGAGATCAGCAATACGCTTATTAATCAGTGATTATTATTTTTACAAACACATGTACCCCTTTTTAAGATAAAAAAAAAATAGCTTAGGTTTAAGCTCATATAAAAGTATTCTAATATCATGAATCAAATATCCCCAATGCCTCCGTCAGACTGTCGGCACTATTTTAGGGCATCTTTCTACACCAAATAGACCGGGCGCACGACAAAATGATTTGATTAATTATTTGTATTTATATATTAAAATGAATACAATTTATGGATTTAACCTCACTGAGAGAATTTGCTTTACCTGATGTGTATTCATTTTACTCTCTGTGTGAATAGAATAGAACATTTGCAGATGATTAATTTAGCTTTTTCACAAAACATTTGGTGTAAAAGTGCCTTAATTGCATTAATAAACCAAACAAAAAGTGATCATGGACTTTTATTGTATGTAGAAGAGCAGCTTTGACATTTTTAATTACTACTTTAGTGTTCCATGGGGAAAGTTTTCAAGGGTGAAGTGTAATCAAATAGTCAAATTTGTTAGTTTAATGCTAATGTTCAAAACAATTTTGTCAAAGATAAAAATACTATATACAATATTTTTATATTCTTTTTGGAAGAGTTGGTTGAGATGTGGGGATAGTGGTCCAGTGGTTGATGGGTTAGGGTTAAATATAAAGGATTCATGTGCTCAGATTTAATATGAGCACAGGTTCTTTGTCGTGACAGTGCTGTTATGTGTTTGACAAACACCAGGAACCAGCTTCAATTTGACAAGTATTCACGTCCCAGAGGTCTCTTGCATGGTCTTTGAAGCTCAAATCTACACAGTAGTGTCTATATACACAAATAAACACATGTATATCGGATTAGTGGTGGTTAGTGTACGTTTTAAGGAGCATTGAGGGTTTCCCCTTCAGGAACTCGAGCTGCATCAAGATTCGCTTTGGGAACGCCCTTAACTGCGTGACCCGGGGGGGGGGGGGGAATGCACTGAGTCATAGAAGCACGTGTGCAAATGCCTGCCATGGATTCTAAGAGTGCCGTGACGTCGCGGAGAGCATGGTGACGTAAGGGCGAAAAACACAGAAAGGCGATGACAAGCGGCACTGCCGGCATCCGGGAGCGCCACCACCAGTACTCTTGTCTGCGTTCAGTAGGCCGCTCTGTGTATGTGTCTGTCTATTTACTGTTGTCTGTCCGCTCAAGCAGGCCTCATAATATATAAAATATTGATAGAAGTCTATGTGGTCGGCCGAAGGACGGCATTACAAAGCGGCATCGTGTTTCTCCCTGCCACGATATCTGGAAAAAGGTCGGTCGGCAGGGGATACACACGATTTGTGTGTCGTTGGTTTAGGAGGCGAAGGGCATAGTCAGGTCCGGTCAGACTTGTCGAGCAGGGATCTGATTGTTCACACATGTCGGATCTCTCGCTATGCGTACATCCTACGCTGTCTCAGCTCATGGTCATTGTTTTGATGAGAGCGGCTCACGAAACGTCCGCTGCAGGGCGAGAGTTCTGCTGTTGCGAGGCAATGCGCACCCTCTCGGCAGACTGTTGTACGTGGGGATGCGGGGTGATTTAGCGGAGGGATCTATACTGGCTCATCCTTATTGCGTGTCAGTCCTCACCAGCAAAAAAATAAATCCGCGGGGCTCTCTCGTTCTCAAGCCGGTATGCGTAAGAATTGTCGTATAGCGCCCGGCGCTGGCGGTTTCTTCCCCCAGGGAATCCCCGGCCCGCTCAGTCTGCAAAAATCAGAGGCGTTGGGGGGCAACCGCAAAGCGCGTGACTCCACTAGAAAGATCACGTGGGTGCGGGGCTATGCTCTCAGTCTTGTGGTGCAAAAAAAAAAATCAGACCAAAAAACGGATCCCGGCGCAACGACTCGTTATTTGTCTAGAGGAACTCGGACGAAATGGTCCTTACCACAATTGTCGGTCCCTATGGCTATGCCCATCCTGGAATGAAAAAAGGAAGGATAACAGAGCCAATCAGTACATGAAACGTGGCGCGAACTCTCTCCTGGCATGGGTGCCCTCATGGGCAACATGGCTTATTGATGCTCGCGTGCCTGGCATCACCCCGGTGCTTCATGGGCATCAGCTGAGTCTTCCTGAGGACGAAGACGAAATCCGTCAGCTGGCCGCCGCGCTCGGCAACGGTACGTCAGGGGGGCGGGAGAGTGTTCTCTCCGACCCCGGCGGGGGTCTAAGTGAGTGCTCGCATCCGTCGGTCGTTGTTGTTCCTCAGTGCCACTCATGGAGGTCATTGTTAGCCGGAGCGCTGCCACCCCAAAAATGGATAAAAAAAATGCAGTGGCTTCAGGCTCAGTGATCTCCTTCCGACGAGCTAAAAAATTCCCAGCGGCCAGCTCCGGCAACCGGTACGGTAATCGGGAGTATCGTCGCCACCCTCAAGTAGGGTGCTAGCAAAGAACAACATTGCGCCGTTCGGTTGATTATCGTCCAGGGGGGGGGGCTCAGTGCCCCTCATGTTATTTTCATTGAAAAATTAAACTAAATGGACCGGCGGGGGCACCGCCCCCCCCCAGGGGGTGGGGGCCCCCCCCATACTCTGAGCAGGGGGCGGGGGGTCCACCCGGTGCTCAAGGCTGCGACGAACAAATTCCCAGCTGCCTGCGATCCGGCATACATTAGCGGGCACGGGAGAGCTCGCCCCCTCAAGTGAAGGTGCTACAGCAGTCAGGTCGGTCGTGGGTCCCGATGGCTCGGTCTATGATGGGAAAAAAGAAAAAAAAACCATCCAATTCAGGGCACCGAACTGGCTCCTCTAATAATAGCAGACGCTAGCCTCGAGAGGCTGGTTCCCTTAGTAGATTTACTGGTAGCGTGGAAACTTCTACCAAAAACCTCAAAATGGGTCCTGCATATTGTAGAGAAATAAATATTACAGAATCGGCTAGTTCGATCTGCGGGGTACTAGCTGGCGCGAGGATCCGTTTCAATCGGGTCATCCTCACAGCTAAATTGCCCCACACTAGTGCTACGTGGGGGGGATCCGCCGAGCAGGCTCTGGTAATGGGAACAAGACTATAATATACTCTCTTGATGAAGGGGGTCGCGCGTGAGACGTTGTGTGCCTCCTCTCTTCCAAGGAGGCGTGGCCGGGTCTACATATCGTATACTAATCAATCTCTTTCGAAAAGAGGGATGGTGAATAGGGTGAGTGAAGAAAAAAACGTCTGATCTTGAGATCTCGCGTCTTCTGAAGCCAGCGGGGGGGCGGGGGGGTGGGATGCAAACGGGCTTCGATCAGATGCTCACTATCAAGACAGATAGTATCTCAGATCCAGCTCTAAGGACTGGTGGGTTTAAGCTGTTACGATAGAATCTCAGATAGACGCTTAATTTCCATGTTTCGGCATTGCCTCGGGCCTCAACACTTGGAATAGTTCCTGAGATTTGCTGTTCGTGAGTGGCGCAGCGATGACGCAATATGGGGGGGGGGGGAGTTCTGTTCCCTGTCGGGCGAAAAAAAAAAAAAAAGGGGGGGCCTGTCACGCTTCACCCCAGCACTTGGTGCACGAAGTGTGTGGATGCTTACTGCTGGCTCCACTGCTACTCAGGGGGCATCCAGCCGATGACTCAATTATACGATGAGATTGGTTGATATTACACTCAAGGTCGGAGCAGATGGAGGGCTCTGCATCGGGGGAGGAGATGTCAGTCCCCCTCGCCCATGATGACGATACTGGGGTAAGAGCTAAACTAAAAACTATAACGGCCAAGAAGAAGTGTTCATTGTCTGCCACTACAAGAGACCACTATTTTTAGAGCGATGTGTGGGACTCAGCCTCGATGGCAGGCACGTCTGTCTCCTCTCTAATGACGAGTCAAATCCTTCAATCGACAGTAAAAACACGAGAGTTAAGAAATGCCAATGCACCTCCTCACTGTCAACACTTAGTTTCTGAGTGCTGTTGTGCTCTAGAAAGTAGGAGCAGCGATTCGTCGCAAGCATGATACCACTTTGAGCCTGCTGTACATGAGATCCCTTGGCATTGGTGGGCTCAGAACTACAAAGTATTTTGCCAGAGGGGGGGATCCGCTTTAGCATGTATCAAAGTCAGCGCTCGGATGCTTACGAAAGCTTAGTAACATGTGAAGAAACGTTTTTCCTTAGTTCGGGAAGGCCAGCGACGTTAGGGGCGGTGGGGAAGAGTATCCTTGGGGTCGATAGCGGGTAGTGCCATAAATGCTGAACGACGGATGCGCCCATCTCAGGTGCAACAAGCTGGGAGGGGAAGGCAAGTAGGATGGCGCCAAAAAAAAAAAAATCTGCCCAGGGGGTCTGATGGAGAACGGGCGTGGTCGGTGCCATTCGTCTCTATGCAGCATCAACTGGCCTGAAATGGGCTGGCGGCGTGTTTCGTCGTCTCAGACGTGCCTTCGCTATCACAAGCCCGTAAGGGGGCAAGATCAATGTTATGGTGGTCCGAGCAACAGTTACAACACATCGAGTTTGTCTCCCCAAACTATCAATCCGTCCATATGGTCGGGTACTGCTGTTTGTGGTCGCCCTTGTAACAAGCTAGATTCTTGCAATAAAGAAAAAAGGGGGGAGGGCGTTGAGTGATCCTGCTCCTCGACGCTACCGATCTCTGCTGGAGTATTCACCGATCAGGAGACTGGACCGGGGGACAAGAGAAGGGGGGAACATCACTGCGTCTGAGCGGGGGGCGGTGGCAAAAAGAGGTGCTTCGTCAGGCGGGGAAGTCGCGGGCATTCTTCACATCTCGGTCTCGGATACCCCAATAGGGGGGGGGGGGAAGCAACACGGGGACCCCGGACAGCCTGGAGTATATATAAGCATCGTGGTTCATCGGGTGGGGTAAAAAAACAAAAACACCTTATGGGGCACAGCTCCATTCGGCCATCTTTCTCTCAAACTGAGGTTGTTGAGACTAATACTAACCAGCCCTCCAGATCTCCCTTCCACTAGGTAACAGGTACGCATTGAAAGCGAGTGGAACTTTTCGGCTTCTATTGTGCGGAGCAGCGAGCTGGTAAAAGGTCAGGACCCAGTCAACTGCCCAAACAATTGGTAGCGTTCTATAGTTGCTAGCAGGCGGCGATTCTCGCGCAGGGTTATCTCCCTCACTCAGCTTCTGAAGCGTATAACGTGGGTTGCCTGCGCTTAGCTGGCTATACGGACACGAGAGAACCGGCTTCTGGGTGGTCAATCATTGGGAAGACACG
>JADLZN010010989.1:0-117056 GCA_018155175.1 Sinocyclocheilus anophthalmus
AAGCTCCTGATAGCGAACTGTTCATCAAGACAACTGTCTTCCGTTCCCTCGGGCGTTCCTGACAACACCCAGATGCTTAACTTGACCGGTAACCACTTAAAGACTCTGTCCAAGCGTCAGTTCTCCGGCCTGATGCAGTTACGCGAGCTGGACCTCAGCGATAACGAGCTGACGGGGATCGAGGTCGAAGCCTTCGCCGGCCTGCAGTACCTCCTCGCGCTCAGATTATCCCACAACCGGCTGAAGATCATCCTGGTCGGAGCCTTTTCCGGCCTCCCCAACGTTCAGTTTCTGGACATCAGCCAGAACGAGATCTTGGTGTTCCTGGACGACATGTTCCGTGAGATGCCGAGTCTCCAGAAGCTGGAGGCCAGCGAGAACGACCTGGTGTTCATCTCCAGCCGCGCCTTCAGCGGCCTGGCCAACCTGCAGGAGCTGAACCTCGACCGGTGCAACCTGACGTCGGTGCCGATCGAAGCCCTGTCGCAGCTCACCGGACTCATGCAGCTGTGCTTCCGCAGACTCGGACTCACGACGCTTCCCAACAACTCGTTCCGCCAGCTGGGACGCTTGCGGGATCTGCAGGTGACTCACTGTCCTTGGTTGGACTCGTTGGCTGCCAACAGTCTGTTCGGACTCAATCTCACATCGTTGACGCTGAGCCACTGCAACCTGAGCGCCGTACCGTATTCCCCCCTGCATCACCTCGTCTACTTGCGATACCTGGACTTGTCCTACAACCCAATCACCGCCATCCTTTCCAACCTCCTTGGGGATTTGCTACGACTCCAAGAGCTGCATCTAGTCGGTGCCGGGCTCCTACGAATAGAGCCTGGCGCTTTCCGCAACCTTGCATTTTTCCGGCTCCTCAACGTGTCGGAGAACCGCCTGGCGACCCTAGAGGTTTCGGCCTTCCACTCGGTCGCTGCTTTAGAGGTCCTTCGGTTGGACGGGAACCCGTTGGCGTGCGATTGCCGGCTTCTCTGGGTGATGCGCAGACGCCCGTGGCTTCGCTTCGAAGGGCGCTCGCCAGCTTGCGTCACATCTGTGCAGGTGCAAGGCAGGACTTTCGGTGACTTTACGGAGGCTGAGATTCCTAGGGTGTTCACCTGCCGGCAGGCTCGCATCCTTACTCGTAAACCGCAAGACGTTCGGACGGACGAAGGCCATACGGTGTTGTTCTCCTGCATGGCCGATGGAGACCCGGCGCCGTCGATTATTTGGCTGAACCCCAAACGCTCGGTGCTCACCGGCTCGGGTCGGATTCGCACGCTCGCCAACGGGACACTCGAGGTGCGTTACGCACAGGTACAGGATAGTGGGTACTATCTGTGCATCGCTTCGAATGCCGCGGGGAACGACAGCATCTCGGTGAGCCTGCGGGTGCGAGGGTTTCCGGCGTCCGCTCGCAACCGCTCCGGATCATTCTTTCTGGAAGGCTGGAGCTTCGCGTCCGGGCAAGCGGCGGTCAACGGATCGCAGCCGTTTCCGTTCGACGTGAAGACGCTGGTGATCGCGGTTACCATGGGGTTCCTGTCGTTCCTGAGCTCGGTGGCCGTCTGTTTCATCTTCATGTTTTTCTGGAGTCAGAGCAAAGGGCAGATCAAACACACGGCAACTATCAACTTCGTGCCGCGCAGCGCTGCGACAGCGTCTGGAGGCGGACGCACGACTATGGAGACAGGCAGGTTCACCATGAAGCTGATCTGAAAACTACAAGCATGAGATGTTTGAGGTGCTACTAGATATCCAGAGTTTTCCCATAAGCTTCAGCATGAGGGTAAGATGTATGAAACTTGTTGTCTGAATGTTGGTCACTGCACAATATTGCTTTTTGTCTTGTTTCCCAGTACAAACATTCTTAAATTTAGATACTTTTAGTGGAAATGCATAATGACAGAAGAAGTGAGTGCTTAAAACATGAACAAATATCTGCCATTGGGACATTAAGAATTGGCTAATTCAAAGGGTAAACAGGATGATTTTTTAGATCTCATTGGCAGATATTTGTTCCTAATTTTAAAGGAAAGTGCGTATGGTCCTTTGACAGCTTATTGGTTGATGAGTATCTGGGCAGTCCAATTCATACTGTGGAGAGTTTTGTCTTCCGCTCCCTCTCCTCAGACTCGCCGCTCAACATGGTCCAGGTTTTCAAGTTTTTTTGTATAGCGCTTTTTACGATACAAATCGTGCAAAGCAACTTTACAGAAAATTAAAATTTCTACATTACATTTAGTAGTAGCTTATCAGTGGTAGTCTGATCAGTTTCATGTACATATGGTCGGAAAATCAATAAGACGTGTATTCAAACAGATGATGACCCTATTAACCCGTTAATCCCAATTTTTCACAGACTATGGATTGTTTATGGTCGGTAGTCACAAACATAGTTTTGCCATATTTGAGGATTGCGCGACACGATCGACGCGCAATCGTCAAATGGCAGGTGACGAGCCTTATTTATTTCTTCCGTGTTTCATACGCCTCTGGTCATAAAGGCTTTTATGCACGGTTCTTGATGCTCTTTAGGTTCGGGGTGGAATCTGCGCTCCGTCTGGCTGACTCAGAGTTCCGTTTGCTAGCTTCCATGCTCGAGTAAGCTGTGTTTTCCCCACTGTGCAACCCCGGGCTTCGAGTCCTATGGGTGACTGGCAGTGGGCAGAGTCACTCAGACCAAAACAAAGACAGACATTCCGACACAGAACGCACATTTCAATGCAGAATAACTGGCTGGAGCGTTGTTGTTTTTTTTGTTGAAGAAACAAGTTTGTGAATTTAGCATGTTTCCCAAATACATATTATGGTATTTTTATGTATTAGCACAGTCAAAAAATTACCTACAGCACCTTTATCCCCTCCTATTGTTTCACGGGTCGTTTTGACCCATGTTTGATCTTAAAACTGCTTCTCTAACAAGCCACAATAGAGGTTTTCTGTGCTTACATGAATCTTTAGTGTTGATTTGTTTGTGAATTGCATGGAAACCAATGCGGGTCAATTTGAAATGCAACACACGTCACAAACTCACTTCATATCTTAATTTAAGGACGTTTAGATATTTGTACTGGAAAACAAGACAAGCATACAGAGAAGTTTACTGACGGTCCATGCTTTTCCTCTTTTGCACGTCTCACGTCTGCAGAACTCGCTTGGGTGTCTCCAGTTATTTGAGTTTATTTCTGCATTGTTGAGTTTGGGTTCAATTGAATTGTCATTTGGATATCACTGTGATTTGCCTAAATTAGATTCCTGATGATCAAGTTTGTAACAATGTGAGATAATAATGAGTTTGAAACTCTTTTTGAGGCTTTAAATCAGATGATTTTATCATGAGCTGCATGAACGCATGTGTGAGACGCTCTGATCACATTATTAGCATCTATAAACCAGAGAAAGTAAGCGATAACGAAGCTTTAATTGAACAGATAAGCACAGGAGAAAAGATCTCAGGTTAGTTAAACTCAGATTGACCAGCCTCAATCACGTTCAGTAAATCCTGAAGTCATTATATGATTAAATGACAGAAATATTGAATGCGCTGCATCTCAGGATTGTGTGAATGTCTGGAACGATTGCACGTGTTTTTGTTTGTTAATATTGCTGATGACGCTGTTCTTGCTTTGGAAAATCACTCTTTATGTATTTATGCATACATGGCTTTAACTGCTTTATGCAATCCACCTCAAAGCAATAGTGTCCCATCATGCACTGCTGTTTATTAGCATACACGATTGTGTGATAAAAGTGGTTTGTTCTTGAACTCTTATGAATCTCATTTTAGTGAAGCGTCATTTGTTTCAAAAATGTCATATTTTTAATTCTGTTCTAAAGACTGTTTGAAACGTACTAGAGTTTGAGAACAGCTGCGTTCGTTTGTTTAAATATTAGTATTTTTACGGTTCTTTTTTCACTTTTAAATGATTCATTTTTTTTAATCTTAATGTCTGTCCTTTTATTTAATAACAAAACAATGCTCAGTCTTCAAATTCGTGAAGAAGTGGCTGCCAGAATCATTAAAGCTTTATCTTGAAATGATTTGTCTGATCAGTGGTTTTTTTTTTTTATCGTAATGAACTGAATCCTAAGAACAAAATGCTAAACTTAAATACTCATTTTAATCCTGAGCTGTATACTATCTTTAGACATTTTTTCAAGGTTCGGATGTTTACGGTTTAACAAAGAAAATGTCTTTCATAATAGTCCTATATATATATATATATAATATATATATTTCCGCCACAATGTCAGTATTTATGAATGCTGTTGATATTAATATATCATCACTTTCCATTTAATGTTCCTATCACTTCAGGTCAACTTAACATACGAATATAATTCAGTTATATTTTTACTCATAATAATCTAGGGGTGCCAATAATTTTGGCACTCATATTTTTGAGCAAATAATATTTCATTTCACATTAATTTTAATTTCACTTGCATTTCTGTCAATTTTCTGAATGAAAGCTTAAGAATAAACAACAAAGACATTTCTTTCTCATATTTCCCAAAGATGCCAATATTAATGAAAGCCACATCAGCGCTCTCTTCATTCTGTTGTGATTCGCTCATGTTTTAATCTACAGTATATAAACTTGCGCTCGATCCCATCCAGTTAATCAGCTTAGAGCAGAACAACAGGCTGCACGAACACCACTCACACTGCACAAACACAGCTCGAGAGCTCAACCGTTAGATGTTTAATAAAATGAAATGACTCGTCATATTTTGTAAATAACCAGTTTTTTACAACATCATATCTTCTTTTATCTCCTCGTAGTAACAATGGTCCCAGAGGTCCTTGCCTTGCAAACTGTATCATGTAAAAGCCAGCATGCAATTGAAAAAAAACTTGTAGTAAAATACTTTTCTGAACTGATTTTATGCCATATATATATACTCAAAGATTTTAAGATGTCCGCATCAAAAGAAATGAAGAAAAGTGATTTCATGTCGATAGAAAGCACACTAAATGTAACTAAAGTGTCGACTTTTAAGGTTCCAAATAAGTTTTTTGGAGAATAAAATGTAAAAATTTGCTTGAAATAATGTTACGTTGTCATTCAGCGTAACTCTTATAGTTATGTAAAAAATGTTTATTCTGACGTGTACATATTAAAATAAATAAAAGAATAAGGGAGCATATACAATTATATTGTGTTTTAAATGAGTAAAAATTCTTACTGACCCTGGGCAAAGACCTTAACGGATAGTGGCCCAATTATAATGTAAAATTACGCCTAATTAGTATCTGGGTTGAAGTATTAGTCCCCTTTATAATGCGTCATAAATTGATTTTTGTGTAAATATTCTGACGAGATTTGTTACACTGATGATATTTTAGTGTGTGTTTTCTGAAATCAGGGACAATGATATTTATTTTTTGCTCAAAACAACACAAATTGAAAAAAAAGAAAAAAAATTAAGCATTATTACCATTGTTTTTCATGCTTACACCCTTTTTCGTCTTTTGACCACATATATATATATATTATATATACACATACACACACACATAAATAATAGAATAACATGTAAATTTGTCCAAGTATGAACCTAGAACGTGAAACCATATTAGCTATTTTAACAACGAATTCTTAAGTTTTGCATTTCAACCTAACCACCTTGTGTTTTTTTTTTTTTAGAACAACAATCCCTGTTTTCTTTCTACCCTATTTTGTGGAAAGTCTTGCACATAATCATAAAATCCCAGCTCATCTTCACATCTCTCTCGAGATTAAACTCGTTTGGGTTTTACGTTTGTCTGACAGATTAGAAGTTTCCAGTCAAACGCCCGTCTGTCGCCCTTCCCATGATTCCTGAAGCGGATCACTGGCGCCTCCGGCTGCGCAGATCACCACATTACAGTCCAATCACATTATTACTGCTCAGCAGATAGCACTGGATCAGTGTCACTGGGCAGTATTTGGATATTTACCATTCAGTTTTTCCTGATCAACCCATGTGACCGGACACAAGACTGTACTGTTGGGAATGAGTCAAGTCTCCTATAAAAACACTGCTGAAACTATAACATTACGGTTTTTCTTACTGACACGTGAACCTCCCCTTTAAACAAATGGGATGCATTTAAGTGGTTTAATAAAGGGCCTCGTGTTGCATTTTTTAAAATGACTTCCACAGAAATAGGCACACTTCAGCTGATTTCGAGGCGAGATTTCTCAAACCCCTTTGAGGGTGCATTAAAACAAACATAAGAACTTACTAGTAGTGCTACTGCTCTAAAAAACATTCAACTTTTGACAGCTTTTATGGTACCAATCCCTTTTTATGGCTCCTTGAACTTGGCATATTTGAAGAACTTTTCAGTCCAGTTGCTGCATCTCTGTATATCATCAAATATGCCAAGTTCAAGTGTCCATAAAAAAAGAAGGGTAACGCAAAAACTGCCCAAAGTTCGGATTTTATTAGAGCAGTAGTCCTAGTTTGAAGCCCTCATATCCAATTTAACGCACCATCAAAAAGATCAGAGAAAAGTTACCACAAACTGGGCTGATGGCACAATAAGTCTGCTTTAATGCACCCTAAAAAGGCCTGGAGAAAATCACCACACATTTTGCTGATGGTGCAATGAGCACCTCTGTGTATTGTCAAATATGCCAAGTTCAAGGGTCCATAAAAAAGTCTGGTAAAGTAAAAACTGCCCATTATTTGGATTTCCCTAGAGCAGTAGCCCTAGTTTGAAGCCCTCATATCCAATTTAACGCACCATCAAAAAGATCAGAGAAAAGTTACCACAAACTGGGCTGATGGCACAATAAGTCTGTGCAGTGTCAAATATACCACTTTCAAGGGTCCATAAAAAAAAAAGAATAGTACAGGAAAAACAGCCCAACATTTGGATTTGGTCAGAACAGTTGTCCTAGTATGAAGTGCTTATGTCCTCTTTGCTGCAGCCTCAAAGATATTGGAGAAAATTTGCCTCAAACGTGGCTGATGGGGCTGTTTATTGTCAAATATGCCAAGTTTAAGAGTCCATAAAAAAGTCTGGTAAAGTAAAAACAGCCCAAAATCTAGATTTGTTTTTTTAAACCACAGATGTCTGCTTTAACGCACTCTCAAAAGCAGTGGAGAAAATTCGCCATGAATTGGGCTGATGGTGTAATAAGTGTTTGTGTATTGTCAAATGTCAAGTTTAAGGGTTCATAAAAAAAGGAATGGTAAAGAAAAAACAGCCCGAAATTTGGATTCTGTTAGAGCAATTGCCCTAGTATGAAGACTTTATGTCCACTTTAATACATTCTCAAAGCTGTTGGAGAAATTTCAAGGGTTAATAAATAAAGAATGACAAAATAAAAACTGTGCATTTTTGGGATTTTATTTTAGCAGTTGCCCTCGTATGAAATCCTTATATCTAATTTAATGCACCATCAAAGAGAGCAGAGAAAACTAGCCACAAAATGGGCTGATGGTGCAATAAGCATCTGTGAATTGTCAAAATATTCCAAGTTTAAGGGTTCATAAAAAAAGAACGGTAAAGTAAAAACTGACCAAAATTTTGCATTTCATTAGAGCAGTAGACCAAGTATGAAGCACTTATGTCTGTTTTAATGCACCCTCAAAGGGCTTGGAGAAAAACTGCTGCAAAATGGGCTGATGGCACAATAAATACATTTGTGTATTCTAAAATATACAAAGTTCAAGGGTCCATAAAAAAAGACCGGTGAAGTAAAAACAGTGCAAAATGTGGATTTCTTTAGAGCAGTTCTCCTCATGTGAAGCCCTTGTGTCTGCATTTTATGTAACGTAGCCTCAAAAAGAGCTGAGAAAATTCACTGCAAAGTGGGCTGATGGTACAAGTGCCTCTGTATTATCAATTATTCCAAGTTCAAGGGTTCATAAAACAAGACTGCACAAGTTAAAACATCCCAAAATTGGGATTTTATTAGATCAACAGCACTAGTATGAAGAAGCACTTTATGTACCCTCAAAGGAAACAGAGAAATGGGCTGATGGTGCAATAATCGCCAAGTTGAAGAGTTCATAAAAATAGATTGGTACAGTAAAAATTGTTCAGATTTTGGATTGGGTTAGACCAGTGGCCCTGCTACGATGCTCTAATGTACACTTGAACTAAATTAAAGGTGGAGAGAAAGCTTGCCTTAAAATGAGCTGCAGGTACAATATGTGTGGCCCTTCAAAGGTCAATTAAAAAACGGAACTTGATACTTAAACTCGAAAGGTTTACACATTATTGGTAAAATAAGAGATTCTAAATGGATTTTCTCTCTTTTTGTGCATTTCCTCTGTTGCTCAAGTTGAATCAAAATAAAGTTCCATTATAGAATCTGTATGTTTGTGATATTCAGACCCACACGTTCATTCAATCTCACGCTCATAAATAAAAGCACATCTCCTGTTAAGCATGTATATATTTGTTTATTTGTTTGTTGAAATATTTAAAGTTTTATAATATTTCCCCAGAAAAATGTAAACTTCTCCATATTCACAAAAAGAAAGACATTTCTGTTTATCAATCGTTGTCAATAAAATGAAATTCATAATTACAATAATAATCATATTTGAATATAATATCTTTATAATAATGTGAACATTCAAAACATCACTCCATATTCAGAGATGCTCCACTCTAGAATCAACAAATCTCTCGCGCATTCGAGAATATTTCCATGGGTAAATATATAAATATATACATCCTACGCTCCTGAATCGGGTCGGAGGGTCAAGGGTCAATGCTATGGCTTGTCCGTGTCTATGGCTAAATTGGCGGCTGGGTCCCGCGGCGAGGACCGTTCGTTTCATCATGAAGACAGAAACTCATAGCAGTAAGAGCTAGTGTGCTACACAATGGGGAAAAGATACACGATCACAATCTGTCGTAGCATAACTGACCCCTATACACAAACGCTGGCGGATATGATCGCAAAACCGTGCCAAAAGTGGTGAGAAACGACATATCGATCCAGAACCGGTCCACAAACGCACTCGCATTATTGAACGTATAGCGCGCTCCGCCTCCGAATCGACGTCTCTATGGCAACGCGTTTAAATGTGACCGCTCGTGTTCAGCCAATCAGAGCTCGGTGTGGGAACTGTAGGCACAGAAACACTGTTCATCATCATTATAACTAGTAGTACCTGAAATGCAGACAAAGTAATACTTCGAACAGAAAAAGTAAATAAAGACAAAAGTAATCGACTAAAGCCCCAGCAAAGCAGCTACTGGCGTATATGAGTATCATCCATCGAACACCAAGAAAAGAGAAAAACTCAACCCACTTAAAATGAGAGAAACTTTCCATCGGTAAATCTGGACTCTATGTACAGAAATCAGCAGCCGACCTCGCCGATGACGTCAGTGCTCGAGTGTGTGGTGTGTGTGTGTGTGTGTGTGTGAGCCCCACTGACGTCCAGAGCACTGAAGCTCAAAAAAGCAGAAAATCACACCAAATAGTCCACTCTAACCATTTTATGAAACATATTAAGAATAGACATTTGTAGGGAAGCACCATTATGTAATTTCTGTCAACATGTCATGCTAACCTGGCTAAAAATATAATAATGATATAAAATGAGACCGTTCCTGCGAGAACTGCACAGAAAACCCAACAGCACAAATCAACACATTATCGCTTAAATTACTAAAAGAATCTGATAAACTAAGCCTAACAAATTAATGAAAGGGCCCTATAAAATCTGTTTTATTTTCCCCAAATTCAGTTTTATGTTGTAAATTTATATTAAATTTAATTTTTTATAATTTATTAGAAGTTGAGCAATAATTCCATATTTAGGGCCCAATGACATCAGTTTAATTTGGTATAAATTCTGGTTAATTTAATGGTTAAAAATCAAGTCTAATAATTTGAATCATAAAACTTGACCAATTTAATTCATTTTAACAATAGATAGGGCCTTAGACCGTGTCTAATTAATTGAAATCAAGAAACTTATACTATTTAACAACAATTTATTAAAGGTTTAAGCAAAATAAAATTTTTAGGGCCCTATGAAATAATTTAATTTTTTTCTTATTTCTTCTGTTTTCATTTTTTTGGGATTCCAAATACTTAAAGATTTAATTAAATTTTTATAATCAATAAGTCTAATCAATTGAATTAATACAACTTTAACAATAGGGGCTTACGAAATATTTTATTTTTTTATGATTGAATACAAATTTACTATAAAAAATGCTGGAATTTAATTAATCTTTTAAAAAGTAACCAAATGGAAATTAACAATTCCTTTTATTTATTTTGGTAAACAAAGTGCTGCAAACAGAACATTTAAATACTACCTTAAAAAATAAAGTTGTAATAATTATTAAGTGCTTAATTAAGTACATTCTATTCTACAATAGTAATATATTTCTGTCACAATTTCAATCGAAACATTTAGACTCTCTGTCGACTCTCTAGTCGCACTGCATTGTGGGATGTGTGAAACGCTGGACCGGCGACTCGCTAGGGTCTGAAGAGAGCTTTAGTGGGCGGCTGCGTCTAAATGAGCGAACCTCGTCATCCGGGTGTTTGGCACAAACACACATCAGCACTAAACGAACATGACCGCTCGCTCTCCACCATCGAACCGCCACGTCCCACCACTGAAAACAGCAAAGCCACCAACCGCTCTTCCTCTCTGGGGCCCACGCTGCGGATCGAGCGAGTCACATGACAGTCTCTGTCAGAGATGAGCAAACGCGTGATCATGGAACAAACCCAGTGTCCGACTCACTCGTCTAGTCTTTTTTTGCCCTGTTGTTCTCGATGGAGTTCTTTAGGCACGGAGAGGAGAGCCCGCCCCCCCGGCTCGGGACAGGAAGGGGCGGGGTTCTGAGCGGAACGCCGACGTCTGATTGGCTCAGAAAGTATCAAGCCCCTCAAAACATCATTTGAAAAAGATTTCAAACAAATATATTTGTTATTGAGTCATTATTAGGAAGTTGAGGCTGCAGCTGATCAAAACCACACACACACACACACACACACACACACACACTCCTGCAGTAAAGAGAGAGAGAGAAAGAGAGGCAGGGGATGATGGGAAGAGAATGAGAGTGAATAAAGACGTCTCTCTCTCTCCCTCCGTCTGTCTGTCTGCGTCGATTTTCTTTGTGCTATCGGTGTGATTGTTTCGGCCTCAAGATGCTGATTGTCGTCCATTTGGCTCAAAAAATTCAGAAGAAAGAGAGAAAGACAGCAGGAGAGAGTGAGAGAGACACACCTGAGGAATATATAGTTATATATCAGCTATATACATATATATACTCTCAGCGTGAGAGAGAGAGAGAGTTTGTAGACGTCCTGAAGTTGAAGTTGGTCGTTCTGCTCAGGCTCCGCCTCTCTCTTCTCTCTCAGCCAATCATCAGACACTCCTGGGTTGAGGTTCAACCAATCACAGGTCCGCTAGTCCTGCACGGGCCAATCATGTTCCAGAGTGGGCACCATAAATCGGCTGAGGGAGAAACAGAAGCTGAGATTCAGTGACCGATTCGTTCACACACTCAGATTCATCATAGCAGGAAGAATTCAGTCAGCACTCGTCATAGAAAATATGAGAGTGATCGCATGGAGAAGAGCAGCGTGAACGTTCAGCTAAACATCTCCTGCTGTTCAGCTGAAGAAAGAAAGCCAGCGGGTTTGAATGACGTGAATATATGATGAGAAATCACACAGAAAGGACGTGATGAGACGAGTGAACACAGACGTGGAGGACAGAACAGAAGGAATTAATGTCATTCTCCAGCAGCCAATCACAGGCCCTCCCTCTGAGGACATGCTGCTACTGTCAGCCAATCACAGGCCCTCATTCACTGTGATCCATTTTCAGTTCATCACAGACATGCCGTAATCACTGCTACAAAACATTACATGTCATTCCCCTGTAAAGGCCCATTCACACAAACAACCATAACTACAATAATAACTGTAAAGTTTTAATGATCACTCTAATAATAAAGACTACACTTATAACTACAATGATGAGACACAGAGGAACAATATCAATAGAATCACTTTCAGAGCGATTTTCTCCAGCTGATAAACGATCAGAATCCATCCTGCATTAAAGAGCGCGAGCATTTAAAGAGACAGACGACAAAACTGCAGAATAAACAACGTTATCGTATGTTGGTTTGGACGCTGGTATAGTTATCATTATAGTTAATATTAATTATCACACTATAGTTTTAGTTACTGGCACAGTAATCATTGTAGTTATTATCCCTATAGTTATCACTAGTATACTATAGTTATCAATATAGTAATCACTATAGTTATTGTTACAGTTATAGCTGTAGTTATATTTTAGTTATCGGTATAGTTACTGTTATCACTATAGTTATCGTTACAGTATCACTTTAGTAATTGGTATAGTTACTCTTATAATTATCATTACAGTATCACTATAGCTACCTTTTAGTTATTGGTATAATTATCGTATAGTTATCACTTTAGTTATCATTACAGTATCACTAGTTCTCTTTTAGTTATTGTTATCAGTATAGTTATTGTTATAATTATCGGTATAGTTATTGTTGTCAGTATAGTTATAATTACAGTATCACTATAGTTACTGTTATAATTATCGGTATAGTTATTGTTGTCAGTATAGTTATCATTACAGTATCACTATAGTTATTGTTATAATTATCGGTATAGTTATTGTTGTCAGTATAGTTATCATTACAGTATCACTATAGTTATTGTTTTAATTATCGTTATAGTTATTGTTGTCAGTATAGTTATCATTACAGTATCACTATAGTTACTGTTATAATTATCGGTATAGTTATTGCTATCAGTATAGTTATCATTACAGTATCACTATAGTTATGGTTTTAATTATCGGTATAGTTATTGTTGTCAGTATAGTTATGATTACAGTATCACTATAGTTACTGTTATAATTATTGGTATAGTTATTGCTATCAGTATAGTTATCATTACAGTATCACTATAGTTACTGTTATAATTATCGGTATAGTTATTGCTATCAGTATAGTTATCATTACAGTATCACTATAGTTACTGTTATAATTATCGGTATAGTTATTGCTATCAGTATAGTTATCATTACAGTATCACTATAGTTACTGTTATAATTATTGGTATAGTTATTGCTATCAGTATAGTTATCATTACAGTATCACTATAGTTATTGTTTTAATTATCGGTTATGTTATGTTGTCAGTATGTTATGCTTACAAGTATCACTATAGTTTTACTGTTATATTAATCGGTATAGTTATTGTTGTCATTATAGTTTATGATTCCATTATCTATATTAGTTTTAAATTATCGTTATAGTTATTGTTGTCGTAGAGTTATGAGTACAGGATCACTATAGTTACTGTTATCATATCGTTATAGTTATTGTTGTCAGTATAGTTATGATTACAGTATCACTATAGTTACTGTTATAATTATTGGTATAGTTATTGCTATCAGTATAGTTATCATTACAGTATCACTATAGTTATGGTTTTAATTATCGGTATAGTTATTGTTGTCAGTATAGTTATGATTACAGTATCACTATAGTTACTGTTATAATTATCGGTATAGTTATTGCTATCAGTATAGTTATCATTACAGTATCACTATAGTTATGGTTTTAATTATCGGTATAGTTATTGTTGTCAGTATAGTTATGATTACAGTATCACTATAGTTACTGTTATAATTATTGGTATAGTTATTGCTATCAGTATAGTTATCATTACAGTATCACTATAGTTACTGTTATAATTATCGGTATAGTTATTGTTGTCAGTATAGTTATAATTACAGTATCACTATAGTTACTGTTATAATTATCGGTATAGTTATTGCTATCAGTATAGTTATCATTACAGTATCACTATAGTTATGGTTTTAATTATCGGTATAGTTATTGTTGTCAGTATAGTTATGATTACAGTATCACTATAGTTACTGTTATAATTATCGGTATAGTTATTGTTGTCAGTATAGTTATGATTACAGTATCACTATAGTTATTGTTTTAATTATCGTTATAGTTATTGTTGTCAGTATAGTTATGATTACAGTATCACTATAGTTACTGTTATAATTATTGGTATAGTTATTGCTATCAGTATAGTTATCATTACAGTATCACTATAGTTACTGTTATAATTATCGGTATAGTTATTGCTATCAGTATAGTTATCATTACAGTATCACTATAGTTACTGTTATAATTATCGGTATAGTTATTGTTGTCAGTATAGTTATGATTACAGTATCACTATAGTTACTGTTATAATTATTGGTATAGTTATTGCTATCAGTATAGTTATCATTACAGTATCACTATAGTTATGGTTTTAATTATCGGTATAGTTATTGTTGTCAGTATAGTTATGATTACAGTATCACTATAGTTACTGTTATAATTATTGGTATAGTTATTGTTGTCAGTATAGTTATGATTACAGTATCACTATAGTTATGGTTTTAATTATCGGTATAGTTATTGTTGTCAGTATAGTTATTACAGTATCACTATAGTTATGGTTTTAATTATCGGTATAGTTATTGTTGTCAGTATAGTTATGATTACAGTATCACTATAGTTACTGTTATAATTATCGGTATAGTTATTGCTATCAGTGTAGTTATCACTATAATTATTACAGTATCACTATAGTTATCGCTTTAGTTACTTTTTAGTTATTATCAGTATAGCTATTGTTGTCAGTATAGTTATGATTACAGTATCACTATAGTTATCGCTTTAGTTACTTTTTAGTTATTGTTATCAGTATAGCTATTGTTGTCAGTATAGTTATGATTACAGTATCACTATAGTTATTGTTATAATTATCGGTATAGTTATTGTTGTCAGTATAGTTATCATTACAGTATCACTATAGTTACTGTTATAATTATCGGTATAGTTATTGCTATAAGTGTAGTTATCACTATAATTATTACAGTATCACTATAGTTATCGCTTTAGTTACTTTTAAGTTATTGTTATCAGTACAGTTATCGTTATAGTTATTGTTGTCAGTATAGTTATCATTACAGTATCACTATAGTTATTGTTATAATTATCGGTATAGTAATTGCTATCAGTGTAGTTATCACTATAATTATTATAGTATCACTATAGGGCCTTTCGCACCGCAGGAACCTTTTCATAGTACCAGAACTAATTGTGGAACTACCCACTTTTCGGCGTGTTCGCACCGCCGGAACTGGGAGTGATTTTAGTACCGGACTGCCTTTTTCGAGAACCAAATTAGCTCCTACTCCGGTGCAGGGTCTAACCGGCACAACTGGTACTAATCGTGACGTAAGTAGACATTGATTGGCAAAACGCATATTAAAACTCCCTCACCCGCCATGATTTAAAACGCCGTGTAAACATACTGTAAACATTGTGTCAACTTATTTCGCAAGTATGGAGAACAGCGATAGATGGACGGACGCTGAAGTGCCTGCACTTGTAGCAAATGTAGCACTGCCAGTTGTCGTTATTTTATTGTCCTAATTTCCGTTCTTTCAATCGCTTTATGTATACATCGACTTTCCATGTCCATTTATTGTGAAACCCGCGAGACAACAACAACACTGCTCCGATCACAGCGTCCTCCATCCTCCTCTTGTTAATGTTGTTTTTCTTTGTTTCTGTTGTTGAACGCCGCGCACAAATGACGTCGCTGTCGACCGGCTTACGTCACTTCTTAGTACACACTCTCGGTGCGAATGCAACCCTTTAAATGGTACTGGGAAATAGTTCGCGCAAAATCGTCCCAGTACTTAAAAACCTTTTTAGTACGTACATTTAGTTCTGGAACTAAAGCGGTGCGAAAGGGCCTTATAGTTATTGCTTTAGTTACTTTTTAGTTATTATTATCAGTACTGTTATAATTACAGTATCACTATAGTTATTTTTTAGTTATTGTTATTAGTACAGTTATCACTATAGCTAACAGTATTGTTATCAGTACAGATATCAGTATAGTTATTGTTATAATTATTGGTACAGTTATTGTTATCAGTATAGTTATCACTATTACATCATTACAGTATCACTATAGTTATTGCTTTAGTTACTTTTTAGTTATTGTTATCGGTATAGTTATTATTACTATTTATTGTTATATTAATCACAGTCAAACTGATGTTAGTAAACAGATTCAGAATTTAGCTTCTGACCGGATGAGACACATTCAGAGCTACTGAGAAACAGCTCACACACACACACACACACACACACACACACACACACACCTGTGGCACACAGCAGATCAGATTCATGTAGATTAATGTCACATTACAGGAACTGTGATATGATCAGTGACGTCATCTACACAGGAATATTCAGTGTTGGGTCACATGGTTCATACGACAGATGTGATGACGTCACACACAAGCCCACAGTCATCATTCTGGAGTGGCATGAAGGTTACAGATGGTTTCCCGGTGTGCGTGTGACAGACCTGTTCTGTGAATATTCTGGTTTTGAGGTCAGGCATTCCACTTCCCCTCAGCTCATCCTCTACCACCATCAACCTGCAACACACACACACACACACCCATTCCCAGGATGCTCTGGTAATCGCAGGGACTAAGTCGCGAGCGCGCGTCACGCGTCTGACCTGTTGATGATGCCCTTGATCTGCGAGTCTTTCTCCACCTGCTGGTGGCGCAGGCGTCTCTCGCTGTCGTCCAGCCGGCTCTGGTACTGCAGCAGGATCTTACTGGTCTGCTGCTCCTGCGAATGCAGCCGGCGCTCGTACTCCTCCAGCTTACGATGGGACATCATCAGACGCTCCTTCAGAGAGTGGATCTCATCCTCGTACTCGCGCACCTGCACAGAAAACAGCACAGTACCGTCAGAATGAACTGACCTCTACATGCTGTTCACTGAGTTTGAAAAGTGCACGAGGGGGAATCTCACGGTCAAAAACATGTTCAGCTCTTATTTCAGTCCAAAATCAAAAGAAAACAAACTGAATTTTGTTCACTGACATTATTTTACTAATATTTCAACATATTTAATCGCTAACTCACGTTACTGCATTGCTGAATAATTATAAATTATTTACATTGCAAAGAATTTATGGAAAAATGTAAAGTTAAATTTAAAGATTTAGGCCTGTTTTATGACTCTATTTTCTTAATCAAGAAAAAAAAATGTCACAATGCAAAACCAAATCTTTTTATCCAATATTTATGAAAAAATCAATTTGAAATATTTTGCATAAAGAAAACGGTTTATTTTTAAATGTGTTAAATATTCAAAAAATTTATTTAAATAAAGTTATTATGATTTTTGTTGCACTAGGACATTATTTTACTGATAATGAAACACATTTAATCCTGAACTCTTATAATAATTATGATAAGTAATTTGCATTATGAAGCATTTAATTATCAAAAAAATAATGTCACAATCCAAAATCAAATCTTTTGGTTCTAAAAAATAATCTTAATTTTCTTCATGCAAAAATTCATTTGCATAAAAAAATATTAATTTATTTTTGTATGCATTATTTATTTTCGAAAATTAAAAAAGCTATTATGTTTTATATGCAAACATTATTTTACTGACCAATTAACTTTTATTTCAATTAAAAAAAAGGGAAAAAAGGTTTGCTCCAATTTATTGCTGATTTAATCGTGAATAAAATTTTAAATTATCAAGAAAGTAATTTCACATGGCAAAACAAACAAAATAAATCTCTCTTTCCATACAAATATTTTCTTAATTCAAAATACATTTAACAATTTTTTATTTATTTATTTTTAATGTATATTAATAATCTCAAAAGAGACTTTTTTTAAATAATATTATATTTTTAAGATGATTTTGAGTGAAATATTAGTTGTTTGGACTTTTAATTATTACATAAATCATTGATATAATAATTATAGAGACATCTCACAAAATGATATAAATAATTTAATGATATATAATTAATTAAATAGCAATGTGTTTATTGTTGCGTCTGCTGTAGCGTCAGTACTGACCCGGTCCAGGCGGGACTCATCCATGCTCTTAGAGTGCTCCTTCAGTTTGAATTCCTCGCGATCCACACGCAGACTCTCGATGTCTGCAGACAGATGCGGCATGTTGGACACCCAGGCCACCGTACGCTCGGACGCGGCTGAGGGAGGATTGAGAGTCGACGGAGACTTTGAGCCCTGAAACACACGAACACAGAAAAAACATCCAGACATTACAGCTGGATCTGAGACTACATGCAGACATACACTACTGGACACAAGATTGAGCTCAGTCAAATAAAAACAAAAAGAAGAAAGAAATTACTACTTTTATTTAGCAAAAGGCATTGATAATGTTCAATTTCAAATAAATGCTGTTCTTTTGATCTTGCTATTCATCTGTGAATCATCATGTGACATTGAAGACTGGATGAATGATGCTGAAAATTCTGCTTTGATCTCAGGAATAAATTCAGTTTAATAGAGATTCAGTTTTTACTGATGAAATAAAATGAAGCGCTCTTTCACTCTGATCAACAAAAGTTAATTTATTAAATATGACAAAATATACAAATTTCTAAGAGACAGTTTCTGAACGTGATGTGTCAAAAATATAGACAACAGCCGAATTTCTTTGAATATCTATTAATTTCCATCCATTTTAATTTGATTTATTTACATTCAAATCTGAATTGCAATTTTGCATCCTCAATTCAAATCAGGATTGGCATTTTTAAAATGCTCTGTCAGTTCAGTTCTGAATGGCTGAATAATTGGGGATTTTGTGCTCTCTGACAATACTAGTTATTCTAGTTAAGGAAGTGACCCACAAACGGGAGTTTCAGACGTCATTTATCCCCATTTCGCCTTCAATTTGAATTATCCCAGATTACTGACGGGACTCAAACCTGCAGACACACCGGTGCTGCGGATAAAAGTGTCTGCGATGATCTAATGTGTGACAACAGAATGTGTGTGTGTGTGAAAGAGAGTGTGTGTGTGTGTGTCTGAGTGAGTGAGTGAGAGTGTGTGTGTGTGTTTGAGAGTGTGTGTGTGTGTGTGAGAGTGGTGTGTGGTGAGAGAGATGTGTGTGAGACGAGTGTGGGTGTGTGTGTTGTGAGAGATGTGGGTGTGTGTAGTGTGGAGAGTGTGTGGTTGTGTGTGTGAGAGAGAGTGTTTGTGAGTGTGTGTGTGTGTGTGTGTTTGTGTTTGTTTGTGTGTGTGTGTGTGAGAGAGTGTGTGTGTGTGTGTGTGAGAGAGTGTGTGTGTGTGTGTGAGAGAGAGTGTGTGTGTGTGTGTGTTTGTGTGTGTGAGGGTGTGTGTGTGTGAGAGAGAGTGTGTGTGAGTGAGTGAGTGAGTGTGTGTGTGTGAGAGAGTGTGTGTGAGTGTGTGTGTGAGTGAGTGAGTGAGTGTGTGTGAGAGAGTGGGTGTTGTGTGCGGGAGGTGAGTGAGTGAATGATTGAGTGTGTGTGTGTGAGAGAGTGTGTGTGCGTGAGTGAGAGAGAGAGAGTGTGTTGGTGTGGTGAGCAGAGTGTGTGTGGTGGGTGTTGATGTGTGTGTTGACCTGTTTGTTCATGGTTGGCTTGAGCAGGTGCTGTTGGTTGGTTTGCTGTGTGGGTTTTGCTGGTTGGCTGCTCGGTGTGTTTTCTGTGCTCTCACTGGCTCCGCCCTGAGGGGCGGGGCTCTCCGAGGCAGTGCTGGACTGATGTGGCAGGCCGGGGGCGGGGCTATCCTTCACCGACAGCTGTTGCCTCGGCAACTGCCTCCCCCCGAAACTGGAGTCGGGCGACTGGAGGAGGTTCCCGCTCTGGGGGCGGGTCTTGGGGGGCGTGGAGTTGACAGCCGAGCTGACAGACAGCTGGTGAGACGGCTGAGGCTTCATGCGCTGAGGAGGAGGCGGGGCCATGGAGGCCTGACGGACAGGATGGATGGTGGTGGGGGGCGTGGCCAGGGAAGCGGGCGTGCCGGTGCCTGTGGCTGTCTGCGGGGCGATGCCCATCAGAACCTGCTGCTGGAGATTCTCCTGATGACACAAACACACACAGAGTCTCATATCCAACAGCGTTAGTATAGTTAACGGAAAACTATAACCATTTAAAAACATTTTACATTACTTCAAATAAAATAAACATTAACTGAATTTTTTATTTTATTTTAGCTAGCTACCAAGGCACTGTGATATTAACACATTTAACCCCAAACTCTCATTACTGTAATGCTAAAAAAGCTGATGAATGATTTACCTTCTGAAGCATTCATATGAAAGCGCCTGTTTGTACTGCCTGCTTTTTAAAATTTTTAATAAAGTATTAACGTTGATATTAATCCTTCTAAGGATTATTATTAGGGCCCAAGCCAAGAAACAGAATAAAAACGAAGAAAACAAGGCGCAGGGCCCTATTGTTTTTCTAAGGATTATTATATTTTTTTTTTTTTTTTTTTTTTTTTTTTTTTATTCACTTCCGGGTTTTTGGGGGCCTTAACATATTCAAAAACTCTTGAAAATTTGCACACACGTTGGAACCTGCGGCCATTATGACGCCGCAGAGGCTGACCTGGCGTGGTATAGGGGCTCTACGGCGCCCCTGGAACACCGCCGAAAACTTGCTTGAATAGCTTGCACATACTTGCACGTATTCATATGAAACTCAGTACACATATAGAACTCATTGAGCCGAACAACTTTTGCACTGTATGTCATAGGCTCCGCCCAACAGGAAGTTGGCTATTCAGGGCTGTGTAAAAAGTACATGCTCTGGAATTTGATATACTTGTCTGAGGATTTCCAACCGATTGCCACCAAACTCGGTGAACATGATCTCAAGACATGGGGGACGCTAAATTGCGAAGAGATTTTTGATATCTCGAACGGTTTGCTCGTGGCGAGGCGATGAAGTTATGGCGAGAAATGAGAAACAGGAAGTGTATTATAAATTCCTCATACATTGTCTGATTTTGATCAAACTTGAGGTTTTTTTTTTCGGTGTATGATGCTGATCGCATACATGTGACTATTAGGAGTCAAAGTCATAGCGCCACCAACTGACGGGCGGAAGTGTGTCATTTTCAAAATGCTTTTAATTCATCATCTTCTTTTTACCCGATTTGCTTCAAACTTCTTCAGAATAATGTCAAAACACGGCCGATGTAAAACTGGTGAGGGGATATTGTTATCTGAAATATTGTTGCCTTGGCAACGTGTCAAACTTGAATATTCTTTTCCGGTGATTTTCGTGCAGATAACATGCTTAGAATTTCATTAAACTCAACACTCATATCAGTATTAATGATAGATAGACACTGCGAAAAGCTCATAAAAGGGCGTGGAAGAGGCACTCTATAGCGCCACCTTTTGACAAAACTTGGGTGGTTAGTTTTAGCTACAGTCACCAAACTTGGTACCTATATTGATCTCATCAAGCCGGACAACTTTCTAATTTACAGTCATTAGCTACGACCAACAGGAAGTCAGCTATATTGATTTGAATATGGATTTTTGGGAAAATATAGCTGTGAATTAATGAATACTCCTCAGAGGAAAATTACGCTATACACACCAAACTTTTTCTACATGATGCCAAAACATTGAGGAACTTATATTGCGGATGGATTTTGGATTGCATGAACGGTTTTGCCGTGGTGATTTGTTAAAATAACATGGAAAAAATGACAGAGTAATTGTGATGTATTATTAAAATGCAGCTTCCAAACAGTTCAAAACTTTTTACATACATAGAACAAGTCATTCTGAGGAAATAGTNGAGGAAAATTACGCTATATACAGCAAACTTTTTCTACATGATGCCAAAACATTGAGGAACTTATATTGTGGATGGATTTTGGTTAGCTTGAACTGTTTTGCCGTGGTGATTTGTTAAAATAACAGGAAAAAATTACAGAGTAATTGTGATGTATTATTAACATGCAGCTTCCAAACAGTTCAAAACTTTTTACATACATAGAACAAGTCATTCTGAGGAAATAGTCATAGTTTCAAGACTGTACAACACTCTATGGATAACAGAAAATTAAAAAACTATAAGACATCTACTCTCACTCTGCCACTGCCTGTGTGAGAAAGGGAGGAGGTGGGGGCTGGGTGAGAGTGTGTGTGTGTGTGGTGTGTTGTGTGTGAGAGGGGAGTGAGAGAAGGGGAGGGTGACGAGAGGAGAGAGAGAGAGACAGAGTGAGAAAAGATGGAGAAACTTTTAAACAGGAAAGAGAAGAGAAAGGGAAAAAATAATGTTCAGCTCACAGATGAAGACTAAGCTGTAATGAAGGCAAAAATATTTCACAAATATTATAGGTAAATAAAATATTTAAAAAATGCTTATAAACACTTTAAAATAAGGTGTCATTTGTTAACATTAGTAAATGCATGAACTAACAATGAACAATATATTTTCATAGCATTTATTAATGTTTGTTGATGTTCGTCAAAATGTTCATGTTAATTCACAGTGCATTACTGACTGTTAACAGATGAAAAATGTGGCGGATGGGAAGGAGAGAGAGAGAGAGAGGGAGGAGGAGAGATGAGATGAGAGACGCATGGATGAGAGAGAGAGACTTTTTAAACATATCTTTAATCACCAGAAAAAAAAATAATCAGTAATTGTTTTTTGTTTTTTTCATTACAGCTTAAGAACTCTCTTAGGCCTTATCCTTTTCTGTCAGTTTTAGGGACAAAAAAATCCTAATAACACTTCATTCACTTTATAATAACTGCACACTATGAATCATTAGGTAAGCATTAGTAAATAGTCAGTTCATCCTTTCTAAAGCATTGTCCAAACATTAATAGTCATTAGTAAACAGTTTATAAAGAAAGTTGAAAATGTATTTGTCTTGATTTAAAAGCATATATATTACAAGGAGATTTAAAGGCCTCAGTTATCTTCCTGACAGAAGAAAAAAAAAAACAAACACAAACAGAGAGGGTACATATCAGAATATTATTCAAGATGCTAAAAAAAAAACACAGTCTTCACTTTAGATGAGCTCACAAAAATAGATGGCTGGCAGCTTCTAAATGTTTTATAACTACCTGACCTAATCATGAATTACAGCAGGAATGTTAATAAAGAGATCTCTTTAATCACCAGGAAAAAAATAATCAGTCATTTTTTTTCTCTTCTCCATTACAGCTTAAGAAATCTCTTAGTCCTTATCCTTTTCTGTCAGTTTTAGGGACAAAAAAATCCAAATACCACTTAATTTGTAGGGCACCGACAACATAATTTGGTAATACTTTATAATAACTGCACGCTATGAATCATTAGGTAAGCATTAGTAAATAGTCAGTTCATCCTTTCTAAAGTATTATCCCAACATTAATAGTAATTAGTAAACAGTTTATAAATACAGTTATAATTGCCTTGTTCTTGATTTATAAGCATATCTATTACAAAAGAAATGTAAAGGCTCAGTTATATTCCTAACAGAAAAAATAAACAAACAACACAGAGGGAAACATAACTCAGAAATATTTATTTCAAGATACAAAAAAAAAAAAATTTGAACTTTACACTTGATTTTTTTTTTCTATGAAATTACAGAGGTTTCTTTTTCTTTCTTTTTCATCAAGTGAACAGTTGTACAGTTTCATTTTTTCAATCTTGAAAAAATATTTTTGTGTTCTGTATCCCTCTGTGTTGTGTTTGTTTAACTTTTCTGTTTGGAAGATTAATGAGATTTTATATCTCCTTTGTAAATGCTTTACAAGGTATGAACAATCCTCACTTTAGATGAGCTCACAAAAATAGATTGCTGGCAGTTTCTAAATGTTTTATAACTACCTGACCTAATCATGAATTACAGCAGGAATATGTTAATAAAGCATTTATTAACACACTGAGCAACTATTATCATGTGTTTAAATAAAAAGATTTATACATTTATAAATGTAAGATTTATAAATGTACATTTAAATAGTTTATTAATCATTTACATACACTTTCTAAATGATCTTAAGAACTCCTAAATAACTGGTTTGTATATAACTTAATAATTTAGAAATGATAAATTGATCATTAATAAAGTATGAAAATACAATTATTAAACATTATAGATATGCTCAAGAACAAAACATTTATAGCTGTATTTATAAACTGCTTACTAATGCCTATTAATGTTGGAACAATTCTTTATAAAGGATGAATTGACTTTATAATAACTGCACACTATGAATCATTAGTTAAGCATTAGTAAATAGTGTTACCAATTTTTTTAATGTTTAAGTTTTGAATATTAACTGACAATACATGCTATATAATTATTGTTCATGTTCATTTATATAGTTAATGTTAATAACTGAAAGCTTATTGTAAAGTTTTACTAAAGTTTTATATATTGTTCTGTGTGTGTGTTTCACAGTCTTAATGGTTTGGATTAACCCTTTAATTGCCGTATCCCTTAAAACCAGACTGCCAGAGGGTTACTGTAAATGCATGTGCCCGCTGTGCACCGTTCTCCTGATGCCTCCGGGATGGCGTTTGCAGACGGCTTGGGCCCGCCATCGCTGCTTGCAGCTATATTTAATTCTGAAATCATATACATGGTTACCTTAACTGAGTACAACTTAAAGTAATGTCAAGCGGTTAGTCAGAAATTTAGAATCTCACCTGATGCACTCCATGCTTCATCTCCTGAGATCTAATGTGCACTTAACCCTGGACGCAGATTTGCGAAAAACATAAGCCTTCACTTAATCTACTTGAGAAAATAACTTCAGAGTAAGTCAGAATTAATCAAATGTAACAATTTATTATCAGTCAGGTAAATATGTATTATGCCAATTATCTCCACAGCCAATTCAACGATATCAAATCAATACAAGACATCAAATTCTCAAAGACGAATCTAAGAGTAAAATGCATACCTGAGATTAAATGTATTAGATGTATTAGAAAAATACATAGTACAGAGTGTGTGGAGATACTCTATACTACGGGCTCTCTGACTACAGAATTGCGCTGACCCTTTTGCTGTAATCCTTTAAATACAAAACCAAGATAAGACATCCTCCAAATGGAGGCATGTAATTTACATTAACCCAGGTCTCAGACCTGGGTGGTTTTACACCTCAATGGGAACAGAAGGTAATTTGCATGTAGTGACCCTCTACAGTAATCAAAGTATCTTTTGGTAAGATTACGACCATTGTACCACTCGCCCTGAAACTATTCAAATGAAACCAAACATAACTGTAAATCTTATTTGCATTCATATAGAACATTATATTCTTGACCATTCTGAGTGAGCTGGGTGAAGAGAAGGATGGGTGAGGGGAAGGAAGGGGATGAGGAGGAACCAATGCATATGTGAGAGAGGTGTTTCCTGCACCACCCCTCTGTGGGGTGTCTTGAAGATGCCAGTGTATTGTTTGTTTCTCAGGAGATCAAAGTGTCTGAGTTTATTTTATCCTTACAATACTGTTAGATTATTATTATTATTGTTGTTGTTGTTGTGGTTTGTGCATAAACACACCCAGTCACAGCTGCCCAAGACTTTATCACTTTTTCCTTTTAACATTGTCAAGTGCTTAGGTACTACTTTTTGGCTTTCATACACAATTGTAAATGGAAGGAGACACATTGTAACTATAAACTTAGTTTTACATTTCATATGCTGTCACATCCTACAACCTCGTCATCTGCAGAGAGAAACTGCCACTCAATCACACACACACACAAAAACACAATGATGGATTTAAAGGGATCATAGAGAATTATGAAAATACTGTGTTTTACTGGAACTTAGTCTTCATCAAAATGTCCACTGTCCACTTCTATTGATTGACACTGGTCTCATGTCTCTATCTTCCTGATGTAAAAAGTTATTACAAAAAGAATGTTAATTTTGGACATGCAATTCCCTTTTCTAACAGTAGGGGTAAAATGGAAGGTTGTGAAAGATGTCCACTGTCCTCCTCTATTGATTGACAATGGTCTCATGCCTTCATCTTTCTGCTGACAAAAGTTTACAAAAAGAAGGTTAATTTTGGACATGCAATTCCCTTTTCTACCAGTAGGGGTAAAATGGAAGGTTGTGAAAGATGTCCACTGTCCCCCTCTATTGATTCACAATGGTCTCATGCCTCTGTCTCACTGATGTAAAAAGTAATTACAAAAAGAAAGTTAATTTTGAACATACAATGCCATTTTTTACCAGTAGGGGTAAAAAGAGAGGCTGTGAAAGATGTCCACTGTCCCCTGTATTGATTGACACTGGTCTCATGTCTCTATCTTCCTGCTGACGAAAGTTATTACAAAAAGAAGATTAATTTTGGACATGCAATTCCCTTTTATACCAGTAGGGGTAAAATGGAAGGTTGTGAAAGATGTCCACTGTCCCCCTCTATTGATTGACAATGGTCTCATGCCTCTGTCTCCCTGATGTAAAAAGTTATTACAAAAGAATGTTAATTTTGGACATGCAATTCCCTTTTCTACCAGTAGGGGTAAAATGGAAGGTTGTGAAAGATGTCCACTGTCCCACTCTATTGATTGACACTGGTTTCATGTCTTTGACTCCCTGAAGTAAAAAGTTATTACAAAAAGAAGGTTAATTTTGGACATGCAATTCCCTTTTCTACCAGTAGGGGTAAAATGGAAGGTTGTGAAAGATGTCCACTGTCCCCCTCTATTGATTGACACTAGTCTCATGTCTCTATCTTCCTGCTGACGAAAGTTATTACAAAAAGAAGATTAATTTGGGACATGCAATTCCATTTTCTACCAGTAAGGGTAAAAAGAGAGGCTGTGAAATTTGTCCACTGTCCCCCTGTATTGATTGACACTGGTCTCATGCCTCTGTCTCCCTGATGTAAAAAGTTATTACAAAAAGAAGGTTAATTTTGGACATGCAATTCCCTTTTCTACCAGTAGGGTAGACAGTAACATTGAAGGTTGTGAAATATGTCCATTGTCCCCCTCTTTTGATTGACACTGGTCTCATGTCTACAGGCTCTTTAACTAAAAAGCTATTACAAAAACACCGCCCACTGAGGCATAGCAAAAAACGAAAAAAATTGCACTTTCCACATGGTCCCTTACCGAAAGCTGCGCGAAGAGCGAGCTCTCCCGGCTTAATGCGCATTGCGACGGCTTGTGCAGGGCAGTGCTTATTACATCGAGCGAAAATTATGTAAAAGAAGGCTGTGAAACATGATCAGCATTGCCCTTTTGTCGGTCACATTGTTTCGATTTTTTTAGGGCAAGTCGTTTTGGAGTTATTGCCATTTATCTCTGAATGTGTCACGAATATCGAAAACAAAACTAACTTAACCCCGCTCAAGAGCCACCATGCCTCATCATAAGTTGTACCCCCGTTTGGCAGCGTATAGAAAAGTCTCTGGCCTTCCGTACCGAGACAATGTAACAAAACTGCACGAACTCTGGCATCAGGCCATGCATCACCTCGTGCTCCGATGACAAGCAAATAATTTTGGAAAATTTTCTTCCATGTAGAAAACGGAATAGGAGGCTCTCCGACCGTCGGAAGAAAAAATGCAGGCATGGGTACAGATGCATCGTCGCCAGATTTTGTAATGGCTGGAACTCGTAACGAAAGAAATTAAAAGGCGAGAGAAAGACTAGTTCACAACATTACCAACACTTCTTTATTTTCTCCTCTTCTCGCTCCTTCTCAACCCCAGAACATTAACTCTTGCAGCCTCTAGTGGACTGGCCCAGTATTGCAATCTATGAACATTAACACAGGACATAACAATATCCTTCACCTGAAATGTTTGTCTTTTCATCCTGAAATGCGAGGCAAATGTTGGATCACAATAATTAGGAACCACAGTTTCCACAAATCCCTTCATTTGATTGGGATGTTCTCTTTTATTTTGGAGGGCAAGGGCAGTGACTGTTACATCGAGCGTATTTTGCAGTATTAAACACGTGTTTATACCAATTTCATCAGGCTCCGAAAATTCTTCAAAAAAACACAAAGAATGGCCTTCTCAGCTGCCATAGTAGGGTGTTCAATGCACCACTGTTTCCGTTTGAAAAACGTTTTGCACCGTTTTTGTCGGGGCTGAACACAGCCAGGGTAACAGGTGCATACTCTAAGGGCGTAGAAGTAGGCACACGGGTTTTCGTGCCCTGTGGGTGGAGCCACAGTCTCACGGAAATTTGAATGCTTGGTTCTCAGTATTCATAAGCCTTCGTGACTAACGTACAGTAGAAGAAGTGAACGCAACGTATGCTAAATTCATATTTATAAGCCGTTTTTGCTATCGGAAGGACATTAAAACATTACTTCATTAATATTTACGATCTAAAATTTCTCATAGTAGGTTTCCTAACTCCGCTGCCTCCCTGCTAAAGACAAACTTCCTTTGGGTTTGTACTACGAGTAACTATTAGTTAAACAACCTTCCTGATCATCAAATCTGCTTGTTTGTTGTTTCACTTTCAGAAGGAAACATCTGACCACACAAATGTAAGTTATTTACTTTATTCACATTAATGATCACATTAATTGCATCAGCTTAATTAGCTTTTTTAGTGATCAGAAAGAAATGTGCTTTTTAAATAAAATAAAAATTATTTAGTTTTGAAGGTGCTTGAGCGTTTTTTTTTATTATTATTACAAATGGATGTGACTGTAAATGCCACTAAAGAGAATAGTCTGTGTGTTGTTTTGGAAATGTCTGGGAAATAACTCTGGCAAAAAAATGAGGTTTCGACTCATTTTTAGGTGGCTGTGATAGTCTAAAATTCATAATATAAAGCTAGAGAAGAGTGCCATAACTCTTGACAAGTCTTCTTTTATAATGTGCTGTCATGGGCTTGTCCCAGACTGACCTACTTTCTAGGATACTGCAATCTTCAAGCAACTGACTCCTGAGAGGCCTGGCCTTCAGTTATCAAGCTGTTAGATGTTTGTAAATCCAGATATTTGTGATCATTGTGGCTTAAAATCTAGATTAATAAAGAAGCAAAGGGCAAGCTTTAGGGGAAGTGTTTTTGAAAACACATACTGTATTTTTGGGGTAATTCCTAACAGAATACAGTAGTCATCCACTGTATGAGTCATTTTTATGAATAGTTGTAGTAACATCAGTGAGTGTGTGTGTATGAAATTGTGATTGTAATATGACAAAATCATGGAAAAGGGAAATAAAGCATAATGTGATACTATGATGCAACATGAGAAAAACACTTGCAGTAACTCAACAGTAGTTCAAATAAAAACTACATAATTTCCTCATGTTATATTTCTTGGAATTACAATAGAATGTGTCAGTCTAACATACATTCTATAACATTTATTAAGATTGCTGGAAATGTGAATCGTTATTTATCAGTAGATCTGTTTCTTTTGTGTCCCTTTAGTGACCATGTCGGACTCTGTGGACGCCAGACAAGTGAAGGCCAAAGAGTATGTGTGAAGTTAATTAACTACAGAACTTTAATGACAAGGATCAGGCATAAAATATGCAGGTTTGGTTTTAAAGGAATAGGTCACCCAATACTGAAACTTTTCTGAAAAATAGATGAGATGTTTGTTTCTTCATGGGAACAGATTTGGAGAAATGTAGCATTACATCACTTGCTCTCCAATGGATCCTCTGCAGTCAATGGGTGCCGTCAGACTGAGAGTCCAACCACTGATGAAAACATCACAATAATAATCCCCAAATATACCACACGGCGCTCCGTCCCATCAAATTATGATTCTGAAGCAAAAAGCTGTATAATCTATTCTGTATATAACTGTATAAACGCTAATGACATACAAATTCGGTCCACTGCCAACGTTTTCTCTCCACTAACATAATCTGCTTTTCTCCGTGTAAAGTTGTCTTGTCTGAATCAGGATAGAAATTTGCATGAATCAAAAAAACGTTTACCAGTGAAAACAGTCCTAAACAATTGTAAACAAATATGTTGGTGTATTTTGATGTGAGAAGACAACAAGTGGTGGACTTTTTTACTGGAGGAAGCATTATTATGGGTTATGGATGTTCATAATTGTTTTATCAGCTGGATTCTCATTCTGACGGCACCCATTCACTGCAGAGGATCCATTGGTGAACAAGTGATGTATGCACATTTCTTTCTCCATCTGAATAAGAAAAACCATCCACATCTTGGATGGCCTGAAGGTCAGAATATTTTCAGCAAATTTTCATTTGTGGATGAACTTTTCCATTTAAGTCAAAATTAGAGCAACCCATTGTTGTTAAAGGAATCACTGAACAATATCATCACATTGTGAAGTTAATGAAAGTAATTTTGTGTGAACCCTATGAATCTGGCTATAAAAGTGGGATACATTCAAGCTTTGCTTTAAATAATGACTTAAATTTGGGTCACATAAAGACATACTGGACACATGTCACACATACAGGATGATGTAAATGTTTGGGTGATTTATTCCTTTAATTTCTCATTGTGAAGTTAATGACAGTAACTGCTAAATAACCACTTTTTAATTACCACTTCCTGAAGTGACTGTAAATAATTTCCACATTAATTATGAATGCATTATAACAGTCTCTTTGTTTGCACAGGGATACGTATCTCACAGATGCCGGAGTCGATCAGACGGATGCCAAACCACATTCAGATGTTTTTCAATACAACATGAACTACCCCAGTCTGGGTCAATGTGTCATCATCAACAACAAGAATTTCCATAGAAAAACAGGTAAGAGCTGGAACTAACACTGACCAGTTAAACAAGTTAGTACTAATGTTCTAATTTTTTATTTATTTATTTTTTTGAACAGGAATGGGAGTTCGTAATGGGACAGACCAGGATGCAAAGAATGTGATGGAGACCTTCTCAAATCTGGGCTTCACAATGAAAATTAGCAATGATCAGACTGTCTCACAGATGAGAGATCTGTTAACTGAAGGTATTTTTTTGCAAGATGCTGACTGAGCCTGAATAGTGATCGGTTACAATGATTGAATCAGTCAAATCACAAACTCATGAATTCTTCCATCCTCAGTGTCTCGGGAAGATCACAGTCATTCGGCCATGTTTGTGTGTGTGTTGCTGAGTCATGGAGATGATGGTAAGATATTTGGCACAGATGGCTTTATCGAGCTGAAGCAACTGTTTACGCTCTTCAGAGGAGACCGCTGCAAATCACTGGTGGGAAAACCCAAGCTTTTCTTCATTCAGGTGAGCTGAATGATAATATAGAAGAGTACAATTTCTTTCTTTCTCAAAATGCTGTTATTGTAGTACCATTACTATTATTGTTTTTGTTAATATTTTGAATTATATTTTTTAATACTTTCTGATTTTATTTTAATTTTAGTTAATGTTTTAATACTTTTGTTGTGTGCTTTTGTCATTATTATTATTTTAAATATGTCTATGTCCGTTTTTTCTTATTTTATTTTACTTAGCTGTTAATTTCTTGATTTAGTTCATTTAGTACTTATAGTAAGTTATATTCTTGAAATGATATGGTGCCTTGGCGCTAGCGAAATAAATAAGTTAGTTTTTAAAGGGGTCCTATTATGCTATTTTACAAAGTCTTGGTTTTGTTTTGGGGTTGTACTAGAACAGGCTCTCATACTAGTTTTGTTCGAAAAACACATTATTTTTCAATTTTTTTTTACATTATTACAACACCTCTCTCCCCCAGTCTGGCATGAACGGCTTGAAAGTTCCTGTTTCAAATGAAGGCCCGCCTACTGAAATACTAAATGTGCTGTGATTGGTTAGATGGGCCAGTGTGCGCTGTGATTGGTTATCTGGGCCAGCGTGTGCTGTGATTGGTCAGCTGGGCCAGTGTGTGCTGTTATTGGTTAGCTGGGCCGGTGTGTGTTGTGATTGGTTAGTTGGGCCGGTGTGTGTTGTGATTGGTTAGCAGGGCCGGTGTGCGCTGTGATTGATTAGCCTGGCCAGTTTGTGTTGTGATTGGTTAGCCGGGCCAGTGTGTGTGTTGGGATTGGTTAGCTGGGCCAGTGGGTGTTGTGATTGGTTGGCTGGGCCAGTGTGTGCTTTTTTGGTGTTGTTAGCTGGGCCCAGTGTGTGCTGTGATTGGTTAGCTGGGCCATTGTGTTTTGTGACTTGGCAGCACTCGGCGCCTGTCGGGAAATGTCATGCCCATTACCCTAGCCGCCTGCGAGCTTCAGTGTAAAAATTGCATCAAAATCAAATCAATTTGAACACGATTTAAACCCAGATGATTGTAACCCCTCTAAGTTCGTCTGCCTTGGAAAGCTAGCGTGTCTCCGACATAGTGATAAGACTCGTTGCTTTCTCTAGTGCAGCTCAACGAGGTCTCGTCCCATTTGTCGGTATTTGATATCACAAATCCCGGAAAATATGCGTGGTAGTCCAAACGAGTCGTTCGTTGTAATTTTTAAAAAGTGATTTCTGTTAAATATCTCCTTTTGAATTGGACTTTAAGCTTTGTAACTTCGCAGATCTTTTTTATGCTCAAAACAGCAACATTACAGACTAACTAAAGTTGACAAAGTGAAAAAGCATAATAGGACCCTTTACTTACATCTTTTGATGGCCTGCGGGAAACTCATTTTCAAGTATATTTTTTCTGTGCACTATTCCTTCAAAACGGTACACTCCTCCTTTATTTCCTTTAAAACTGGGCGTATTGACGGCTCTTTCCTTTTGTTGAAGTAGCCATAGAGTTTTGTTCACTACCTGCATAAATGCAAATTTATTTCTCAGAGACTATCTCCACTATTTTGAGATGAATCTTTTATATGAACTGCAAACTGTACGGTCAGAACCCTCACTCACCTGATGATAAAACAAAAAAACAAAAACGAAAAAGACGACTGTGCAAAAACATCGATAATGACAGTTTTAAAGGCCAATTTTTATTTGACAAGGTGTTTAAATTTATAGTTTAAGTTGCTCTTACACGCTTCCCATAAGGTGCTTCAAAAGGTTCTTCAAGCGATGCCATAGAAGAACCATTTTTGGTTCACAAAGAACCATTCAGTCAAAGGATATTTAAAGAACCATCTCTTTCTTACATTTTCATAATCTGAAAAACCTTCTTTCACCACAAAGAACCTTCTGTGAAACAGAAAGATTCTTCAGATGATAAAGGTTCTTTATGGAACCATTTAAACAAAAAAAGGTTCTTCTATGGCATCGTGAAGCACCTTTATTTTTAAGAGTGTACACAGATGTTTGAGTGTGTTTGTCCTGTGTGTCTCCAGGCTTGCAGAGGCTCAGATCTAGATGCTGGCATTGAGGCCGACAGCGTAAGTGGAGAGGAAACACAGAAGATTCCTGTTGAGGCAGATTTTTTGTATGCCTACTCCACTGTACCAGGTAACTAATATCCTGTTCTAAAATTTTTCTTGAGATCCAAATAAGAAAATGCGTAGATGCAAATGCCCTAACTATCTTGTTTTCTGTCTGTCCTCAGGTTATTACTCCTGGAGGAACGTTGCTAATGGTTCCTGGTTCATCTCCTCGCTGTGTGAGATGCTGTCAAAATATGGCAAGCGACTGGAGATTTTGCAGATCATGACACGTGTTAACCACAAGGTGGCGCTGGACTTTGAATCCTCCTCCAATCTGCCAGGGTTTGATGGCATGAAACAGATACCATGTATTGCGTCTATGCTGACCAAAGAACTTTATTTCTCTAAATAATTCATGTGTATTTTACTGATTACATTGCAGTGGATGCAAACACTTTTAAATCCTTTTTAATAATATTATGCAGCCATTTAAAGCACTGCAGACTGCAGTAGGGATATACAGGGAATTTGAAGAGAAACACTGGATTTCAATACACTATTATCTGAGTTTTTGAAATGATCTGTATCTTTTTCATCCTGGTGTGTGGCATGTTTACATTGCTGGATTTGACACAGACAGCTCTTTTAGGATCTTTATGCATATTTAGGCCGTCAGTCATCATTTGTGCCTTGCTTGCTTTGACTTGTACGTGCAGATGTCTGTGAGTGTGAAAGTTCGCAATTCTCAGGTTTATCATCAGCATGCATTAAAGATTCTTTGACAAGAGGAAGTTCTGAACATAAACACTATTTGTATTATGATAAATAAACATTTTACTTTGGTATTTAGTTTGTGTAATTTGTTTTGAGATTCTAAAGTTAAGTAAAATGCAGAAAAAAACAGGGCTACTAAAAACATTAATGCATATTATCGTATATATTGTATAGACGTGTTACTATATACAGTGGGCACGGAAAGTATTCAGACCCCCTTAAAATTTTCACTCTTAACAATATTGCAGCCATTTGGTAAAATCATTCAAGTTAAGTTTTTTTCCTCATTAATGTACACACAGCACCCCATATTGACAGAAAAACACAGAATTGTTGACATTTTTGCAGATTTATTAAAAAAGAAAAACTGAAATATCACATGCCTAAGTATTTCAGACCCTTTGCTGTGACACTCATGTATGTAACTCAGGTGCTGTCATTTCTTCTGATCATCCTTGAGATGGTTCTACACCTTCATTTTGAGTCCAGCTGTGTTTGATTATACTTATTTGACTTGATTAGGAAAGCCACACACCTATCGATATAAGACCTTACTGCTCACAGTGTATGTCAGAGCAAATGAGAATTATGAGGTCAAAGGAACTGCCTGAAGAGCTCAGAGACAGAATTGTGGCAAGGCACAGGTCTGGGCAAGGGTACAAAAAAAATTTCTGCTGTACTTAAGGTTCCTAAGAGCACAGTGGCCTCCATAATCCTTAAATGGAAGACGTTTGGGACGACCAGAACCCTTCCTAGGGCTGGCTGTCCGGCCAAACTGAGCTATTGGGGGTTGAAGAGCCTTGGTGAGAGAGGTAAAGTAGAACCCAAAGATCACTGTGGCTGAGCTCCAGAGATGCAGTCGGAGATGGGAGAAAGTTGTAGAAAGTCAACCATTCACTGCAGCCCTCCACCAGTCGGGGTTTTATGGCAGAGTGGCCCGATGGAAGCCTTTCTTCAGTGCAAGACACATGAAAGCCCGCTTGGAGTTGTGAGATGGTGAGAAATAAGTTTCTCTGGTCTGATGAGGCCAATATATAACTTTTTGGCCTTAATTCTAAGGCCAAATGTGTGGAGAAAACCAGGCACTGCTCATCACCTGTCTAATACCGTCCCAACAGTGAAGCATGGTGGTGGCAGCATCATGCTGTGGGGGTGTTTTTCCGCTGCAGGGACAGGACGACTGGTTGCAATCGAGGGAAAGATGACTGCGGCCAAGTACAGGGATATCCTGGAAAAAAACCTTCTCCAGAGTGCTCAGGACCTCAGAATGGGCTGAAGGTTTACCTTCCAACAAGACAATGCCTTCCCTAAGCACACAGCTAAAATAACGAGGAGTGGCTTCACAACAACTCTGTGACAGTTCTTGAATGGCCCAGCCAGAGCCCTGGCTTAAACCCAATTGAGCATCTCTGGAGAGACCTAAAATGGCTGTCCATCACGTTTACATCCACCTGACAGAACTGGAGAGGATCTGCAAGGAATGGCAGAGGATCCCCAAATCCAGGTGTGAAAACTTGTTGCATCTTTCCCAAAAAGACTCATGTCTGTATTAGATCAAAAGGGTGCTTCTTCTAAATACTGAGCAAGGGGTCTGAATACTTAGGTCCATGTGATATTTCATTTTTTCTTTTTTAATATATCTGCAAAAATGTTAACAATTCTGTTTTTTTCTGTCAATATGTGGTGCTGTGTGTACATTAATGAGGGAAAAAAAATGACTTAAATGATTTTAGAAAAATGGCTGCAATATAACAAAGAGAGAAAAAATTAAGGGGGTCTGAATACTTTACGTACCCACTGTATACATATTAAGGAGATTATTCATTTTATTCAGCAAGGAGCTAGAAATTGGTTCTAATGTGACCATAAGACATTTTTATAACTGTTGTGTCTTTGAACTTTCTATTTATCAAACTGGCTCAATTTTCCACAAATATTAGCAATGACATTTTACACTGATAATAATAAAAATTTATCTTTTTGTAATCTCAAGAACCTTTTTTCGCCACAAGGGACCTTTTGTGAAACAGAAAGGTTCTTCAGATGTTAAAGGTTCTTTATGGAACCATTTAGACAAAAAGGTTCTTCTATGGCATCGTGAAGCACCTTTATTTTTAAGAGTGTACACAGATGTTTGAGTGTGTTTGTCCTGTGTGTCTCCAGGCTTGCAGAGGCTCAGATCTAGATGCTGGCATTGAGGCCGACAGCGTAAGTGGAGAGGAAACACAGAAGATTCCTGTTGAGGCAGATTTTTTGTATGCCTACTCCACTGTACCAGGTAACTAATATCCTGTTCTAAAATTTTTCTTGAGATCCAAATAAGAAAATGCGTAGATGCAAATGCCCTAACTATCTTGTTTTCTGTCTGTCCTCAGGTTATTACTCCTGGAGGAACGTTGCTAATGGTTCCTGGTTCATCTCCTCGCTGTGTGAGATGCTGTCAAAATATGGCAAGCGACTGGAGATTTTGCAGATCATGACACGTGTTAACCACAAGGTGGCGCTGGACTTTGAATCCTCCTCCAATCTGCCAGGGTTTGATGGCATGAAACAGATACCATGTATTGCGTCTATGCTGACCAAAGAACTCTATTTCTCTAAATAATTCATGTGTATTTTACTGATTACATTGCAGTGGATGCAAACACTTTTAAATCCTTTTTAATAATATTATGCAGCCATTTAAAGCACTGCAGACTGCAGTAGGGATATACAGGGAATTTGAAGAGAAACACTGGATTTCAATACACTATTATCTGAGTTTTTGAAATGATCTGTATCTTTTTCATCCTGGTGTGTGGCATGTTTACATTGCTGGATTTGACACAGACAGCTCTTTTAGGATCTTTATGCATATTTAGGCCGTCAGTCATCATTTGTGCCTTGCTTGCTTTGACTTGTACGTGCAGATACCCACGTGTATCATGGTTTCCACAAAAATATCAAACAGCACAACCATGTCAGACATCGATAATAATAAGAACTGTTTTTTGAGAACCAAATCAGCATATTTATTCAAACCACTAGTGATTTCTTTACAAGAAGTGAATGAGGAACAATAGGGAAAACTATTAAAGGAATTATTTTTCCAAAAAAGAGGACAGCATATCCATAATGAGCTAAAACTATCTGGAACTTCATTCATCTGCTTGAAAGCAGCGTTAGTTTAGTATCATTGAGATACTATAGTTTTAATTCATTTGAATTAGTATTTATTTTTATGTTTTCCATTTTCATTTTAGTTAAAGTTTTAGTTTCTTTTAGTTTTAGTTTCTATGTAGTTTTATTAATTTTATTTCAGTTTTAGTTATTTCATTACATCAAGTTAAATGAAAATCGGAAATTTTGCCTTGGCAACTAGACGAAACAAGTAGGTTTAAATTTTAATTTCAGTTAACGTTTATTTCTTTATTTCTTTATTTGAACGTTTAATTATTTCTTAATTTCCCCCCAAGGAATGACATTTTTTTTAATGGTTTTATTTTTAGTTAATTATAAAAACCCTTTTTGAGGGACTTGCATTACGAGATAACACCAGTCTTAACCACAAGGTGGTGCTCTGTTCTCAGATCCCAGCCGAGTGCTTAAAAACAAGGTGTGTTCCTGAGAAATGCAACAGAAAGCAGAACAACTCCCTGAAACTTTACCTTATTTCTGTTTCAGTCTCGTTTCTCAATCATCCGTCAAGCTGTTTCCTTTTCCTGTTTGTTTTAAATCAAAAATATATACGGGGGAAACATGGATGATATAAGAAAAGAAGATTGTTTTTAAAAATGCTTTAGGGCTGTTTTGCAATTATGGTACTCTTGCAAAAAATATCTGAGTCCAATGTATTATTTAAATGGGGTTTGTGTTGTCAGAGTCGGTGTGTTGCATCATACGCTGGGATTGCAGGGCTTTGGCAGCACATATAATAGCAAAACTTCTCTCTCCTTCTTCTTCTCTCTCTTTCTCTCTCTCTCTCTCTCTCTCTGCGTGTGTGTGTGTAAAGACACAATGAGGATAGAATTGCACAGCTAGAATGCTTTTAACAACTTGCATTGCTTCTCTCATCTGTACAGCTCAAGATCTTTCTGGAAATGTCATACCAGCTACAGTCAAGGACAGAAGTATTATATGCACAACAGTAGAGCACTAAATAAAAACATGCAAAAGATGAATGCAATGTTGCATACAGCAATACACAACATATGCATATACATATATGTGATATAGCGTAAAAGAAGTCTCAGAAACATGAAACTCTTGGACAACAATTTTCTATTCACACATAACAACACTAAAGTGCGCTATCATATTTGCATGTTGCAACTTAAGTTTCTTTCTGCCTGCTTCGCCTTTAAGAAGCAATAACGAAACAACGAGGAAGTGAAAATGAAATCGACTTTCGCATTTCAGCCTGCAGCCAATGAGCAGACCAGCGCAAAAACTACTATGGCAAAAGCTTAGCTAATAAATATTTAGTAGGTCCAGAGACGTTGCTCGGGTTGAACTCTCTGGGGCGTCCGGTAAATGTGGATTTCAAAGTATTTGATTGTTTTACATGCAGTATTGCGAAATAAACAACGCTGTTAAAGGAAAAAAATAATAAAATAAGGTACAAGTGATGTTCATAAAAATAATTACAATATACAATAATATAGCAACAAAGCATTGGATTTTATGTTTTCGTAATATTTACGAGCAATATCATATGTATATATTTGTGGGCGGGGTAATACATATGGATTTGTGTTATTTGTATAAGGCAATCAAGTTACATTTGGAAAAGAAAACTAACTCTTAAAACTACTCAGCCAATCAGTGCGCAAGCGTCTCGCTACGTAATTAATATTCATGAGCTAAGCCTTCCCCGTGACGACGTTCTTTCCTTGACTGCCTCCTACGTTTATTATATCTACCGCACTCTTATGAAGTTGTCTGTGTGCCAGCCAATCAGCTTGCGAACGTCTCGGCTACGTCATTAATATTAATTAGCCAAACCCTGGCCGTATAGGATTTGTAAACACGAAGTAAGCGCACAACCACACTCACACACACGCACACTGGGATTTCCACCCAATCGTTGTTTCCTCGCTTGTTTTGCTGGCGGTGGGGGGGGGGGGGGGACTGAAGAGCGAAATCAACCCGTTTGACTTTTCGTTTTGTTATCGAGAACTACAAATTGTCAAGATTCTTCATACACTCTTTGCTTTTATCACTAGAGTGATTTCTACGCGTCGCAGGTAATTAATTGTCATTTCCGCGTGTATTTATGGGCTCTATAGCTACTATATTATATCTAGATCGATAATATATATATATTCTATATGAAGTGGCTGTTTAGGCGTATGCACGTAGAGTTGCTGTGGTGAGTGTAAAATCGAAAGTCATGGGGTGTTTGGATCCAATGGGAATCAAGGAATGTTTATTTTCACTATCGAGTTGAGTTGACAACACTATCACACTTATTTGGGGAGGTTGAATTCATCTGATTTAGTGTGCAGTAAGAATGATTGGGACACTGCAATGTAACTTCACCGTAAGTACTGAGCAGAACTGATAAATAACGCCTTTTTAATGTCAAATTATGTTGTTGAGAAGTTTGCACGGACGTGTGGATATTATTGCACTATATACCAATTGCACTATTACTACCCTGGATATTGTTACTGTTATTGACTTACATGGACATGTACTGAGTATAACATGGGCACTGTAATGGGAATGATCTGTCATAAACTGGTGCACCAATATCTGAATCCAAATGTTGTTTGAAAATATGATAAATCTAGCTTAAAATTCTTATAACATGAATGTTTGGTAATACAATGCAATACAAACTAAAATGAATAGTTATTTGTCCATTTCAGATCATGTGATGATTGAATTTGGGCATTACAGTGTTAAAATCTATAGTATGAAAGACTAACATGCAGACGAATAGTTAATGAGAAAGTTGAATAGCTTACATAAATAGTTTAGATGAGAAGTTTCTTTAAGAAATAGTGCTCATTCTTTGCTGTAATCTAATGTTATTCATTTATGTTGGCTCTGTATGATGGCTGAATTAGTTTACCATCTAGAAACAGACAGAAACAAATGTCTTATATATTCAATATTAACCAATATAAATAAACTAAAAATCACTAACAGCAGCTATATGTGACCAATATATCATCCATCCCTACTTTTTTTGTGTGGTTTTATGTATATATTTCAAAATATAGCTTTTTTATTTCTTTTTCTTTTTGGGTTCATAATTGTGCGTATCTGTGCTTATGTTATATGTAGTGTGCAGTGTAATTCCTGTATGCTGTTGGTCTATGTTATGATTGCCTTTGCTCGCTCTCATTTCCCAATGGACCATAAAAGCTCAAAGGTCTGAGCGACAAACAGATGATTTTAAAGTGTGAGTTTTCATTGTGATTAACTATAAACCTTTTTATGAGCTTGAATTGGTTAATCGGTAACTTATGATTTGTGCTTTGTCGAATGAAAACAGATCAAGAAACATCAAGTACTTCTCTCTGTCATCTTACATGATTGATATTACAGGTTTGCCCACATGTACTCCATGTACTCTTAGATAAACTCACTCACTCTCTCTCTCTCTAACACACACACACACACACACACACACACTCCAACATCCTCTATTTGTTGTCAATCACGTCCTGACTCTTGCTTTCATGAAATCCCTAATATGAATCATATCTCATAATCATTTTGTTTGCAGTAACTTTCAGTAAATTGTGATTCAGATGGTCTCTGCTGGAGGTTTGTTTTTAGAAATAGGGTTAAAGTTTGTCATCGTGCTTCCCAGATATAGAATGCACAACCTGTTGAAGGAGGAAAAGTTGCTGTCAAACTTTGACACATTCCAGATCTCTCTTTGACTCGCTCTCTCTTTCTCTAGGACAGCATGCCGGTGGAGAGAATGCGTATGAGACCATGGTTGGAAGAGCAGATAAACTCTTGTCAAATACCGGGGCTCCAATGGGTGAACAAGGTACCGTGACTGTGTTTAAACTTGTCTTTTTACTGCATTGTTTTGTTACAACTACACATGCCATGAGCAAGATGCTATTGTTTGTGAAGCATTTTGTCACGTAAATGTGACTGTGTGCACAACCGCAGTGCATTTAGGGTGTGTCTTGGCTTGTGACATGTTTTGCATGTTCTTTGCCTGCAGGAGAAGAGACTATTCCAGATTCCATGGATGCATGCTGCGCGACACGGCTGGGACGTGGAGAAAGATGCTCCGCTCTTCCGAAACTGGGCCATCCATACAGGTGCAGTCAGCACGCAGACTGTCATATGTGCGCATAAATGCACACATACTTACTGTACAAACAGAACATTCTTAAAATGTAAGGATGCGATTGTGAATATTCAAACTAGATCTAGATCAAACTAGGTCTCATTTTTGTTAGAACAGTTTGAATGGCACTGACCTATTTGCGAAGATGATCTAGTAGTTGCTGGCATGCTGAATTGCATTTGCTAGGGAGTTATGAATGGTTGCTAGGGTTTCTAGATGGATTTTAGGGTGTTCTTGGTGGTCGCTAGGGTTTTGCTTGTTTGGATTTTGCTAGGGTTTTGGTTGCTTGGATATTCTGGGTTGGGTGGTTGCTAGGGTGTTCTGGGTGGTCGCTAGGGTTTTGCTGGTTGGTTGCTAGGGTGTTCTTTTTGGTTGCTAGGCATTTGCTAGTTGGTTGCTAGGGTCTTCTGGGTGGTTGCTAACTGGTTGCTAGGGTGTTTTGGGTGGTTGCTAGTGTGGTTCCTAGGGTGTTCTGGGTGGTCGCTAGGGTTTTATTTGTTGGTTCCTAGGGTATTCTGGATCGGGTGGTTGCTAGGGTTCTACTAGTTGGTTACTGGGGTGTTCTAGGTGATTGCTATGGTTTCTAGGGTATTCTTGGTTGGGTGGTTGCTAGGGTTTTACTAGTTGGTTACTGGGGTGTTCTAGGTGGTTGCTATGGTTTGGCTTGTTGGTTTCTAGGATATTCTTGGGCGAGTGGTTGCTAGGGTGTTCTGGGTGGTCGTTAGGGTTTTACTTGTTGGTTACTGGGGTGTTCTAGGTGGTTGCTATGGTTTCTAGGGTATTCTTGGTTGGGTGGTTGCTAGGGTTTTACTAGTTGGTTACTGGGGTGTTCTAGGTGGTTGCTATGGTTTGGCTTGTTGGTTTCTAGGATATTCTTTGGTGGCTGGTTGCTAGGGTGTTCTGGGTGGTCGCTAGGGTTTTACTTGGTTCCTAGGGTATTCTGGATCGGGTGGTTGCTAAGGTTTTACTAATTGGCTACTGGGGTGTTCTAGGTGGTTTCTAGGGCATTCTTGGTTGGGTGGTTGCTACAGTTTTACTAGTTAGTTACTAGGGTGTTCTTGGTGGTTGCTATGGTTTCTAGGATATTCTTGGGTGGGTGGTTGCTAGGGTGTTCTGGGTGGTCGCTAGGGTTTTACCTGTTGGTTCCTATGGTATTCTGAATCAGGGGGGTTGCTACGGTTTTACTAGTTGGCTACTGGGGTGTTCTAGGTGGTTTCTATGGTTTCTAGGGCATTCTTGGTTGGGTGGTTGCTACGGTTTTACTAGTTGGTTACTGGGGTGTTCTTGGTGATTGCTATAGTTTCTAGGATAATCTTGGGTGGGTGGTTGCTAGGGTGTTCTGGTGGTCTGCCCCCCCCCCCCCCCCCCCTAGCCCCCCCCACCCCCCCCTAGGTTTTACTTGTTGGTTCCTAGGGTATTCTGGATTGGGTGGTTGCTACGGTTTTACTAGTTGGTTACTGGGGTGTTCTAGGTGGTTGCTATGGTTTGGCTTGTTGGTTTCTAGGGCATTCTGGGTTGGGTGGTTGCTAGGGTGGATACTTGTTGGTTGCTAGGGTGTTCAGGGTGGTTGCTGGGGTTTTACTTGTTGGTTCCTAGTGTATTCTGTGTTGGGAGGTTGCTAGGATTTTGCTAGTTGGTTGCTAGGGTGTTTTGGGTGTTTATGGTCTAAGTCAAAAGAGTTCAACAATATGTCTCCATGATATTCCTATTCCTATCTATAGTTTGAGCTTCATTGAAAGTTTACAGCTAATAATGTCCAGAGGTGTCAAGTAACGAAGTACACATACTTCGTTACCTTACTTAAGTAGAAATTTTGGGTATCTATACTTTACTGGAGTAATTATTTTTCAGCCGACTTTTTACTTCTACTCCTTACATTTTCACGCAATTATCTGTACTTTCTAGTCCTTACATTTTAAAAATAGCCTCGTTACTCCTATTTCATTGCGGCTTGTCATCATTCAAAAAAAAATATAAAAATACCTATCCAGATAAATCGCGCCATCCTGATAGAGTGAATTTGATTGTGGTTGGATTAGAAGTATAAACATATACCATTCCGACACCCTATTGGTTTGTACGCGATCCATCGCACCTGCACATGACACAAATCACGTTACACTCCAGCAAGGACATAGTGTTGGGGTCGTTACTCAAAAAATATTATTTCTTAAAAGTGATTATTTCGCCACTACTGGCTCATTTATCAAACGGTGCTTTCTCTTCGTCCTCCGCAAATTAAACTACAATCGGTAGTTCGGCAGAGAGACGTTTGAATAAATTAGCGTTTGCGATTGACAACGCATCTTCTAGTTAAATGTGACATTGTTGCCATTAGCTATAGAACTGAGCATAGTACATACCGGGAAGGTATCAGGATTATGAGTTATTTTTAATTTTTATTTGTTGATTAATCACTTGGATTAATCATTCATTTTGACAGCACTAATGTTTATTGTATATAGACAACCATACAAGGGTAATTGTTACTAAGCCTGCCCTGGGTACACCAATTTTCTTGTCCGTTGCCCTCACAGATTCCTGCAGCTAAGCTTGGATGTACATTTACATTCCAATAAAGGTTATTGATGACATGCTTCTGAAGTTTGACTTTTTGCACCATTACAATACTTATAGGCAACTAGTCATCATATCTTCCGCTCCATGAAACACATTTTAATGCTCAGTAGTACACATATATGGTTATTTAATGTATTTGCTTTGTACTAAAATGCGTTCATTTTCAATGGGCATATATGCGGCTGAAACAGGTAGCCTAGTGCATCCCACATTTTTCAACATTAACATTTTAATATAACATTATAGTTATTATGGCCTTTAGAAAAATGTTTTTTGAGGAGGTGGGGTAGTGCACAATAGGCCCCTGTGGCGCGGCCTAAGCTTTTGTCCTTAATGGTATTTTTTTCCTTACATTACTTTTACTTTTATACTTTAAGTAGTTTTGAAACCAGTACTTTTACACTTTTACTTGAGTAAAAAGCTTGAGTTGATACTTCAACTTCTACAGAAGTCTTTTTAAACCCTAGTATCTATACTTCTACCTGAGTAATGAATGTGAATACTTTTGACACCAGTGATAATGTCAATTCAGATATAAAGAGCTGAAGTGATAGTAAACTGTCATTCTGCATTATGTGTATCCAGTTTTTGACTGCCATTTTTTTTTTTAGGGAAATATCAACCAGGTGACAAACCGGACCCCAAAACATGGAAGGCGAACTTCCGGTGTGCAATGAACTCCCTGCCTGACATAGAGGAGGTGAAAGACAAAAGCATCAAAAAGGGAACAAATGCATTCAGGGTGTACAAGATGCTGTCAGCGTCTGAGAGGCATTCAAAGAGAGGTCAGTCGATCACACATCAGTGCTGACACTGACTGCATCACAGAGACCAGCCTTCATTTCCTTCTGACACGCTGCACATAATGATGTGCAGTTTAAAGACATTTCTGTCACGTTTGTTTAATCACACCTAAGAATGGTGTGATCCCACTTAGTCTGCCTGTTATAACTATGATTTTCACTATGATCTGCGTCTAAAAAATGTGAAGATTTTTGGTGAATCTCACAAAAGCTGAAAATATTTTTGTCATATTTCACCTACAGAAAATATCAGAAAGAAATAAGAAATTATTTCATGCATGAATAACTTTGAATTTAATTATTTTCCCCCTATCATTATTTTCATTAAAATTAAACGCATTTAATCACCCACACCACCACCACACACACACACACACACACACCACACACACACGTGATAAAAAATATTTGCATTATAGTAAAACTACTATGTAATAGTATATTGCGAAACATCTGTCTTTAAAAATGTTTTTTTGGGGCAAATCTCATAAAGGCTGACAAGAAAATTTGTCAGACATTTGTCATATTTCACCTAAAAAAAATTATTAGACTTTGCATATGCATGAATAACTTTGTGTGTATACACACGCACATTATGTGTATGTGTGAGAATAAATGTGCTTAATTTTCATGAAAATAATGTCATGTTAAACAAAAACAATTGCCACTGACCATATATTACAAACAAAAAAATTTAATGAAATGTAAAGCATACAGAATAATTTATATAAAGATAAAAATGTTTACATTATAGTGACAATAGCATAATATTGTTCCTGTGGCTCAGTGGTAGAGCATTGCATTAGCAGCACAAAAGGTTGTGGGTTCAATTCCCAGGGAACACACATACTGGTAAAAAATGTATAGCCTGAATGCACTGTAAGTCGCTTTGGATAAAAGTGTCTGCTAAATGCATAAATTAAATTAATTTATGTGAAAACATGTGAAACATCTAAATGGCCCTAAACATTTTTTTCATCTTTAAGATAAAATTAAATATCCTGTTTTTTGTTATGATTTTGGGGTGAAATAGGCTCTAGAAATCTTCTTGACCGGTTTTGTGACATCTGCCGTTTTGATACTTTCTGAAGTGCTATTTATTTGCATGCACTGATCTAGATTTGTGTGTCTGTTTCTCAAAGGAAAAAAGAGAGGAATTGAAAAAGAAGAAAAGATAAAGGTATGGACGTTTATGCTCGTGTATATTTTGTAGCTGTCAGAAATGCTCTAATCAAAAAAAGGTTATGAGATTAATTGACACAGATGTGAATATAATGTGTGTGTGTTAACTGCAGGCAGTGCGGCCATGCCCTGTGCCTTCGAGCTGGGAAAACAGTAATGGTTCTTCAACTGATCTAGATTTGTGTGTCTGTTTCTCAAAGGAAAAAAGAGAGGAATTGAAAAAGAAGAAAAGATAAAGGTATGGACGTTTATGCTCGTGTATATTTTGTAGCTGTCAGAAATGCTCTAATCAAAAAAAGGTTATGAGATTAATTGACACAGATGTGAATATAATGTGTGTGTGTTAACTGCAGGCAGTGCGGCCATGCCCTGTGCCTTCGAGCTGGGAAAACAGTAATGGTTCTTCAGCATGTAAAACCCCAGTCACAGTCAAGCAGGAGGCAGATTACTATGGAACAGGTTGGTAGTGAACTTCTTGCTCCGCCCTGCACACCTGTGTTTAGTGAGTATATTCAGGTTGAACCTGTTCTCGACAGTCTAGCAAGAAAGGAGTTCCGATCTGAAATGCTATCTGCTCTATGGGTTAGTTTTTATCTGTACACTCTCTCTGCTGTACATTTTGTTTCTCTGCTCTCCAAAACAGATCATTTTGAGTCATCTATTAGCAACACAGTCCAGGTGTAATTTAGCTAAATTCTAGACTAAAGAAAATCTGTTTGACAGATCTGTTTGCTATTTGAGGGAGTATTAAAATTTGAGCCTTTTTTAAACAGAAGCTTAAAATAACCCTGAAACCTAACACTTTTGAATGACTTGAATGGTGATTCATTCATTCGTATTATTATTTTATTTTAATCATAATATAATAACAACAAATATTAAATGTTGAAAATATATTTGATACAAACATACTACTACTAATACTAATACTGAAGAATATTAAAAATAATTATATAACTATACTCAAGCTATGTTTTATGTTAGGTATTGTAGCTATTCTAAGTGTAGGTTTTCTGGTTATTTTAAGTTTCTCTTTAAAAAGGAGGAATTTATTAAATATAGTATTTGTTATAAATATATTAGCCTTTACAAATTCTGTCCAAGTCAACCAGATGAGCCAACAAGTCATGCCTTTTTTTAAAGAGAAACTTAAAACGGACCCTAAACATATTGACACTTTTGAATGGCTGTTGTGTATTTATTATTTTAAAATGAATTAATTAATTAATTAATACTTAATTAACTTTATATATGTAGCAAATATTAAAATCAATAACTATTTTATTCAAATATATTTTTATTATTATTATATTTTAAATTATTTGTTATAAATATATTACCATTTAAAAATTCTGTCCAACCAGGCACAAGTCATTCTTTTTCAAAGAAAAATTTAAAATAACCTTAAAAAACTAAACTCTTTTGAACACTTAATGTGTATTTATTATTTTATTTAATAATATAATACACTTTGTATATACTTTATGTATCAAATAGTAATTCTTATATCTTTATTATTATTACACATTAAGTTGTTAAAAGATGTTATCTCTCAAGTTTATTTTAGGATTCTCTTTAAAAAAACATGACTTGTGGTTTCAGAGAATATGAAAGGGTCTTTGAAACACAACAGCATTTGGTTCTGTGTTTCTCAGCCACTTTTTGCAAAAACCCAGAATGCTTTAGGCTTCTCTTACAACAGTTGATTTTGCTGTGCCTCTCCTGTCCTAGTTTAACACATGCATCACTTCACAGCTGTTTGACATTCTCTCACATTTCTCTGCCTTCACAAAACTACAAAATCAAAAACTTTATAGACTTTAACTACTTATGGCACTGAAGTTGACCTATAGAGTAAGTTTTATACGCAATGCCAGCAGCCGTGTTCACATCGCCAACACATGTAAAACCCAATGTTTCACAATGTTGGGAGTTTGAGTTAGTAAAGAGCCATTTGATTTGCCTACTGTTGAATTTGTATGAATGGCTGGTGTTAAATGAATAGTTAGTGACATAATGAAGGTAAGGTTTTGTAAAAGGTTATGTCAATGGTCATATTTCACTGCATAATCAAAAAAAAAAAAAAATATTTTTTTTTTTCTTAAAGAAAAAAAAGTCAGTTTTCCCCACCAAATTCCAATAGAAATAATTTTATTTTTATTAATATGAATTTGTGTCCTTTCAAGACAATGATTTTTTAAAAACAACATGAATTCAATTCAGTACAACAAATGCTACCACGACATACAAATACATATAGAATTTATGCAAAGTATAAATTTTTTTGCTAATTTATTTCGGGGTTTTTTTTTTAGGTGACAGTACAACTCAAACGTTCTTGACAGATTTAAGTAAGATTTGTCTTTTACATTTTGAATGGGATATGATCACACTGCACCTATCATTCTGTCGCGGACCAGTTTATCCGGATCTCCTTGTTACTGTGTTTGTTTAATCACATCCACTGTTCTCTCATTCCCCCTTTCAATTTCACTAACGCACTCGATCGGGGTTAAAGGTGAGCTTAGCGTTTGTTTGTTTTGTCATGTGGGGTTTGTGATACACATCGAATTGGCAAAGCAAAATCAACTGCAACGTAATTGATTTACAAACAGCCTTTCAGCTGGTTCATTTGTTTTTAACCGTGTTTTCGCTGCATCATTTCAATATGGAGTCATGGGAAATAGAGTTCAGCTACATGGACCGGAGGGATTGCGTCCAGAGTGAAAAATGACCCAGATCTGGCTCACTCCCCCTTAAGAAACACGTTCACTTCCCACTTCACTGTTCTCCATATTCACTCTCTCTTCCCTGTTCTCCCTTCCTCAGAGGCTGGTGGGCGGAGCCCAGCGGACGACCACCTGATCATTAACGATCTGCCTGACGTGTGTCAGACCATCGAGGTGGTGACGGAAAATGAGGAGCAGGCTGTGACCTCCAGCGACCTGTACCCCTTACAGATCTCCCCTGTCTCCTCGTATGGAGGTTGGCTTGACAAATATACTCTCAATCCTTTAGCCATGACTATATTCACAGTGCAGCATTGCTTTGAGATCCTTGGTTTTTGAATTTTGATGGTTTTGGACCGTGATACCAATTGCACTTATCCAGTTACAAAATAATCAACTGTTATCTGTGCTTAGTGGTTTCCTTGTATGCTCCAGACATAGTTTTTAATTAAGTTTATGTTTCTTTCCCCATTGACATTTTTTTCTTGTTTTAGGCATAAACTCAATTAATTTTGATAATTTTTCAGAAAACAGGACTTAATATCTTTAAGTGTTGTGCTTTTCAAGTAAATGGATTTTGATTTTTATATATCTGTCCTGAGGTTTAGTGAAAACTCTGAGTGTGTTAACCCTGAAATGAGGGAAACTCAGAATGGAAGGTTTGTCAAACCCGAGAGAGCAGAGTAAGTCAAGCCCGTTTCTGAAAGAGAGGTAACGTATACTCGGAGTCAGTTATCGTGGTAACTTACACTGTGAACCTAACTTGGGGCCCGTTTCAGAAAGGAGGTTAAGTGAAAACTCTGAGTGTGTTAACCCTGAAATGAGGGAAACTCTGGGTTTTCAGTTTCAGAATGGGAGGTTTGTCAAACCTGAGAAAGCAGGGTAAGTCAAGCCCGTTTCTGAAAGAGAGGTAACTTATACTCCGAGTCAGTTACCGTGGTAACTTACTCTGTGAACCTAACCTGGTCAAGAGCAGGTTTTCTTCGGTAAACCCAGACTTTCTTTCGGTCTCCTCCCCCTTTTTAAAGCGCAAGCGATGTTTAAATACTTCATTCATTCATGCACGCTGCAAAAATGCTTTTCTTACTAAGTATTTTTTAAATCTAAATTAAGAGCATTTTACTTAAAGGGGTCATATGATGCGATTTCAAGTTTTCCTTTCTCTTTGGAGTGTTACAAGCTGTTCGTGATTAGATAAGATCCCTGAAGTTGCAAAGACTAAAGTCTCAAAACCAAAGAGATATTCTTTATCAAAGTTAAGACTCTGCCACGCCCCCCTAAAACGGCTCGTTCTAACACGCCCCCACATATCTACGTCACTATGTGGGAATATTTGCATAACACCGCCCAAATGTTCACGCAAAGAAAGAAGGCGTGGTTTCAGTAAGCGCAGTTAGTGTTGAAGCAGCATGTCAGGGAGACGCTGTGTGTTTCTAGGTGAAAGCAAATGCACTTTATTTGGCCTTCCGGAAGTAGATGCATTTAGGAATCTTTAAGATTACTTACAACAGAACAACAATGCATTTCATGGACGACCGTTTGGTGAACCTAGGAGAAGAGGTAATTCTGACTTTGCTATGACAATCTGGCGCTTCTGAATCAGCTACTGTAAGTATGTTTTGTTATTAGTTTAAGTATTTGCTATTGACTGTTCAAATGCGGAGTTTTGCGCATCGTGTGTGTGTGTGTGTGTGTGTTTTTTTTGTGTGTGTGTGTGTGTGTGGTTGTGAGAGAGAGAGAGAGAGAGAGACAGCGTAACATCACAGTGGAGTCAGCTGTCTTAACCGCGGCTTGTGTACTGCATCATCACTGTGTCTGTCACCCTTTCGGGCTTGAACTGATGGTAGATGGTAAAACTAATTACATTATTTTCTGTCTTTACATTTATTTTGAAAGCTGAAGCGATTATGGTAAGGGGGGTTACATTTCAGACGAGTGCTTGCGGTGTTCGGCCAATCACAATGCACTGGGTCAGCTGGAAAATCAGAACAGACTGCGCTTGTCAAAAGAGGGGGATTTGTTGAAAACGACGTGTTTGAGAGAGGCGGGGCATAGATGACCTACAATAATGTACAGTATTTGAAAAATAATGTGTTTTTTGAACATTAAAGCATGTCAACATATTCTGTTACACCAAATGCAAAAAATAATGATCTTTAAAAAAGCATCATATGACCCTTTAAGTAAAATGATCTGCCAGTGTGGTAATAAAAATAATCTTAATGCAAACAGAAAACAAGATTATTCGGAGTGTCTATTACTAGGTGCAAATCTACCGTAGCTCTGCCCTCCAATGTCACACAAGGTTAAATACAACGCATATGAATAACGGCTTCAGTGGTGTAGGCAGTAACACGTCGAGTGCGGAGAAACTAGTTTGTGACGCAATTGATCAGGGTCGAGTCTGGCTTGTGCGAGCTCGCTCTCTCACTTTTCCCATCACTATAGAACATAATAAAATGAAAGAAAAATGTTCTAAAAGTGGAAGTAAAGTGCCTAACTGCAAATAGTATGTATCTGCCAGTATAAAGTATAAATAGCATCTAATTATTATTTACACTTAGCCTATTGCAAAAAACTGCTACTTTTACATGGTAAATGGAATATAGCACTATTTTCGCTAAGTGTAAAGAGCATCAAGAGCTATTTGCACTTAGCCTACTCTAAATAGGATTTATCACTAAGAAAGTATGCTAATTCTACTTAGTGTAAATAGCTGCTGCCGTATTTTTCTTACCCTATTGGCATATTATTTGTAAAATAAGAAAAATGCACTTACATTATTATTATTATTATATTATTATTTTATATATTTTTATACCCGGAGATATCATGAAAATTAATAGCCTATTAGTTCAATAATCTACCGTTTTGCCAGTTTTCACCTGTGATATTATAACAGTGATAAGAATTAAAAAACAAAAAAAAACTTGGTATTGAGTAGAAGTATGCAGGACGTCTTTTTGGCGGGGAGCTGTTACATGGTGATTGTTAATATCGAAGCTCCATGAATCATGGTTTTCATCGTCGTGGTGCACACGCTAATCAGAATCAACCTCACAAGGTGACGAAATTACACAATTCAGCCTGTTCTGAACCGGAAACTCAGTTTACCATCTCAGAGGAAGTCAACGCGGAGTTGGTTGAACCTCAGTGAACGGGGCCCCGGGTCGGGAGCGGTTTTCTTCGTTTAAACCTAGAGTTTCTGCGGTTCTCCCCCATTTTAAAACGTAAGCGGTTTAAATCTTCATTCATTCATTCAAGGCTGCAAAAAAAGGCTTTTCGTATTGCGATTTGGAATCTAAATTAAGTGCCTTTTATTAAAGCTGCAGTCCGGAACTTTTTTTGGTTAAAAATGATCCGAAAGCAATATTTGAGCAAGTACATAACCAGCCAGTGTTCAAAACTATCGCCTTACTTTAGCCCGATTCACAACGGTTAGCTTATAATAATGTTTTCTAATTTAAATGGTATGGGTAGGTTTTCGCGGGAAATTCAAGCATGGCACTGCGTCATTACATCACATCTGTAAACATAAAGAAGTTGTCCCGGCTACTAGGCTATCGCATGTGAGGATCCTGCAGGTGGCCGATCGTTTAAAGCGAACCATAAATGCATTATGTGTTTATGAAACACATGTGAATGAAATGAAATTATATTCCAGTTTTAAATGTGCTTCTGATTACAGATAGCCTGGGATTACAAAGATTTGTATTTTAAAGAAAACCAGTTAGAAGGAAGCATAATTTGCTTATTGTGTTAAAATAATTTCTTAATATGAAATCCGAATGGTATGACAATTAGAGATTAGACTGTACAGAAATTGAAATCTACACGCTAATAACACACTATAGGCCTACTCATAGTCACCAATGATGGTGTTGTTAACATTAATCATTTGAGAATAAAGTAAAACAATATAATTTTGAACGGTTTGATGTGATATGAGCTAACCGATCTTTAGATTTAATCACCATTGGTAGCTAGATTTATGTAATGCTTTTTTCCTCAGTTGGTCAGAACAAACGTGGCAGACTTGTTACTTACTTTTTCATTTGGCAATATACGGTGAAAATTCTTATTTGGGTCATATTTCCAAGACGTAGGCTAGAATCTGCGAAGTACAGTAAATATCCACAACGCTGACTGCCACACATACTCCTCAAAACATTCGATTCATCCGCGCTGGAGCCGTGCCGACTCACAACCCACACAAGCTAGATAATTCCGCACCCAGCTGCAATTCCAGGTTTTCAAACAGAGATGGTGACAAAGAGGCAAAACGTATGGACTGCAGCTTTAAAGCAAGAAAAATAATATTAATGCAAATAGAAAAAAAATAAAAATTCTTATCCCACTAGCAGATAATTTGCAAAATAAGAGAAATACTAAATACATTACTAAAGACAAAATACATTGTCATTTTTCTTATGTAGAAAAAACATCTTGATTTAAGAATCTTTAGATGTTTTGACTGGAAACAACAAGACAAAATACTATGTAATAAAAGCTTCAGATTCATTCATTGCACATATTTTCATCATGAAGACACTGTGAAAGTGACAAAAACGGCATGTAATCATACTGAATCCTGTAGATGAGAAGGCTGCATTCATTCGTAGGGAGTTAAATTTATATCGGGAGAGGATTATTTAGATTTTTTTTGCCATATTTATTTGAGCAGGACCATTTTTAAGTTTTCTATATAACGTCAGGGATGCAGAGCACATCAGTAAGGCCACTGTATGCAGAGCGGTAAGGAAAGTGTGCCTCGCTCTCATGCTCTTTCTTATAATATTTGTGTAGTTTTCTGAACACAAACCCATGGAAAATGAAGCTGATTACTGTATGGAATGAAAGGATGCCAGATGGAAGGGTAGTTTGTAGGGATGTACAATATTGATTTGGCCGATATCCGAGATTTTGATGCCGATAGTTTTCAACAAACATGTGGGCCGAGATACCGATATTTTTTTCCTTTTGTTTGGAAACAACACCAAGTCTCTACTGTGCAGAAGTTATAAGCAAAATATTTTTAATTTTGGTTAGTTTTTAACTAGAACTTATTTGTTAGAATTAAATAAACAATAATGAAGGTTTTTTTGACAGTACATTGAAGCTTTGAAAATAACTACAAATAAACTATATATCAATCATTGCATTTTTTCCCCCAGAAAGATGCAGTGTTAACATTTTATTTGAAGATTTAACATTGGTTGATGGTCTAAAGCAAAAGAGTTGTAAAAAATTCTGAAAATCTTTTAGAGCTTATGATTTGTTTAAAAAAATAAAACAAAACATATTATACATTAATGAATAAATCAGTATATATACAATTATTTAATTTAAAAGTGTCATGGGTATTTTCTTCTGACCTTTATAATCAAAACGTACTCATTTTTTAGGACATTCAAATACTGCTTTATTAAGCAGAAACACAGTCTAAATGGTATTGGTGTTATGCTATTTTTACTTTAATTGATTGAGAGGTCAAACAGTGCCCCATCAGAATTAAAACTCCTTACCGAACGGGTGTTAGGACCTGGGGGAGGAGCCAATGCACATGCTAGTACTGTTTAACTCTATCACACACCAAACGCATCAGGTGTAATGCTTTCACAGATGAAAGCAGCGATCCAAACAGTGCATCTTAATCGTCATTCAGGACAAAACGTTGCTTTAAGAATGTTTATTTCTGATCGGCAAGGAAATATCGGCATAATTTTGCATATCGTTCCGTGCATATATTTCATTTTGAAAGCCATTATCGGCGGTTCGGTATCAGTCGAGAATACGTGCATCCCTGTAGTTTGTGATATAGGACGTAACCACCACCACAGCTGTTCAATTTATTTGGTCATCTTTATTTCCCACAAATAAACAGGTATTCTTTTTCCTGTTGGATTTTAATATTCTTCCATTATTTGGTATTGTGGCCATCTTCTCTTTATCTGTTCTTCATTATTTTGCAAGCCTTCTTACTGTTGACTGAGTAGAAGTCAAATGTTAATTTCATTTCTCTAAGAAATGAAGCAGGTTGGATTAGAGAATATTTAATTATGTGAAAAGTGCATTAGACTATGTGGAAAAAGCTGCTGCGCACTGAAATAGACACTGAAGGATATTTATTTAATATTTCAAATGTTTGTAAAGTCATGTAGTCTACACTCATGAACCTTTTATGCTTAAAGCTTTACCTTGATTTAATTATGTTTTTATACTTCATGTTTAGCTGCTTTTGTTGTTCTTTTTTTCTTTCTTTTGCCTGTAGGATACCATGAAAATTTATATTACTTAAATAATTTACCGTTCTGCCAGTTTTTACCTTTGATATTATAACAGTGATTAAGAATTAAAGTTATGTATTGACTCGGAGGTATGCGGATGTCTTTTTGCGGGTGCTGTTGCCATGGTGAATCCTAATTTCTGAGCTCCACTGATCATGGCTTTTCGTAGTCGTGATGCACGCGCTAAACTCAGAGTCAACCTACTCAGAGTCGATTGAACTAACTCAATGCAGCCGTTCTGAACCCGAAAACTCAAGAGTTTCCCATCTCAGGGTAAGTCAACTCGGAGTTGGTTGAACCTCCTTATTGAAATGGGCGCCTGGAAAACAAATCAAAAATAATGTTTAAGAAGATTGTTTATTGCAGTGTAGATAAGATCTTTTTTAGTGAACAAAGGTAGTACACTACAAAAATTATTTTTGTTTTAAAAAAAATAAATAAATTGGAAGCAAAATTGCATAAGACATTCAGTTTTGTTTCCTCAACAATTAAGTAAGCTTAAACAAAATTCCTGCCAGTTGGGTCAGAAAAATAATCTTGTTTTCCATTTGAAATAAGTTTATTTTTCTTACCCTGTTTCTTGACCTTCATTTTTATGATGTTTTGGAAAACAAGACTTAATATCTTAAGTAATTTTGTTTCTTAAAGTACCTTGATTTAAGAATGTTTAGATGTTTGTACTGGAAAACAACAAAAATACTAAGAAAATAATTTTTTGCAGTTTATCTGTTGTCCTTATTTGAAAAGAAAGTGTTGATTTTAAATCAGATTTAAGATATCACTCCTAAAGCATTTAATTTTCATCTTGAAGCATGCTTTGACGCATTGAGATCTGTGTAAGCTGTGTGTGTTCGTTGTGTTGTACAATGTCCATTAGAGTTAAGCCTCAAGGACATGCTTTCTGCGTCACGTCGACCGTACCTCTGTACTGTAACTCGGCACTGGCTAGATGGAGTTAATATATAATGGTGAGGTGCGAACACAATTCACTCTCTAACCTGCATGTGCTCGTCTTCATAAAGTTAAAGTGTGCCTTCAATATGTTATAAAGGCCTGACACAGTAATCCACTTACAGTATAATGCTAAATGCTATAATGGACAAGCTTTGCACGGAGTTATTTGACTTTGATAGCAAGATTTGACATTTTGTGAGTGGTATTTGCAAAACTGCAGCTGCAATGCTAAGTTACTCTAGGTGGTTGCCATGGTGTTGCTATGGAGTTGCCAAGGTGTTCATTGTAGTACTGTATTTAGTGCACTGCAGTGTGGCTTATAAAGTGTTCTAAGTGGTTGTTAACACATTGCTATGTGGTTAATAGACTGTTCTGATTGGTTGCTAGGTAGTTACGTACTGGACTGCAATATCATATAAAATTGTGTTGCCAATTATTTCTACACTCTTTTAGTATTTATTAATTTTTTTAATATAACATTTATATTTCAAGTTCTTATTAATTTAGTTTTTAGTACTTTTTTTGTGTTTATAGTTTTTGATTTTGTATGTAATCTCTGCGGAGCCCAACACATGACATGCAGGGATAATACATTTCTTGGCCAATTAAGAATTTGTTCCCACAAATTATTAATTAGTCCGCTCGATTTGGGAAATTATGGCCATGTTATACAAATTGGTTCCCTTGTTTTTGTTTTGTGAAAACAAGAGAATGAATTAGTAAAATGTAGCCACAATTTAATAAAACAAGGGAACAAATTAATACAATGGGCCACAATTTATTAAAACCAAGAAACAAATTAGTACAACGTGGCCATGATTTACTAAAACAAAGGAACAGGGGTGCATTTCCCAAAAGCATAGTTAGCTAACTATGGTCATTATTTCCATTGAACTCTATTGGTAACGACGGAACTTACGACCATAGTTGCTTTTGGGAAACGCACCCCAGATTAGTACAACATGGCCACGAGTTACTAAAACGAGGAAACTAATTAGTACAACGTGTCCACGATTTACTAAAACGAGGGAACTAATTAGTACAACGTGGCCACAATTTACTAAAATGAAGGAACAACTTAGTACAACGTGGCCACGATTTACTAAAACAAGGTAACAAATTAGTACAAAGTGGCCACAATTTACTAAAACAAGGGAACAAATTAGTACAACGTGGCCACAATTTACTAAAATGAGGGAACAAATTAGTACAACGTGGCCACGATTTACTAAAACAAGGGAACGAATTAGTACAACGTGGCCACGATTTACTAAAACAAGGGAACAAATTAGTACAACGTGGCTATGATTTAATAAAATTAGGAAACGAATTAGTGCAACGTGGCCACAATTTACTAAAACAAGGGAACGAATAAGTACAATGTGGCCACAATTTAAAAAAAATTGAGGAGCGAATTAGTACAACATGGCCATGATTTACTGAAACGAGGGAACGATACAACGTGGCCACGATTGACTAAAACAAGGGAATGAATAAGTACAACGTTGTGGCCATGATTTACTAAAACAAGTGAACGAATTAGTACAATGTGGCCATGATTTACTAAAACAAGGGAACGAATAAGTACAACGTGGCCACAATTTTTTAAAATGAGGGAACGAATTAGTACAACATGGCCATAATTTACTAAAACAAGGGAACAAATTAGTACAACGTGGCCATGATTTACTAAAACAACGGAACGAATTAGTACAACGTGGCCACAATTTTTTTTTAAATGAGGGAATGAATTTGTACAACATAGCCACGATTTACTAAAATGAGGGAACGAATAAGTACAACGTGGCCACAATTTTTTTTTAAACGAGAGAGCGAATTAGTACAATTTTTTAGTACTTTTTTTGTGTTCATAGTTTTTGATTTGTATGTAATCTCTGCGGAGCCCAACACATGACATGCAGGAATAATACATTCCGTGGCCAATTAAGAATTTGTTCCCACAAATTATGAATTAGTTCCCTCAATTTGGGAAATTATGGCCATGTTATACAAATTAGTTCCCTTGTTTTTGTTTAGTCAAATCAAGAGAATGAATTAGTAAAATGTAGCCTCAATTTAATAAAACAAGGGAACAAATTAATACAATGGGCCACGATTTATTAAAACCAAGAAACAAATTAGTACAACATGGCCATGATTTACTAAAACAAAGGAACAGGGGTGCATTTCCCAAAAGCATAGTTAGCTAAGTATGGTCATTAGTTCCATTGAACTCTATTGGTAACGACGAAACTTACGACTGTAGTTGCTTTTGGGAAACGCACCCCAGAGTAGTACAACATGCCACGATTTACTAAAACGAGGGAAACTAAAGTAGTACTAAAATGCCACGATTTACTAAAATGAGGGAACTAATTAGTACAACGTGGCCACGATTTACTAAAACAAGGTAACAAATTAGTACAATGTGGCCACAATTTACTAAAATGAGGGAACGAAATAGTACAAACGTGGTCCGAGTTACTAAAACAATAGTACAAATTAGTCCAAAGTGGCAAATTTACTAAAACGAGGGAAACTATTTAGTACACGTGGCACAATTTTTTACAATGAGGGGGAAAATTAGTACAACATAGCCACAAATTAATATTAAAACAAGGTAAAAAATTAGTACAACATCGCCCAATTTATAAAAACAAGGTAACAAATTATAGTAATAACGTGGCCACAATTTACTAAAATGACGGGAACCGAATTTGTACAACATTGCCACCATTTAATTAAAATGAGGGAACAAATTAGTACAACATGGCCACGATTTACTAAAACAAGGGAACGAATTAGTACAACGTGGCCACAATTTTTTAAAATGAGGGAACGAATTAGTACAACGTGGCCACAATTTAATAAAACAAGGTAACAAATTAGTACAAAGTGGCCACAATTTACTAAAACAAGGGAACAAATCAGTACAACTTGGCCACAGTTTACTAAAAACAAGGGTATGAATCAGTACCATGTGACTATGATTTACAAAAACAAGGGAACAAATTAGTACAACATGGCCACGATTTACTAAAACAAGGGAATTAATTAGTACAACGTGGCCACAATTTTTTTTAAATGAGGTAACGAATTAGTACAACATAGCCACGATTTACTAAAACGAGGGAACAAATTAGTACAACATGGCCACGATTTACTAAAACGAGGGAACAAATTAGTACAACATGGCCACGATTTACTAAAACAAGGGAATTAATTAGTACAACGTGGCCACAATTTTTTTAAATGAGGTAACGAATTAGTACAACATAGCCACGATTTACTAAAACGAGGGAACAAATTAGTTCAACGTGGCCATGATTTACTAAAACAAGGGAACGAATAAGTACAACGTGGCCACAATTTTTTAAAATGAGGGAACGAATTAGTACAACATGGCCACAATTTAACTAAAATGAAGGGGAAGGATACAACGTGGCAATATTTTTTTAAACGATGGTCGGGAACGATACACCGTGGCCACCGATTGACTAAAACGAGGGAACGATACAACGTGGCCATGATTTACTGAAACGAGGGAACGATACAACGTGGCCACAATTTTTTAAAATGAGGGAACGATTGTACAAGTGCTATAATTACTAAAATTTTTGAGGGAATGGAACAAGTGGCCATGATTTACTAAAACGAGGGGAACAATAGTTCAACGTGGCCATGATTACTTAAAAACAAGGGAACAAATTAGTACAACGTGGCCATGATTTACTAAAACGAGGGAACAAATTAGTACAACGTGGCCATGATTTACTAAAACAAGGGAACGAATAAGTACAACGTGGCCACAATTTTTTTAAATGAGGGAGCGAATTAGTACAACGTGGCTATAATTTACTAAAATGAGGGAACGAATTAGTACAACATGGCCACAATTTTTTTGATTAATGAGGAACGAATTTGTACAACATAGCCCTGATTTACTAAAAGATTGGGAACGATACCAATGTGCCACGATTGACTAAAACAACCGGGACACGAATAAGTACAACGTGGCACAATTTTTAAAATGAGGGAGCGATTTATGTAAACAAGTGGCTATAATTTACTAAAATGAGGCGAACAAATTGTACCAAGGTGACACGCTTTTTAATATGAGGGAAACAAAGGTAGTACGTGTCCACAATTGACTTAAACGAAGTACAACAGGCCACAACTTAAAATATCCACATAATGACTTCAGAAGGGACACTATAAATTTATCATTACTTTCCTAATATAGTTCGATTGGTTTCTTGTATAGTTTTAATAAATTTTATTCTCGTTTAGTATAAGTAATAATTTTAGTACTTTTTTTTCCCACCTTGAACGTTTTATTTTAGTTATTTGCCAAGGAAACATTTAGATATTCCATTAGTATCTAATATTTAATCTTTGTATTTTATTTTATTTGAGATTTATTTCAATTACCAAAAGCAATTTTAATAATTAACAATAACAACACTGGCCAGGATGTTGTTATGTGGTTTGTAAGACAAAATGACGAGCATGCTGCAAATCTCAATGAAGAAGTAAGTGTATTGCAGGGTAGCAGTGGCAAAGTACATGCTTTTGTTCATCAGATTCAGAAAGAGCCCTGAACATCCTAAACCTTTTGTCCCATTACAGTTTTAGGTCCTGTTGTAACAGCTATGGTCTGTATGTTAACAAAGTTCAAACAACCTGTTCCCAATCTATAACTGCTGATAACCTTTTGTCACCAATAGGTGCTGAAACACCTCTGTGAAGTTGGTCCCCCACCCAACGTAAAACATCGGCAAAATAGTCTCAATCGTTTGTGGCGTAACATTTTTTAGTTTGTGCTGCTTTGGTTTTTTTAGATATTAAAATAATATTTATAGGTCATTCTGAGGTCACTCAGCCCCCCACATACTCCAGATTCACCCCAAATAGTCGTTTGTGCTTTGTGAAATGAGATTGATTAAAGAAAAAAACATCAGACTCTTCTCTCTGATAATATATTATGTAAAACCAAGAATAACAGTTTCATATGTCAAAGAAATATCATGGAATCATCAAAGAAAATACTCCTGGTACACAAATTAACCTGGTTGAAAAGTTTATATTACATACCCTTAAATAATAATACTGCATGTTGTGTCCTGGATGATAATTGTGTCATGGGTGGCTGCTACAGACGAGCGCACAGAGACACAGACACAGTCAGAATAGTCTTTAATCCAAAATCCAAGGGATGCATTAGAGAATAATAGAGAACGCAACCACAATACTAAGATGACACCGAAATATGAACACTAGGCTTAAATAACAAGGAGAACTGATGAGGATATTTAACAGAACAGGTAAACGTAATCAGTAACTATAAAAAACTAATGAGCAAACAGAAGTAAGGATAACGGGAACAAGGAATGAAAACGAAACCAAAACAGGACACGACGTGACAAATTGATCATAAATAATTAATTGATGATATTTCTTGGTCTGTGTACCTTCTGGTCATTTCATGAAAAATCTAAAGTTAAGCTATAGATTTTTCATATAGGTCTAATTTTTGTTCTTTATTTTGTTCTTTATTTTTCCTCGAGAAAACAAAGCATAAAGCTTCAACAAGTTCATCTACTTTTTATGTTTATTTATTTATTTGGAATAATTCACGCTCAGCAATAAGCCTTGAATTTACCCCAGAAGAAGAAAGCGATGTGACTGGCGGCTTATTCAGCGGAGGATATAATTTATGACGAATAAATCATTAATTGTTATTTTATTATTATTTCTAACATTATTTGAAAAACCAGTAAAAAAAAAAACTTTGGTTTTTTACATTATAGCATAGTTTGTTTTTTTTTATAATGTACACATTTTACTTTCCCAAACTAGCCTTTAAATGACCTGGAATAGCAACAGTAAAGGCATTAATATGATCTTGCTTCAGTTCATAAAGTAGATCCTATAAATGGGTCTCCAGACATTGACTAACTATTACGGTGAAAAAAAAAAAAAAAAAAACAATATATAATATATATATATACAGCAGAAACTAAGAAAAAACACTATAATAATATAATAATTAGATATATTTGAAAGAAATGATATAACAATTAATGGGGGGTTGAATGTGAGATTTAATGTGATTGGTTTGCCGTTTGGAGTCTACTTGTTACTCAAAAGTGTATTGTTAAAAACGACAGTCGCAAAAACTAAAATATTACCGGCGCAAACCAGCATAAACAAAGGGTATTCTGGCAGGTTTCTATAATATAATTTTTTATTGTAAGTCTATGAGAATTTTTCATACATGTTTTTGGCTTCCAAGCAAAAATCTTCAGTCTAATTGCATGAATCATTCATTGGTGGTTGGCAGCGAGTGCTAAAGTGTAATAATGTGGGTTAGAAGTTTATTCAAATTCATAACTGGCAAAGTGAGTAATAGACTAGTTATATCTTAGCAAACACCACTAATTAATTGTTGCAAACTATGGCAGAGGCCCGTTTCCAATAAGAAGCCATACAGCTCGCTGCTAAAAGCGTGAACACTGTTAAATCCAAGATTACAGCTAGAGCATTTCCGCATTTCCTTCTATAAGTGTTGCTCTTTTATTCAGATCCCTCTGGGAGCTAGTTACAAGTAAGGAATGCAGATGACTTCCTTGGAGACAAAAAAAGATCTAAAATTATTTATATCGATTATCTGACGTAGTGCGATCATTTAATGTAGCTTACTACTTGTGCTGCATCAGATTGACTGGTGTGTGCTGTGGCCGGTCGCGCCCCGCCCCCCGTACTGAGATGAACTCTTGGCATTGTTGGAATTGTAGGGCTTGGCTTATGAAAACTTGTTTTAGTGGCGTGATAGGCGGGCCCACGCGGGTGGGAAAATATTTAACGTGTACAGTACCACTTGTCAGTGCGTTTGTACACAGACGGGAATGTTGACTCATGTCCTGTTGTTCCGTGTTTTCCAATCAACAATCCTTTTTTTTTCTCAGAAGTCCCTGGGGCTGAAAGCGTGTGGTTTTACAGCATGAAATGTCTTGCTCATGTGTGGAGTTATTCATAATAAACACAAACACAATGCCACACTGCCAAAGCAAACTTATCTTTCTTTTCCTTGTATTTATGATTTATATAGTCTTTTATCTAAGCATCTCTCAGTGCAATTTAAGCTGTTTTTCCTCATCTTAAACATTAGAAATGACTGGCCCTGAGGATATCTTTCAGTCATTAATTGGTGTAATCAGTTAAAACTTCTAAACCTGTAATTGTTAAATATACAAGGCGTACAGGAAGGCCATCGGTTGAAGATTTATTTTATCTGATGATCCTTTGCATTTTTTCATCCACCCATACACGATAACCTGTCTGTCAGGAAGTCCCTGATGAATCAGTCTGACCACTTTGCTTTCTCTCCATCTTCCAGCAGAGAGCGATACAGACAGCGCCAGTGAGGAAGACTCCAAAGAGGTATGTGCAAAACTTTCCCTTTGCGAAACTGGACAGGTTTAAACACAGAATAGATTGTTATTGTGTTCACATGTGAAATTATTGCAGACTACAGTTGCTGATAGTGGCTAAAAGAACTAACCACAAAGAAGAGTGCTTTTAATGGGTGTGTCCAAGCAATACCCAGAATCCATCTGTGTACATGTCTGTTTATTGTAACGGCTTTATGGGTGTGAGGAACAGAATTGTGCTCCTAATACAGACACTGAAGGCCAAAATATGCTCTATGATATTATTCAAAGACAATTTTTATTTGATTTCACAATGTCCGAATAGTTCACCCAGAAATGAAAATTTGCTGAAAAATGTACTCACCCTCATTCAAGATGAGTTTGTTTCTGCAGTGATTGGGTGCCGTCAGAATGTGGTAAAGAAAGTGATAAAAAACATCACAATAATCCACATGACTCCAGTCCATCAATTAACATATTGTGAAGGCGAAAGTTGCGTTTGTAAGAAACAAATCCATTATTAAGACGTTTTTAACTTCAAACTGTTGCTTCTGTCTAAAATACGAGTCCTCTCTCGATAATATTACTTTCCCCAGTGAAAAAAGTTGTCTCTTTTGAATCAGGAGAGAAATATGCGCACAGATCTTTTAATGATGGAATATGCACAGAGCAAGCAAAAAACAGTTCTAAACAAATATGTCAGTGGATTTTGATGTGGGAGGACAGCAGGGGATGGACTTTTTCACTGCAGGAAGCGTTATTATGGATTCTGGACTCATATTTTGTCCAGAAGTGATAGTTTAAAATGAAAATGTCTTAATAATAGATTTGTTTCTTACAAACATGCATCTTTTCACTTCACAAGATGTTAACTGATGAACTGGTTCATGTGGATTACTTGTGGATTATTGTGATGCTTTTATCAGCTGTTTGGACTCTCATTCTGACGGCACCCATTCACTGCAGAGGATACATTGGTGAGCAACTGATGTAATGCTACATTTCTCCAAATCTGTTCTAATGCAGAAACAAACTCATCTAAATCATGGATGGCTTAATGGTGAGTACATTTTCAGCTAATTTTTCAATTTTGGGTGAACTATTCCTTTAAAATTAGTGTGTGTTGCTTTTTCAGCCACAAGAGGCACTATCACATAAATGCTTGCACCTGTGCTGACTTTCAGGTCAACTACGGCAAATGCAACACTTAGAGGAGAATCTTGCCGACCGAGTTAGTTTTGACATTTTTATAGCAGCTGCCTGAATAACAACATTCAGTTTAGTTGCTCAGACAAGGAAGCTCGATTTAAAGAAAGCTTTCTTGTACTGAGGTTTGTTACTGACATGGCACAAATATGCATGTTAATATACACCACATGCTTGCAGTGCCAAAAATGTGCTTTCACATGCATGCATAGAGTATGTTTCTGGCCTAATATGGGCCTAGAGCACTGATCCAGAGCCTGTGAAGGGTTTTTTGTGCCTTTTGAATTTTGCAGAGCAAGTTTTCACAGGCTTGTGCAGATGTTTTCTCCGGTCCGGCCTGTGATTGTCTCTAGTGATGGCACAGCTGTTTTTGAGTAAACTAGTTTTTGGGGCCATTGCCTGAGTTTAAAGTTTTGCATTTAGTCTTGTACAAGTGTGCCAGATTTATATAAATCAACTTTAGCTTATTATACAAACTGATTACAGACACACATTTTAAATGGCTTTATCTGCTAAAAGATGAGTTTAAATCTAGAGATATGGACTAAAAGCTACAAAGCTCGTTTTGATTTTAAAATGCCAGGTCTTGTGATTTAATGTTTCATGCTTGAAAGTTTGTGGCTTTTCCTACTTCCCGTTTACAAGCGCACAGTATCTATCCACACATGTAAGCTCCAGCATGCATCTGGGTAAATCTTACATGGTAGACACTCTCAACCCCCTGTTTTCGGTTCCTGTACCTCAGAACTCTGATGCAAAACAAGACGAGGAAAAAAAGAGAAAGAACAAGCAGTGACGTGAGGCTTCTCAATGATTCCGGCAAATGGGCTGCGGCTTGTTAGAACAATATTGAAATAGAAAGACTAAATCTCTGATTCACCCATAGAATTGCTGTCACCCAGAAGACCGCTGTCAGCTTTGAAGGCTGATTAAAATGTCACTTAGGCTTTGAGGGAGGGGAATTTTGCTTCACCTGCAAAAAACTCACTTCATGGCAGGATATTAACACCCTGAAAAGTTTCTCATGATCTTACAAATCTACAGGCTTTAAATTTAATTGTACCTTTTTAGGCATACGTTTTTTTTCTTAGTTTATTATGTATTTAACGCGGGCATAAATTAAAATAATAAAAATATTAAATAAAAAAATAAATAAGAAATTGATAAAAATCTTAATTTAGTATTTACTTTATATTGTCAAATATAAAGTTACCAAAGTTGTCCAACCAAGAGCAATGAGTGTTTTTTTATATTGTTTTTAAATTAATGTTTAATGTCAAAATGACTGCATATTTTATTTTACATGAATTTTTTATCTTATTTTATTTCATATAGGCATATTTAATTTTATATATTTATACTTTTGTATATTATTGGCAGATTTTTTTGTTGCGACAAACAAATATTATCATAAAAATTTTACCTTTTTTTGTCAGTACTTTAAATCTAAGAACTTAATGTTTGACTTTAATGTTAGATTTTCTAAGCTTTACTTGAAGATCTCGCCCTCACTTTTTGTCTTTTTAGTTTTTGTGATAAATTTGCCCTCACATGGTGTCAGGAAGCCAGCAGATCCCACAGTCTGATGATAGCCAGTCTGTCGCCATAATTCTGTCAGTAAAAACAATAGAAGCTATAAATAATCATTAAATTTAAGTGCTGTTATACACCGACTGTTTTATGTGCCAGTTATCAGTCCAAACACAGTTCAGATGTGTGAAGCAAACGTCTTGCAGGCAATGCAGAAGTTTCTAGAGAGAACAATCAAAGGCATGAAGTTGAGTGTCAGAGAGGAAATGCAACTGATGGTGGTGAATTGTATGCTGTGTGTGGTGGGGCCCCTGGCGATGTGGGCGATAACGCTCTCATGCAATTCGGGATTATCATAATATGAACACAAGGAAGTGTGTGTTTTTACAACATGGCCTCAGGTTGTAATTCATGAAAATATACTGTTAGTTCCTGGGTAGAAAATTGACAGATTGTAAGTGCTAACTATCACCTTTGTGCTCTTGATGAAGACACTTAATCTCTGCTGAGGTTACCAAACCTTTTGTCATGTTCATGATTCTCTGATGTTGGTTAATGATTACATGACATGCAGGTAAACAAATAAAATAAATCACCGAAGGTGCGTAGTCACCTATTGAAATTGTTGGCGTTATTATTATTAGGGGACAAGCACCGAAGGTGCGTAGTCACCTATTGAAATCCTTGGCGTTATTATTATTCTTCCTCTACTACTTCTTCTTCTTCTTCTTCTTCCGCCGCAAGTCTATGGCAGCCCATAGAACCGCTTGCGGGAAAGTTGTATAATTTGGCACACTGATAGGGGACAGTCTCAACATTAACCACAGCAAGTCTGGAGTCTCTAACTCCAACTCTCTAGCGCCACCACTTGTCCAAATTTGCAATTTCTTTATGCTAATAACTTTTGAACCGTAAGGCACAAATGGGAAATTCTTGGCTCATGCCGAGTCGAATGAACACCAAAATTCAAAAATCGCAAGGCTTAGTTTTTTCGCTATTTTTAATTGTTCGTAAAACTTACTTTGTCGAACTCGTCCTAGACGGTTTGTCTGATTCTCTCCAAAATTGGCTCAGATCATCTTCAGACCATGCTGGCAAAAAGTTATGGAATTCAAGTTGATTTGTCCAACCGTTCTCGAATAACGCACGAAGGAATTCTACAAAAAGCACGTAAAAATTAACGTGAGGCTATATCTCCGCAACAGTTTGGCATATTGAGGACAAACTTGGTGTGTGTTATAACAAGCGTGACCTGAGACTACCTGCAGTGTTTCGGTGCAGTGCCCCCTAGTGGTCAGGAGATATAAAAAATGCATATTTTTGCTTATAACTTCTGAATGGTTTGGCCAAAATTCACAAAGGTCTCTTTAGATTCGGTGCATCATGCCGAGTCGAACCATACCAAATTTTTCCATGTCAGCCATTTTGGGCGTCGGCCATTTTGAATTTAGTCAAAAAATTCAATATTTTAAGAACGCTTAGACTTTGTTATTACGAAAATCAGTATGCATCTTCGGCACCATGCCCTGATGGTACACAAAAATTTTGGGTGTAGCACAAATTTTCGCCACCTTGTGGTCAAAAGTTATAATTTATAAAGCAATTTACAAAAATGCTAATAACGTTTGAATAAATGTTGATAGATTCCTTGGATCATGCCGAGATCATCAATACCAATTATGCCATAATTGGCTGAACTTCTTGTCCGCCATTTTGATTCAAGTTGAAAATCTACTTTTTCGAACTCCTCCTAGACCACTGCTTTGATTTTCACCAAATTCAAGTAATATCATCTTCAGACCAAGCTGGCAAAAAGTTATGGATTTCGTGTCGATACACGAAACGGTTTTCGTTTAGCACATTTTTTTTTTGCTGGAAAATTTGCTGGAAAGATGCCAAAATGCATCTGAGGCTGTATCTCTGCGAAACTTTGACATATTTGCACCAGACTTTGCATGTGCCATTGCCACCTCACACTGACAACGCCACATCAATTTGGTAACAGCGCCACCAAGTCAAGAGTAATAAACCATTGATTTATTATTAATTAAGAAATTTCCAAAAATGCTAATAACTTTTGATTGCATTAGCCTATTGCAATGAAACTGATATCAAAATATTCATTGGCTTTTGCCTACAACATAGATATCAAATATGGTAGTATGGTAGTACGAGTATGCTGAACTTCCTGTCCGCCATTTTGATTTATGTTGAAAACCTACTTTTTTAAACTCCTCGCCACTCGTTGGTGCGATTTTCACCAAAATCGAGTCAGATGATCTTCAGACTGTGCTGACAAAATGTTATGGATTTCGTGTCGATAGATGAAACCGTTTTCATACAGTGCTGCTACAAATTTTAGTTATGGTGCCAAAATGACTAAGGTTATATCTCTTCAAAGCTTTGACATAATGACAACAAACCTTGTACGTGCCATTGTCACCTCACACAGAACACACCAAAACTATTTGATTGCACCACCACCTGTTGGTCAAAACTGATGTCATTTAATCATATTACTAGTGGTTGTATATATGATTTTTTAGCCATTTCAATTACAATCATCCTAAAATTACTTTTATTACTCATTGTTGCATTTGGACTGATGCTCCATGCCATGCTTAGCTCCTCAATTTGCTCACACAGAACAGACCAAAACGATTTGATTGCAGTGACAGCTGTTGGTCAAAAGTGATAAGCCGTTTAATCATATTACTAGTGGTTGTATATATGATTTTTTAGCCATTTCAATTACAATCATCCTAAAATTACTTTTATTACTCATTGTTGCATTTGGACTGATGCTCCATGCCATGCTTAGCTCATCAATTTGCCTCTGGAGTGCTTGGCCCCGCAATTGCTGCTTGCAGCTATATTTTATTTTTATTTTAAAAAATTATATATTTTATTTTTACTATCTTATTGTTATTTAATATATATAAACTGAGAGGGACTGAACCTTACCAAGTGTACACAAAAATCACTCTGTTGTAGGAGAAAAGTATCTGTAACATTTGAGGTTTCAAACTGGTGGTTCTGAATGGAGTTTAGAAGAAAAAAGTAAAACAAAATAATAAAAAAATGACTAAGGAAATAAATAAATAAAAACATTTGATTATTTAAAGTAAATATTTAGTTTAAAAACATAACTAAAAATTAAATAAATATCTTATAAGAGTTTAAAATCAATATAAACATTTGCTATTATAATAAATAAAGTTAAATAAATAATTATATATACAGGTGCATCCAATAAATTAGAATGTCGGGGAAAAGTTAATTTATTTCAGTAATTCAACTGAAATTGTGAAACGCGTGTATTAAATAAATTCAATGCACAAAGACTCAAGTAGTTTAAGTCTTTGGTTCTTTTAAATTGTGATGATTTTGGCTCTCACATTTAACAAAAGCCCACCAATTCACTATTTCAACAAATTATAATATGGTGACATGCTAATCAGCTAATAAACTCAAAACACCTACAAAGGTTTCCTGGGCCTTCAAAATGGTCTCACAGTTTGGTTCACTAGGCTACACAATAATGAGGAAGACTGCTGATCTGACAGTTGTCAGAAGACAATCATTGACACCCTTCACAAGGAGGGTAAGTCACAAACATTAATTTCCAAAGAAGCTGGCTGTTCACAGAGTTCTGTATTCAAGCATGTTACCAGAAAGTTGAGTGGAAGGAAAAAGTGTGGAAAAAAAAAAGCACAACCAACCGAGAGAACCGCAGCCTTATGAGGATTGTCAAGCAAAACGATTCAAGAATTTGAGTGAACTTCAAGGAATGGACTGAGGCTGGGGTCAAGGAATCAAGAGCCACCACACACAGACGTGTCAAGGAAATTTGGCTACAGTTGTCGTATTCCTCTGGTTAAGCCACTCCTGAACCACAGACAACGTCAGAGGCGTCTTACATGGGCTAAGGAAAAGAAGAACTGGACTGTTGCACAGTTGTCCAAAGTCTTCTTTTCAGATGAGAGCAAGTTTTGTATTTTCATTTGGAAACCAAGGTCCTAGAGTATGGAGGAAGGGTGGAGAAGGCTCATAGCCCAAGTTGCTTGAAGTCCAGTGTAAGTTTCCACAGTCTGTGATGATTTGGGGTGCAATGTCATCTGCTGGTGTTGGTCCATTCTTTTTTTTGAAAACCAACGTCACTGCAAACGTTTACCAAGAAATTTTGGAGCACTAAATGCTTCCTTCTGCTGACCAGCTTTTTTGAAGATGCTGATTTCATTTTCCAGAAGGGTTTGGCACCTGCCCACACTGCCAAAAGCAAAAGTTGGTTAAATGACCATGTTGTTTGTGTGCTTGACTGGCCAGCAAACTCATTAGACCTGAACCCAATAGAGAATCTATGGGGCATTGTCAAGAGGAAAATGAGAAACAAGAAACCAAAAAATGCAGATGAGCTGAAGGCCACGTCAAAGAAACCTGGGCTTCCATACCACCTCAGCAGGACCACAAACTGATCACCTCCATGCCACAACCAATTTAGGCAGTAATTAAAGCAAAAGGAAAAAAAGGGAAGCACCTACCAGTCTTGAGTAAGACCGTAAATAAAATACTTTCCAGAAGGCCAAACAATTCACTAAAAATGTTTTTTTTTATTGGTCTTAGGAAGTATTCTAATTGGTTGCGATAGTGAATTGGTGGGTTTTTGTTAAATGTAAAAAAACATAAAATCATCACAATTTAAAAGAACCAAAGACTTAAACTACTTCAGTCTGGGTGCATTGAATTAATTTAATACACGACTTTCACAATTTGAGTTGAATTACTGAAATAAATGAACATTCAAATTTATTGAGAGAGAACATGTGTATATATATATATATACACACACATAAAACATCTAACAGTACAGTACAATAGTGAATGGAATAGTAAAGTAAATAATATTCCAAATAATATTTACATATATTACCGGAATATATATAATATTACTCAGTTTTCACACTAAATATAATATTATATATTATATATATATAACTTAATATATATATATAGGATATATTATAGTTGCCTTTTACTTTTAGGATGTGAGGCTGATTATATTTGGGGGGCCATGGCATCTAAAAGATTGAAAACCATGACAAATTAGTATTTTATATTAGTATTTGTCATTTCTTCTAGTGTCCTAATCACTGATGTGGCTTTGTTTCGTCCTGCAGCGTATTCAGGCCTTGCTATTTGGACATGAAGACAAAAAGATGAGGATGCCCCTGCCTAGCATGTCCACTTTCATTTCTCCTGACAAGCCCAACTTCAAGATAACCACTGTCCGAGAGCCTGCAACTTCGGCATTGCACGCCCCCTTCACCGGTGAGACGAACTGGAGCCTCTTAAACACCCCTTTCCCCTCGTCCTCCCACAGCCCCGGACCCTCCGGCCAGCCATCGACCCACGAAAAACGTGCCAGCGTCATCATGAAAACCTCAGACGTGTCCAAATCCTCCGTCAAGACTTGCTGATGAAACCTGCACACGATGTCCAGCCGGACTCGTCGAGAACACTATCATCGCCTTCGATAAAGGACCTACGAGCTCACAGGACAGGGATGGAGCATCCTACGGGAGGTTAACTCGATGCTCCCAGACAGGAAGTGACATGTGAGCTTAAATTCAGGGAGTTTTTGAGTGCAGTGACGTGTATCCGTAAGCTGTCGTAGTGATCCGCAAGCCATTATGAATGTGTATATAGAGGAATCATTGCCTAATTGCCTTTAGTCGCCCGAGCACCTTATGGATGAGCACTGGCTGCCATAATCAGTGACTTTTGCAGCTCGCAATCGAGGATAGACTTTTTACGAGCCTGCTTCTGAAAAAAAAACGCATGCACATAAATGGCATAATATTAACTTATCTTAAGACCTTCATTGTGAGCGAATACATTTTTATACCTTAGGGATCTTTATGCAATGGATAGTTCATGCCATTTTACATTATAGGCCTTATGATGTAAGACATCCTGTGTGAATATGTGTTAGTTTGTGGTTTTTATGAAAAGACAAAGCACTTGTTTTATTAATTTTTTTTTTCAACCTTTTAATGTGTCTCTTTCTACTGTATATGTGAACGTAAAGATGTAAAGTATATGTCCTGCTTGTCTTGTGTCTACAGCTGTGTATTCAAGTCCCAGATAATGTGTGTGCCTATCGGATCTTTATACACTCACAAGGGCTTCTTTAATGATTTCCACAAGATTCTGGTGTATAAAAATCATGTGATCATAAGAATAAATGATAGACACTGTTTGGGTCAGATGTGAGTTGGTGCGGTGTCGTCTGTAGGCCTACTGTCAAAACTGAACACACTGTATTTTTATATTTGAGCACTTCACGGAGTCATTTTCCGTGGCTGTTTTAGTCAAAATCTGCTTTTGTTTAGATGATGAAAAGCAACTTATTTTTTTTCGTCTAGCTCTCGTTTCATTTCTATCTCTTATTTGCCTATCTAGTGATTTAATATATTAGTGATACATCTATCCGCCTATAAGAGCGGCGCTATTTGTATATACGTAACTTTGATAAAGTGTTAAACATTTCCTGTACAACACTTTTGTGTATATACAAAAAACTCTATGTTTGCTATGGACAAACAAGCAGACAGGTGGTTCAAGGCTGTAACCAAGAAGTGGCGGCAATGGGGCATCTTGACAGTGAATAATGTTGCGGGTTGTTTCTGCTGGTATGACAACACACTCCCAGCCTAAAGTTTTCTAAAGGCGGAATCGACCAATGGATCCTCACTGAGCATCCCGATTGTGGCGACCAAAGAGGATGTAGTGCTGACAAAGTCCTAATACAGCTCGGACACTTGGAGGACCGAGAGGTCAGGCAGCTCGCTGGTGACATCTCTGTAAAGGTTATTAAATCTGTAGACTGACCTTCGATATTTTACGTTATATTCATCTTCCTTATGAATTATTTGACCCAAATGGATGTCATGCCATGTATTTGTATGGTTAGAAAAATAACATGTTCATAATGCTCTCAAATGCCCCTTAAAATTTCAGGCAAATACTGCTTCCTTCTAGTGGCTTTGGAGATAACGGCGCAGGCCAAAAACTCAGATTTTGCTGTCTACACGATAACACTGCAACCGGAGTTTTTGAAAATCTTGACCCTGGTAGGCGTTTTCAAAAATGTTCGGTTTCAGTGACCTGGTGCTGCGTTTGCGTGTGGACGAACGGCCAAACCGCGTAGAAAAAGATGCGGTTTTAAAAATAACCGCGTTCGTGTGGACAGGGCCTAAAAGAGAGGTCCTCAAATCTGGCCCACGAGATCCACTTTCCTGCAGAGTATAGCTCTAACCCTAATCAAACACACCTGAGCATGCTAATCAATGTCTTCAGGATCATTAGAAAATCACAGGTAGGTGAGTTTGATCAGGGCTGGAGCTAAAATCTGCAGCGCATTGGCCCTCCAGGGCAAGATTTGAGGAACACCGGAACTAAAAACAAAAAGGGTGTATTAATATATATTTAAAATTTGTTTATACTAGGCCTATAGTATATAAGTAGAAATTTGTTAAAATGATTGTGCATAGATTCCTAATGGGGAACCGCGCTGTAGCATAATAACATCGCACCCTGTCCACTGTTAAGTGGCCTGCCAAGTCTTATCACAGTTAAAGGGGTCATATGATGCTATTTTAAAGAACAGTATTTTGTGTATTTGGTGTTATGAACAGACAGAATATGTGACATGCCTTTAATGTCAAAAAAAAATTTACAACTTAATGTAAATTATTGTAGGTACTCTATGGCCACTCTCTCAACCACGTGGTTTTCAACAAAGCCCATCCTTGACAAGCGCAGTCTGATCTGATGACAGACAGCGGCCCCAGGCGAATTGTGATTGGATTTTCCTGTCCGAACACCGAAGCACTCGTCGGAAATGTAACGCCCCTTACCATAATCGCGAGCTTCAGTTTTCAAAGTAAATATCAAGACAGTTAATAGTTAGTTTTGCCATCAGTTCGAGCCCGAAAGGGCAACAGAGTCGCTTGACAGACACAGTGATGATGCAGTACATAAGCTGCGGTTAAGACAGCTGACGTGCCATGATTTCTGACAGGCAGTTCACTCTCCTGTGATGTTGTGACCCTGTTCCCCCACACACAAAACACACAACACACACACACAAACACACAAAGCGTTGAATTGCGTGAGCCCAAAAACTTCTATATGAACAGCCAATAGCAAATTACTTAACTAATAACAAACAAATACTTACAGTAGCTGATCAGACTAGGCTCGATTGTCATAGAAAAGTCGGAAGGACCATGTTATTTATTGTAAAAAAAATTTTTTTTTTTTAGAAATAGCCTTTGTGCACAGCCAGCCTTGTAATCTTCTAGGTTCAAAAAACTGTCGTCAATAAAATGCGTTGCACAAATTCGAACATCTGGGTTGTGCTGTTATGTTGTAAATAAATCTTAACCAATGAATCCTAATTGCATCTACTTTCAGAAGGCCAATAAAGTGCTTTTGCTTTCGTACTGAAACACAGCGTCTCCCTGACAATGGCTGCTTCAACACGACTGATGTTCCGGAAACAACGTCTTCTTCGTTCTGAGTCAAATTGGGCGGGGCGCATTATGCAAATCTTCTCACATAGGGAGGTAGATATGTGGGGGCATGTTAGAACGAGCTGTTTTAGGTAGGCGTGGTTGACTCTTAACTTTTATAAAGAATATCTCTTTGAATTTGAGACTTTAGTCTTTGCAACTTTACAGATCTTCTTTATGCACCAAGAGCTTGTAACACTCCAAAGAGAAAGGAAAAATTTTAATCGCAAAATATGACCCCTTTAACATCCTCTACATTTAATTTAATTTAACTTCCAACCGTATTAGAAAGAAAAGAAGTAGCACGTAGATTTTTGCATAATGACACATTTAAAAGTTAATGACCAAACGGATGATTAAAAAAGTTCACATTGTTGTTTCAAATGAAATATAACACAAATAACATTAAATAAATGTTTTACCAGGTTAAATGTTGATTATTAATAACTCAAACCCCTTTATCTAAACCTCTCTACCTAACCGTCGATCGCCCGCATCGTTTGTAGTTTTGTTGTTGGTCAGTTTTAGTTACTGAACCACTGATCTATAGTATAGTATATAGATCAGTGTTATGGACCGAATAGTTCTTCGCCAAAGCTCAATGGATTGTGGGGCAATCTTAGCTGAGTGCGCACAGTCCACCATTCAAAATCGGACCTCCTGGGAGAAAAAAAAAGTAGACCATAGGGGGACTTTTGGCATACTCTTTTCAACATACTCTACTATGCTTTGGTATACACTTATTCTAATCTCAAATGCTATTTAATATAATTATGGCTCAGTGGTAGAGCATTGCGTTAACAACGCAAACGGTTGTCGGTTCAATTCCCAGGGAACACACATACTGATAAAAATTTGCCTGAATGCACTGTAAGTCGCTTTGAACAAAACTTAATTTTAAATTGTAGTTTGGGGATAGTATGAAAATTGGGGACGCAGGGCCATTGTCACAGACGCTGCAGTTTTTCCAAACCAAAATAAAGCTCAAATTTTTTTTTTGTTTTTTTTTTAAGTTTCCTCAAAAATAAAAGCTCAAGGGTTATCTCTGCAAGCAGGCCTAAAAATAACCAGATGCGCACAGAGAAAAATACTAACTGCGGTTCAAAGCGCAGCAGGCTCACTTCTCTACTCTGTTCTGCGGCATGCTCGAATAATGGAAGACAAATAAAAGTATAGGTGGGTGTCATATGATACGTACTCTGAAGGGAAAAGGAATGTATTCAGAAAAGTTTAGCTGGCATTTTTCCCTCTTACCTCCGTGTAACGCTTATTAAACAGTATTTTTATCGCAGAGCAGAATCTTGTTTACAGCGGGGTAACCAAGGGAACGCTGTGTGCTGCTGATCCAGAAGCCCACCTGCTGGCAGAGAGTGAATCTGCGTCTCATTAAGACCTCGATGTTTTGTTTCGTGAAGGCATGCTTTATGCAAGTGTTGCCAACTTCACATCTGTGCCCCCAAAAACTGTATTTTAATGCAGCCAAATTGTCAATAAAACGGTTTTCACTGATATATTTTACTGTGATGAATATGAAATAGTGACTGAAACGCGGCCCATTAAGACTACATAACCAGCTCTCCCTTAGATGTTAATCTGCACAAAAATCCTGATTCATAATCAGGAGTCCAGGACATCGTCTAATTAAATCAAATACACATAAGATAAATATATGGTTGTGCTGTGATTTCAGCTATATTTGCATGTACAGTAGAGTTTGAAGCCACAGAATATCTCTTTTAACTGAAAGCGCTGCTCCTCTCAGCCGCTTGCTGAACAGAGCAGACGCAGAGAGAGAGGTGTGTGCGCTTTCTTAGAAAACAATAAGGTTTGTACAAGAAGTCGCTAGATTTGTCGCTAGGCGCTTTTTTGGAAAAAAGTCGTTAAAGGGGTCTGAAAAGTCGCTAAGTTGGCAACACTGGTTTTTTGTAGCATAATTTCACAAAGCTAAGCCAAAGTATTCTGTTTTTGCTTTAAATTGTGAAATTATACAATCAAATTTAAATAAAAAACTACTCATGCTACATGTGTGTAGTGTGAAGCATCTTTGTTTGTATTGTGATTAAAAGGCAGTGATTGGTTCCAAATGGGTACAGATTTTTTTTTTATGTTTAGTTGTTGTAGTAGTAGCAGCTGCCGATTTTTGCAAAAAAACTGTTTCATGGCCAGGAAAAAAATATATATTTATGGCTGGTAATTTTTCTCCAATCAGTGGTCATTGGCAGGTATGGCAATACATTAGTTTTAGGCCCTAAGACACTATATCACTACTAAAAAAGTCCCCTTTAAATTTGAGGTATACAAATTGAATTCACCTACTCTTTTCTTTGCTCAATTTCTGCACTGAACGTGGGTTGGAGCTCTTGAACTCAAAGTGTACCAGATAGATTAATTTAACTTTAAAATGTACAAAATTTTCTTCCGGAGACCCCTCTAGAGGGACTGAGGTCCACACACCGCAGAGACACATCACCAATTGTCACTTTTCAAGTTTTTAACTTTGCAGAAACATGTTGAACTAAATTTGATTTACACCAGGCAAAATTCATGAGTTTGATCACTGAGAGGAGTAACAGCACATTAAGATATGATTTGAGGAATCAAGCCAAACCATTCATGATCCATAATTGTTTTTAACACAAAGTGCCCATTCCAGAATAACACTGTGCAGATAAGTGAATGTTGTGCAGTGTTATTTAGCAGGATTTAACACAACTCATGCTCATGTTGTGTGTAAAGTGATCTGGTCTGTGTGTGTGTATGAGGGAGTGTGTGGTACCAAACACATTTCTGAACATTATTGCACAATCCACCTTTATCTACTGAATCCACCTCCTCAAAGTTCAATGTGACTACTTTTAGCCTACCTGAATGAACTACAGTAGAGGTTTGTCGGACCATATATTGGGTTGGTTTTTCATATTCACTGTTTCTGTCTGAGGTTTCAGTGAGGGCATAATGTTGAGGTTATTGCACAGCCTAGTGGCAGAAGACACTTCTGTTTGTTTCTATAAGGGCTGTTTTATCAGTTTCCAGACACCAGAGGCCAGTGCAGATCATATAATGTGTAGAGCAAAAAAGCAGGCCAAAACTTTTCAAGTCATTATAGTGGGCCAAGATTTAAACCAACAGCCAGTATTTTTGGTGTGATGCTCTGCTAAACAGTGAAAACGACGTGACAGATTGTAAATATGTCCAAGAACATGAATGAATGAAATAAATGTGGAGAAAATAACAGGTGCTTTCCAAAGGCCGAATTTCGAGTAGTCATCAGGAGTTCAAGTATCTTCTTATCTGAATTATTAGCTGGGTCATCGTTTTGAAAAGGACTTTTAGGTTCTGTTTAGGTACTTTTTGAGCTTAAACCCACGTCAGCTGCATTTAAATATTCCTTTACTGGGAGTAAATGAAGATAAACAGATTTAGATAGTTGTTCATGAGGGGTTAAGTATTTGCTGAACTAACTTAAAGGGCCAGTTCTTCAGCATTTCATTTAACCATTTCCTCTCTGGTGTACTGATTTCAAAAACTAGTTCAGAAGATGAATCTTAATTGTTTTAGCTTTCAAATGATGCATAGTTTATTACTTTGGAACGGCTTGATTTGAGAAAGTGCTTATGATTTGTGGCGATTTAAAAAAAGCGCTGGGTGGAATTTTATGATTATAGGGTCTTTGTGTCCACACACACTGCCAAGACACATTTAAGTTCAAAACCATGTAAAAGTTAATTTTGCATCCGATGTCCCCTTTAAATTAATTGTTTAAATGTTTAAAAAAAAAACTATTATAGTATAAAAAAAATAACTATCAATTAATATATACATTTAAAATAGGAACAAAATGCCCAATACAAAAAAAAAACAAGATTACCCATTTTAAAGTTAGACCAGAACGCTGGCTATTTGTCCCTGCAGTGGTCGTGGACTCTCCCCGACACACGCCCATTAAGACGGAGAGTTTTTCATGAATCAGAGTATGTTAATCTCTCCATTAGTCAGATCAGTTCAGCTCTCAGTACCAGAGCATCATGACTCGAACCGTGCTGAACATCCTCGCCGTTTTTATTCTCCTTCTGTCCGGATGCTGCGACGCAAACCGCAAACTCCTGGTGTTTCTGATCGATGGCTTCCGTTATGATTACATGGACGATTTACAAAACTTGGCTGGATTTAGAGAAATCGTGGACAACGGTGTGAAAGTGGATTACATGACTCCAGATTTCCCCAGTCTGTCCTATCCGAACTATTACTCTCTAATGACAGGTACGCTTTTACCAATTATGACCACTCACGAGTCACGACTTTTTAGTATATTTTCTGTCATGTTTTTCATATGCAATCTTAGCTACTTTCGAGTTTATTTTTGCTAAAAACAAAACAAAACACACACATTTGATAAAACACCATCATGTTACAGTATCACTTCTTGTGTTGCAGTTATAAGTTATTGGTTTAGGTCTTTTGAGCATTTATTTTCTTTATTAGTTATCTAGTGGGATGTAAGATGTTATGAACTCCGGGATCTCTAAATGAGTTCCAAATGCCTGTGAAGCCTAGCCCAAATCATTGTTTTGTCACCGTAGCGATTTACCAATGCATTCCATGACATTTTGTAGTACGCTCATATACAAAAACAGTTCAAAAAGAGTATAAAGGTCATTAAAAATACTCTTACTGTAGAACAATAGAGATCTGTTGGATCTGAGATCTGCTCACACACACACACACACACACACACAGGTTTGTTTTTGTGAAAAGTGGGGACATCCCATAGGCGTAATGGTTTTAAACTGACAGACCGTATTTTCTATTGCCCTACACCAACCCTACCCCTAAACCTACCCCTTACAGGAAACTTTGTGCTATTTCAGATTTTCAATACACTCCATTCTGTGTGATTTATAAGCGTTTTGAAAAGTGGGGACATGGGGTAATGTCCTGAAAAGTCACCTTCTCCTTGTAATACCTATGTCATACCTTTGTCATTATACAAATTTATTGTCACAACAACGTACACAACACACCCACACCACACACAGTCATGGTGTGTAAACTACTCACCGGCTCAAATTTTTGATTTTGCTAATATTTTTTCTGAAGAAAGATAAGCATGTATAGTGAAGAAAGCCAAAATATTAAATGTCATCTATGTATATTTACTGAGTAATCCACTATGTTGTAGAGGGGGGTCGAAATGAAAAATTGTGATTTAGAGCCAAATTACAGGAGGGTAAAAATGAAAGATGTTGGCATCATTATATTATTTTTACACAGAGATTGGTTGGTCTATTAGTAAAATCTGTTGACTTTAGCTGTCTTTGTTGCATTATGTGCCAGTGGTGACCGTTCAAAAATGGGAAAGAGCACTTTTCAAGTTTTTTTCTTCAAAGTTTGCATGCCTGTATATCAAGAAGTAGCCTATTAAAGATATCTTAATGCCCTTTTAAATATTGGGTCTTATTAAACTTTCCTTTTTGGCATCTTCATTTTTAAGCTCTCAATTGGTTCTAATATGTATCCAGGAGTAAATTGTTTATTGTACACTTTTTTTTTTTATTGGACAAAAGCAATAGTCCACTTGGCATAATATGGTACTTTTTTTTCTTTTAGGGGAGGGGTCGGAAGAACAATCTGTGCAACTATAATTGTCAAAACAATTGCAACGAACATACCTGTCCTGATGCCAAAACATGATTGTTTCCGAGTTTGCCATTCCCTGTAACTCAGAAGTATTAAGATATGAATCGGAGTTTAGAATGTTGTGTCTTTTAACTTGTAATCCTCATTTTTAAGGCCCTATATGTCTCAATCCCAGAGATACAGAGAGCCCAATGTGACTCAATTGTTGACTTTTACCCATTTTCAATGGTTAAAAACCAAATGTTATTTTATCAACCAGCAGATTTTTCATTGTATTTAAAGGACAATGTCTGAAGAACAAATAATAATATTGAAAGTAGAAATATATCCTATTTTTCAATATCAACACAATCGCACCAGAAACATAGTTATTTTGATGCCAAAAATATGTTTTCCCCGCAAAAGTTCGCATCCCCCCCCCCCTGTAACTCAAGAAGTATTAAAGATTTTAATATTTTAATATGATTTTAGATTCTGGTTCCTAAGAAAATTTTCTTTTGAAATCTTCATTTTTTAAGCCCCGTATGGTTCATTCCCAGAGATGTGGGAAGCCCAATACGACTCAATATACAAATTGTAGAATCCTACCCATTTACAATGGATGAAAACCTAATGTGAATTTGTGTTTATCTAGTCATGAATGTTGACACTGCAAGTATGCAAATAATAACAGTAACACAGGGTTTAGGAATGTATAGTGTGACATGTCATAATGAATAACCAGGATTAATTGTTAACTCTGGGTAAAGTATGAACAGAGTGGAATGTAAAATAAGATTCTTTTAGGGTTTAGCATTACCCAGTGTTAATTATTTCAAGTGTGCGAGACCTGAAATGTTTCAAAGTTTGATTTACTAACAGTGATTCCTCCAAATATGCCCCTTAGCAGTAGCTATTACTTGATCTATGACTATGCTTAACGTGATAACAATAAATAAATAAAAGAAATTCTAGTTAATCCAGGTGAGGCAAATCTTGGGTTTATTGATGTTAATACACTGTATGGGGAAAGCCACCACACTTAGGCGTAGGATTTGTTTCAAACATTGTTACAATAATTAGTTACAGATGTTGTTAAAATGAACAAAAACTTTCAAATACAGAATCTTATGAATAGACCACAATGAGCAAGGCAATGTGACTAAACTTGATAATTTCAGTGCATTTTTAGCACTCAGACAGGTACAGTGGGGCAAAAAAGTATTTAGCCAGCCACCAATTGTGCAAGTTCTCCCACTTAAAAAGATGAGAGAGGCCTGTAATTTTCATCATAGAGTTTCATCATTTCAACTATGAGAGACAAAATGAGAAAAAAAATCCAGAAAATCACATTGTAGGATTTTTAAAGAATTAATTGGTAAATTCCTCGGTAAAATAAGTATTTGGTCACCTACAAACAAGCAAGATTTCTGGCTCTCACAGACCTGTAACTTCTTCTTTAAGAGGCTCCTCTGTCCTCCACTCGTTACCTGTATTAATGGCATCTGTTTGAACTCGTTATCAGTATAAAAGACACCTGTCCACAACCTCAAACAGTCACACTCCAAACACCACCATGGCCAAGACCAAAGAGCTGACAAAGGACACCAGAAACAAAATTGTAGACCTGCACCAGGCTGGGAATACTGAATCTGCAATAGGTAAGCAGCTGGGTGTGAAGAAATCAACTGTGGGAGCAATTATTAGGAAATGGAAGACATACAAGACCACTGATAATTTCCCTCGATCTGGGGCTCCACGCAAGACCTCACCCCGTGGGGTCAAAATGATCACAAGAACTGTGCAAAAATCCCAGAACCACACGGGGGGACCTATTGAATGACCTGCAGAGAGCTGGGACCAGAGTAACAAAGGCTACCATCAGTATCACACTGCGCTGCCAGGGACTCAAATACTGCAGTGCCAGACGTGTCCCCCTGCTTAAGCCAGCACATGTCCAGGCCCGTCTGAAGTTTCCTAGAGAGCATTTGGATTATCCAGAAGAGGATTGGGAGAATGTCATATGGTCAGATTAAACCAAAATATAACTTTTTGGTAAAACTCAACTTGTCGTGTTTGGAGGAGAAAGAATGCTGAGTTGCATCCAAAGAAACACCATACCTACTGTGAAGCATGTTGGTGGAAACATCATGCTTTGGGGCTGTTTTCTGCAAAGGGACCAGGACGACTGATCCGTGTAACGAAAATAATGGGGGGGCCAGTTGGGGCCATGTATCGGGAGATTTTGAGTGAAAACCTCCGTCCTATCAGCAAGGGCATTGAAGATGACACGTGGCTGGGTCTTTCAGCATGACATGATCAATGATCCCAAACACACCGCCCGGGGCAACGAAGGAGTGGCTTCGTAAGAAGGATTTCAAGGTCCTGGAGTGGCCTAGCCATTCTCCAGATCTCAACCCCATAGAAAATTTTTGGAGGGAGTTGAAAATCCGTGTTTGCCCAGCGACAGCCCCAAAACATTACTGCTCTATAGGAGATCTGCATGGAGGAATGGGCCAAATTACCAGCAACAGTGTGTGAAAACCTTGTGAAGACTTACAGAAAACGTTTGACCTCTGTCATTGCCAACAAAGGGTATATAACAAAGTATTGAGATGAATTTTTGTTATTGACCAAATACTTATTTTACAGAGGAATTTTCCAATTAATTCTTTAAAAATCCTACATGTGATTTTCTGGATTTTTTTTTCTCATGTTGTCTCTCATAGTTGAGGTATACCTATGATGAAAATTACAGGCCTCTCTCATCTTTTTAAGTGGGAGAACTTGCACAATTGGTGGCTGACTAATACTTTTTTTCCCCACTGTATGTTCTATGCACCTGTTTTGATAGAGGGAAACAAGATGCATTTCTAGTTTCAACATTTATTCATTCTTCAGACCTTCCTCTTTTAAAGTACTCATGAAATCAAAATGGACTAGATTTATTTTATTAGTGCACACTGCTATTTTTGTGGTGAACAATTCATCCGTGCAAGTCAATCCACAAAAAAAAATCCCTTCGTGAGCTTTAATCCAAATCTGAAAATGCACCTCCCTTCTAAAATGACGGACCTTCTCTGATGACGTCAGTTTGACGGCTTGGGCTTGAGCATAACATCCTTAAACATGCCCCTCAACTGTCAGTGTTGTTTGAATGAAACGCCTACTTTACTATATCCAATCAGTTCGCAGTAGAAAAAACAAGCCACGCCCTCTGTTTTTCCCTCGCCCCTCTGCATATTCCGTTTCTCTCAGAAGTACGTCACAATACGGAAGTAAAGTCGGTCGCAACTTCTGGTTTATGCAGACTTTAAAAGAAAAAAAGTGTCAGCTGAATGCAAGGTGACACATATTTGGTTTTTGACCATTGAAAATATGTACTTTTTATTTTTTTTACGATGGACTCCTGGAATCATATTGAGATTCCAATACCTCTGTAACTGAACCATAGAACCTTAAAAATGAGGATGCCAAAGGAAAGTTTAATAACGTGCCCCTATTATGGCTTTTTGAAAATTATATATCATGCAGTGTTTAATGTAGCTGTATGTGAATTTAAACAGTCTGCAAAGTTGTAAAGCTGAAAGTGCACAATAAAGTATAAGGGCTGCACGATTAATCGAAATTAAATCGCAAAGGTGATAAATCGCATTTAGGCAGAAGCTGCGATTGTCATGCATGTCTTTCAGTAAAGCGCGACTCTGTGATCAGCAGTAAATCTCCATCTGAAGGCCAGAGGGCGCTCTCGCGCTGACATTCCAAATATGCCCTGCAGAAGAAACCCAGGAAATCCCTATAGCGGTTGCTGAATAAACAGAAGATTGAACTGCTTTCATTAATTCAACGTGACTAATAAACACACAAATACGACAATATATGGTTTATCCGAGTTCGTCTTATTATAATTTTTATTATAATAAAGTATATAACAATGCAATGCTAATCGACATAATCTTTATCACTGCTTAGAATACTATGAAAAATGTTGCGTGCCTTATTCTGTGTAAGAAGCCACGTCATCTCACAGAGGGATTTATTTTAAACACTGGACTGACGATATGAAGTGAGTTTGGAGTAAAAACATGTTATTAAATGTGGTATTTTCACGCTTTCAGGTGAAGCAGCATTTACTACACAGAGCCGTAGTTCACTGACAAGCTACGCCAACAGCTTTTATAATCGCAGAACGATTTCTTCGATTTCATAATCGCCGATTAAATCGTCTGCGATTATGACGCTAGTTTTGCGGTACTTTTGTCAGTGATCTACGGCTCTGTGTAGTAAACGCTGCTCCATCTGAAAGCACGTGCTGGAGATTTACTACTAATCACAGAACCGGGTTTACTGACAAGATACGCATGACAATCACATCCGATTAATCGTGAAGCCCTAAATAAAGTTATTGTCTCTCAAAAGAAAGAGTCGACTCTGAATCACTTAAACGAGCTGTTTTAAATTCGAATCCCATTACGCAAATTTCACACGTCACAAATTCTTACATTTGCATAATGCCCGCCTACATCCTACGTGGGCATCCCACGAAAACTTGAACCCCTCTCAAACGCTGTAGCTCATTCATGTAGATATTAACATGGCAACAAAACGCTGTGCTCTGCACTGTGACAGTTAAAAGCAGCTTATTTTCACTTCCCCATTGACCTCACCTGAGATTGGAGAAGTAGTCATCTGTGAAATAATGGGAACACAGATTAATTTTAGAATTATACTCCTGTGGTATCGTGGTATAATGAGTTGTAACTAACCACTGATTCTGCACTGCGTCGTGTGAAGAATCAGTGGGTTACAATTTACTCAGTAAATATACATCTGTGACATTTAATATTTTGACTTTCATCACTATACCTGTATATCTTTCTTCAGAAAAAAATATTGACAAAATAAAAAAATGGAAATTTCTGAAATTGGATTGATTTGACATGGAATGACCCTGTAGCAGATTTGTTTTACATCTTTATTTTGGGGTTGTGTGTAGATGATCAGTCTATGCCTGTTTGTTTGTAATTTTTTTAATCTCTCAGGAGACATTAAAATTAACTTAAAAATGAATTCCACTTAACCATGTCAAAAAAATTGCACAAGCATTTCTGATCACGTCCATTCAGTTGAGTCAGTGAATCGTGTTGCTGAATCACATGGTGATACAGTATGTGTTGTCTGTACGCCAGACTTCAGTAACAAAGGCCATGCAGCCTGAGCTCTAGCACACACGCTTTGACCCGACGTCCACCAATCACAGCAGCTCATGATCAGAGCCTATGCTTTACCGCTCTGCTGATGGCAGTTGTTTTGTTTGGGCACATTCTCTTTTCAACAAAGCTTCAGAAGATAGTCTGCCGTGACAACTGGGCTTCAGCTTTGACAAAGAAATCAAACAATGAGAGCAAAGCTGGGACACCGTGAGGGACGTCAGCCTGACCTCTTATCTGGCCACAGTGCAAACTGTCTTAGAATAACTGTTATTAATACCATTAAGCAAACATTACTACATTTATATAATATTTAAATGCATTTAGTTTTACTTAAAAAAATATAGTTAGCAAGGATGCATTAAATTGATCAAAAGTGACAGTAAAAACATTTATAATGTTACTCAAATGATTTCAAAGAAATGCTGTTTCCACAAAAATATTAAAAAGTGTTCAACATGTCTAACAATATGAAATGTTGCTTGAGCAGCAAGTCATCATATACAAATGATTTCTGAATGATCATGTGGCAATGAAGACTGGAGTAATGATGCTGAAACTTCAGCTTTCCATCATTTTAAAATATATTAAAATAGAAAACAGTTCTTTTGAATTGTGTATAAAAGGCATCATAAATGCAGCCTTTTGAAATACATATTCAAGTGTGCATGAACTACTTGAACTATTGAATCTGTTGAGCATCTTATAATATTTGTGATTTGTTAATGAACGTTAAACTGTAAAGTATTATTAGTAGTTCTTAGGCCTGTAACTTGCAGAAATGGCCAAAGGTTCTTGACATGCTAATTGCTTTATAGCAGGCTTTGTGTTATTAAAGGAGTGTGTTTGTTTGTTTAATGCTTTCATTTGGACACGCTGACCCTGCTCTATGTACTGTGTAAGTCTGTACAGTCAGCAGTTTAAATTTAACACCTTTTTACACAAATTACTTGTCCAAGCAGTCAAGGATCATTATCATCAATATCCCAGAAGTAAATGAAATTAAATTAGAAATTAAAATTTGCATGGGCAAGTATGTTAAAATTAAACATACTGGTCTAGGCAAAAGTCATATACAGTAGGTGCTCTGGGTGGTTGCCAAAGCCTTGCTATTTGGTTGCTAGTGTGTTTCTGTGTTTGCTAGATGGGCCTATCTTTTAGTGTGTGTTTATCAGATTTATTTTGGCCTTTTTAAATCAGATCCCTTAGAATAGTCATATCACACTTCTCCTTAAAGGAATGGTTCACCAAAAAAAATTTAATTTGCTAACAATTTACTCACCCTCAGCAGGCCATCCAAGATGTAGATGAGCGTTTCTTCATCAGAACAGATTTGGAGAAATGTAGCATTACATCACTTGCTCACCAATGGATCCTCTGCAGTGAATGGGTGCCGTCAGAATGAGAGTCCAAACAGCTGATAAAAACATGACAATAATCCATAAGTAATCCACATGACTCCAGTCCATCAATTAATGTCTTGGGAAGCAAAAAGTTGCGTGTTTGTAAGAAACAACTCCATCATTAATGCATTTTAACTTCAAACAGTTGCTTTTGGACAAAATATGAGTCCATAATCCATAATAAGGCTTCCTCCAATAATAAAGTTCATCCCCTGTTGTCCTCTCACATCAAAATCCACCAACATATTTGTTTAGAAATGTTTCACTTGTAAACAGTGCTTGATCTGTGCTTTTGTCTCTCCTGATTCAGACAAGACAACTTTTCCAGACAATACGATATTATGGATAGAAGACTCATATTTTACACAAATTTTCACTTCACAAGATGTTAACTTATGAACTGGTTCCTGTTGGCTTACTTTGGAGTCTGTTATGGTTTATCAGCTGTTTGGACTCTCATTCTGACGGCACCCATTCACTGCAGAGGATCCATTGGTGAGCAAGTGATTTAATGCTACATTTCTCTAAATCTGTTCTGTTGAAGAAACAAACTCATCTACATTATGGATGGCATGAGGGTGTATAAATTTTCAGCAAATTTTCATTTTTGGGTGAATTATTCCTTTACATATTAAAAGCTGTATGATTTGCTAATGAACATTCATGTATTTGCATAACCATGGTTACACACATGATGTTTAATCACTACACTATAGACTTTGAAAAATCTTTTTTCTTATTTTCAACATTGATAATAATGAGAAATGTTTCTTGAGCAGCAAACCAGCATATTAGAATGATTTCCGAAGGATTGTGTGATGCTGATGTAACATCTGCTTCATCATTGAAAGCATTAGATAGTCCTACTAAAACGTTAAAAATCTGCCTAAAAAGTTCCTAAGCTCAACGTATTCACATGTTTGAAAGATAATGTCTGATGAATAGGGTGGCTCTTATTTTTGGACTTTTGAAATCTTCTGCTCTCACCCGCCCAGTCAAGTCCCCTTCATGAGAAATGGAAACAAACCAAATTTTGCAAAGATTGGACTACATTTATGGTGTGCTCAACAAAATTGAAATTCTGTCTTAATGACCATAACAGCATGTAATTAATAATCATACAGGAGCATTAGTAAAGTGTGAATTCGTTTAAAAAAACGAGAACACATAACAATGTTGTTAGACCGACATGTAGTGCCGTCCCGAGTTCGAATCCCGGTTCGCAGACATTTCCCGATCCCACCCCCCCACTTCGCTTCCTGTCCACTTACTGTCCTATCGAAATAAAGGCATAAAATGCCAAAAATAAAATCTTAAAATAAAAAAATTTAAATTACAATGCTGCTGATGAGAACTGATCTTTGAAAAATTGTGATCTGATCTAGATTGTGATGACAATCCGACATGTCCTTCAGCCGCAAAGTTCTTGCAGACGCAGAAGCAGAAAGTTAAAAAGTGAAATTACTGTACTAGTGAAGAAAGTGCGCTTCGAACAAAACTGAGATCTGATCTAGATATTTATGGTGATCCGACAAGTCCTTCGACCACAGTACTCTTGCAGAGACCGGGAAACTGATTTTGGTGCTCTCTGACAATCTGCATAATGAACTGCGTTAGTTCTTCAGTCTCTGACAGGAGTCTGTTGTACTCTTGGATAAGTGCAATGCCTCTTTCCTGCATTTGCATTGTTTGCCCAGGTACCAGGATCTTCATTTAGGAAGTCCTGACAGAGATCAAGAATAACAAAGAAAATGCGAGTGTTCTGCCATTGTTGTGACGTTTAGGTGTCCCATACTCAGAATTTGTGCTCTACATTTAACCCATCCAAGTGCACACACACAGCAGTGAGTAGTCACACACACACACACACACACACACACACTGTGAACACACACCCGGAACAGTGGGCAGCCATTTGCTCCAGTACCCCGGGAGCAATTGGGGGTTCGGTGCCTTGCTCAAGGAACTCAGTCGTGGTTCCTGAGGATGGAAAAGAGGTCACAACTGCCTCTACGTCTAGTGGAGAAACAAAGGGGCAGTTGTGGCCTAATAGAGAGAGTCATCTGATATCAGAAACAGTCAAAAGTTTAGTTTTTGTGAACAAAACCTTTGCTAATATTATCAATCAGATCCTGAAGTACCTGTTGATAAAAAGATACATTCTTTGAAAATATCCTAAATGACAAATTATCTGGATTATATTTTGCATACATTACGTACTTCTAGTGGAGAAACAAATGAGGGGGTGAGAGATTAACTGTTCCAAAAAAAAAATTAACCCCCCGCCCCCAATAATTGTGAATGCCAGCAGGCTCAAACTCATCAGGCTGACTCATTCCTACTCATTCAGTCACCAATAGAAAAATCGGAGTAAACAGCTCAGAACTTTCATGATTTTGGCCTGAGAAAAAAAGTTGAAAAGATCTTTAATCGTTTACAGATGTCAAGACACTCACTGAGCAGGTCATTTTGCTGTGACAGCTTGATGGAAAAATTGTATTGATATTTCTGAAACATTCCTGGGTTTGTTATTAACGTTATATGTTGAACTTACTCAGAAAGTATTTTTTCTAATGTTTTATTTTAAATAACCTAATCTTCATTGTGTGCCTTTAACTCCACAGAGCCTGAAGTAGGCTACATGAGGGGACAAATGATCCATTGTTTTTACAGGCTATCCAAAGACACTGAAACATCTGTAAGCTGTGTGGAGTCTCCTGAGCTAAAGCTAAAAGAGCAACATATGAGCAATGTAATTAAATGAATGAAGCTCTTTAATCAAATGAACCTCTGAGGCGTGCTGATTAAAATCCACCCTCGTGTGCTGTAAATATTCATTCTGCACTCCTCCTCATGTTTCAGGACGCTACTGCGAGGTGCACCAGATGACTGGGAATTACATGTGGGATAAAGACACCATGAAGGAGTTCCTGATTGGAACTAATTCAGACAGCCGTCTGCCCATGTGGTGGGACGGATCAGAGCCGCTGTGGGTCACCATGCAGAAACTAGGAAAGAGAGTCTACATGTACTACTGGCCAGGTTAGTGGACGTCTGAACTGGTTTGTTATAAACGGAGTATGTGGGACTGGAAAACGATTGTAAAAATGTTTTGTAATTTTTCATAAATTGGTCAGTAAATGTGAAGTGCTTAAACTTTGAAAATGCTGTTTGTCCGCTTCAAATAAATATATGAGCTGGTTCAATTTCTAATTATTTGATATATTTTTGTTTGAGATTTTTATCCCATGTCTAAATACCCTAATTGATGTGGTTTTGGAACCAAATGCTTGTAGAAATTGAGAAAATAAGAGATGATGGAAGATAAATGGAGATTATTTACTTGCTTCAGCGTTGTAGAAAGGGATCTAATGATGTCACTTCATATGTATCACAATTTTATGAAAAAAAAAAGGTTTTAATAGTGGTAAAATCTGTAATATAGTGAAATAGTATTGCAATTTAAAATAACTGTTTTCTATTTGAATATATTATAAAATGTAATTTATTCCTGTGATGCAAAGCTGAATTTTCAGCATCATTTCTCCAGTCTTCAGTGTCACATGATCCTTCTTAAATCTTTCTAATATGCTGATTTACTGCTCAAGAAACATTTCTTCTTATGTTGAAAACAGTTCAGGATTGTTGAATAGAAAGTTGATTTCATTTATTTGCAATAGAAATCTTTTATATATTATGTATTATAAATGTCTTCACTGTCCCTTTTGATAAATGTAATGCATCCTTGCTGAATAAAAATATTAATTTCTTTTAAAATGTTACTAACGCTATAGTGTACAGTATACGCTGTTATAAAGGGATTTTTAAATTCACCCCGAGGTCACACAGAGCTTCCTCCCATGCCAGACTTCTACTGCTACTTGACATAAAAAAAAAAGCTTGCAAAGTTTTCAAGTGGAGTGTTCAAGCTTTCAAAAGCCTTTTTGATCTCTCTCAAATGCATATAAACGCAGGTCACATGGTCTAAAGTGTTTCTGTCTGTTCAGGTTGTGAAGTGACGATTCTTGGAGTCAGACCTACATTCTGTGAGGAATATGTGTACAATCCTTCAGAGAAGAACCTGACCGACTCCATGGAGAGCGCTCTTAATGTGTTAAAGTAAGACCGCAAGCCTGCTCAGAAATCATTAACACCGATAATTCTAGCTTTTCTGCCTAGATTGAGCCAGACGTGCTAATTAGCCAAAAGCAAACACAAACTAGGTCATGTCAGTTGAAAAGAAAAGAGGAAGTAAGTTATAACATTTTGATGAAAGATTATGTAGCCAAAATTTTTTATATATATACATATATTTGGAGTAACATGCTCTAACCAATCGTTCACAATACAATCAAGAACATATAGTAGATAACATTGTCAAATTTTTATATTACTCAGTTTAAGGATGGGAAGGAGTAATAAAGAAAGTGGTGAAAAAAGAGGAAGTTTTCCCTTTTCCTAACTTAAACACAACACCGTTATCGATGCAAAACAGAATTAAATTTATTAACACAATGAAGCAAACAGAACTTCAGGAGGGCTCAAGGCCAACATACTAACTCCAGAAAACAATCTAACAAAAGGAATTCACTGGTGCGCAAGTGATGTAATGCTATATTTCTCCTAATCTGTTCTGATGAAGAAACTAACTCATCTACATCATCTACATTTATTTGGGGGTAAACTGTTCCTTTAAGTGTGTTTGTTATCATTTGATGATTTCATTTGAATGATATGTTTCAAACAGGAGCAATAAAGCAGACATGGCTGGTATTTATTACGAGAAGATTGATGTGGAAGGACATCACTTTGGGCCACGCTCTCCGGAAATACAGCGCGCTATTCGCTCACTGGACCAGGCTTTCCAGATCCTCAACCAGAAAATCAAGGTATTTTTACATGGGTGAAAGAAAGAGAAAAAAAACAATACTCGCTGTCTGTTCCACCTGGCTATCTAAAACACATTTTGTATTTATTTTAGGGCTGTCAAATCGATTAATCACAATTAATCCAAAAATAAAAGTTTGTGTTTACATAATATATGTCTATGTAATGTGTATATTTATATGGATATATAAATACACATATACATGTATATATTTAAGAAATATATATTTATATTTATGTATAATATAAATCATATGTTTCTCTTAAAGGAGAAGTTCACTTCCAGAACAAAGATTTACAGATAATGTACTCACCCCTTTGTCATTTAAGATGTTCATGTCTTTCTGTCTTCAGTCGTAAATAAATTATGTTTTTTGAGGAAAACATTTTAGGATTTCTCTCCATATAATGGGCTTCTATGGTGCCACCGAGTTTGAACTTCCAAATGCAGTTTAAACGCAGCATCAAAGGGCTCTAAACGATCCCAGCCAAGGAAGAAGTGTCTTATCTAGCGAAACGATCAGTCATTTCTTTTCCTATTTCTCTTCTTGTCTAGCTCTGGTGAACTCTGGTGTATTCTGGTTCCTGACAGTTAGGTATGCGTAAAAACGCCCATCATCATTTTCTCCTCCAACTTCAATCATCCTATTTTACCATTTTTTTGTAAAGGGGCGTTGACCTTCTTTCATGTACTTGGACACTGGTTCGGTACCATGTATAAAGTACCTTAAAGCCATACTCAAGTAAAAGTACAGATATCTCACCAGAAAATGACTTTGGTAGAATTTTGCGTCACCGTTTTGAATATTACTTGAGTAAAAGTCTTAAAGTGTGATATTTATTGTACTTAAGTACGAGAAGTATTTTTTTTTTTTATCTTAAACGTACTTAAGTATTGAAAGTAAAGTACAAGTAAATGCAAAATGGAAAAGAAGCAAATAAAAATGTGTCTTTCATTCCAACATAAGAAAACATTTCTGAAATCTGCATCTGAAATAGCATTTAGATGTATTTACACAGTTTAATGCAGCTCAGATGGACATGGAATGATTTAACCTGCTGTTACAAATGCATAAGTAATGTTTTGATTTTTTAAACATGAAATGTTGAATACTGCTATTTGAAATTATTTAAAACATGAAAAAATATCGAAATGTGAAATTAAAACCGCCATAGGTGACACAAGTGACTGTTAATGGTGAGTCATTGAGATTCACCTGATTCTTTCAACGACTGTTCATCAGGACAAGCATTTTACTGTGTATGATTGGAATCACTGAATCTTTATTCAAACCGATTCTTTCAAACAGAAAAGCTGATTCATTCAATAATTACACACCGTCCCTTGCTCAAGACGCAAAACAGTGCTGTGATCTTGTTTGGAACTATTTCGTTGGCAAAATTAAGCAAAAACAAGCAATATTATGTCTAAAATGTAAGTCACTTATTACTTTACTGAACTTGTATAAAATGATTATTAAATTAGTTATCATGCTGATATCTTCAGAAAAAACGTACTCTTTGTGTGATGTAGATTAAGTTAACTATATTAAATTATATAAATATAAAAAGCATACAGAAGAATTTTTGCCATCTACAATTTAGAATGCCTTGATTTTGAGTTTTAATAGACTAATAAATCAACGTGCGTGCACTGTGTGTGTGACTTGTTGATACTCGATAATGTCAGATCGCACATCATTACAACAACACTTACCATATTATCACAGAAGATACTGTATATTGCACACGCAGACTCGACTTGAGTGGAAAATGAATCATCCGCGGTTGTGCGCGTACTTGTTTGCACATGAGCAAAGGTGTTTTTAGGGGTCTAACTTGCAGACGCCAGACCACTGATTCGTCAAACCTGCTTTCCTGCAGTCCGTGTTCTTCTGACTTCTGAATATTTTGTAGTAAGTAACTAATATGCTACAGGGAACTGTATCGGAGTAAAAGTATACATTTTAATTAGGAAATGTAGTGGAGTAAAAGTAAAAGTTAGCAGAAATATAAAAACTCAAGTAAAGTACAGATACTCCCAAAAAATACTTAAGTACTGTAACGAAGTATTATTACTTCGTTAAAATACGCCACTGGTCGGTACTTTCTGCAAGCGATGTAGGACTTTTTTGTAGATTTTTTAGAGCCCTTTGAAGCTGCATTTAAACTGCAATTTGGACCTTCAACCTGTTGGTCACCATTTAAGTCCATTATATGGAGAAAAATCCTGTAATGTTTTCCTCAAAAAACTTAATTTATTTTCGACTGAATAAAGAAAGACATGAACATCTTGGATGGCAAGGGGGTGAGTACATTATCTGTACATTTTTGTTCTGGAAGTGAACTACTCCTTTAAATATATTAATGTATGTGTGTAATTATATATACATATACAGTGGGGGAAAAAAGTATTTAGTCAGCCACCAATTGTGCAAGTTCTCCCACTTAAAAAGATGAGAGAGGCCTGTAATTTTCATCATAGTTATACCTCAACTATGAGAGACAAAATGAGAAAACAAAAAATCCAGAAAATCACATTGTATGATTTTTAAATAATTTATTTGCAAATTATGGTGGAAAAGAAGTATTTGGTCAATAACAAAATTTCTTCTCAATACTTTGTTATATACCCTTTTTTTGGCAATGACAGAGGTCAAACGTTTTTCACAAGGTTTTCACACACTGTTGCAGGTATTTTGGCCCATTCCTCCATGCAAATCTCCTCTAGAGCAGTAATGTTTTGGGGCTGTCTCTGGGCAACACGGATTTTCAACTCCCCCCAAAGATTTTCTATGGGGTTGAGATCTGGAGACTGGCTATGCCACTCCAGGACCTTGAAATGCTTCGTACGAAGCCACTCCTTCGTTGCCCGGGCGTTGTGTTTGGGATCATTGTCATGCTGAAGACCCAGCCACGTTTCATCTTCAATGCCCTTGCTGATGGAAGGATGTTTTCACTCAAAATCTCACGATACATGGCCCCATTCATTCTTCGTTTACACGGATCAGTCGTCCTGGCCCTTTTGCAGAAAAACAGCCCCAAACCATGATGTTTCCACCCCCATGCTTCACATTAGGTATGGTGTTCTTTGGATGCAACTCAGCTTTCTTTCTCCTCCAAACACGACAAGTTTGAGTTTTTACCAAAAAGTTCTATTTTTTTTTCATCTGACCATATGACATTCTCCCATTCCTCTTCTGGATCATCCAAATGCTCGCTAGCAAACTTCATACGGGCCTGGACATGTACTGGCTTAAAGCAGGGGGACACGTCTGGCACTGCAGGTTTTGAGTCCCTGGCGGCGCAGTGTGTTGGTAGCCTTTGTTACTTTGGTCCCAGTTCTCTGCAGGTCATTCACTAGGTCCCCTTGTGTGGTTCTGGGATTTTTGCTCACCGTTCTTGTGATCATTTTGACCCCACGTGAGATCTTGCGTGGAGCCCCAGATCGATGGATATTATCAGTGGTCTTGTATGTCTTCCATTTTCTATAATTGCTCCCACAGTTGATTTCTTCACACCAAGCTGCTTACCTATTGCAGATTCAGTCTTCCAGCCTGGTGCAGGTCTACAATTTTGTTTCTGGTGTCCTTTTACAGCTCTTTTGTCTTGGCCATGGTGGAGTTTGGAGTTTGACTGTTTGAGGTTGTGGACAGGTGTTTTTTATACTGATAATGAGTTCAAACATATGCCATTAATACAGGTAACGAGTGGTGGACAGAGGAGCCTCTTAAAGAAGAAGTTACAGGTCTGTGAGAGCCAGAATCTTGCTTGTTTGTAGGTGACCAATACTTATTTTACCGAGGAATTTACCAATTATTCTTTAAAAATCCTACAATGTGATTTTCTGTTTTTTTTTTTCTCATTTTGTCTCTCATAGGTGAGGTATACCTGTGATATAAATTACAGGCTTCTCTCATCTTTTTAAGGGGGAGAACTTGCACAATTGGTGGCTGACTAAATCCTTTTTTTCCCCACTGTATATATATAAATACATACACACACACACACAAATATACACACACTATCGTACTTAAACACAAACTTTTATTTTGGATTAGTGTTGTCACAATACCAAAATTTTGACTTTGATACGATACCTGACTAAAATATCTCGATACTACTTAACTGATACCACGACAAAAACATAAAACTGTCCGGGTAGGAAATACGGCTCTTATTTAAACGCTGTCGTTCTTAAAGTACCGGTACTAGTAAAATGAGGAATCATGGCATTTTTAAAAGCAGGGTATCGCGAGTATATCGTGCTACATGAATACGATTAATCGCCATTAATCGATTTGACAGCCCTAATTTATTTATTTGTCAGGAGAAGAATATGAGAGATGATATAAACGTGGTCCTGTTCTCTGATCATGGCATGACGGACCTCAAGTGGATGGAGAAAGTCATTGAACTGGACAAGTACATTGACTTGTCGCACATCATTAAAATGATGGACAGGGGGCCGGTGGTCAGTCTGTGGCCCAAACAGGACAAGTTTGAAGAGGTGAGCTCAACCTGTCTCTGTTCTCGTTCCATTTCTGCATGTTTTCTATGAGACTTGTGTTTACAGCAAGGCCACAGCTCCAAAAACAACCCTCTCTTATTTTCCATCTGCTATTTTGAGGGGGAAATACGCTTAGCATCAGAGTTCATCGATGTGAAAAAGGCAGCGGTGTACTTTGACCTGCTGTCGGCCCCATTTAGATTTAAACTTTAACTTCAGCGATATTTCAGTATGTAAAGTATGCTTCAACTTTGATGTACTGGCCTGTGTTTTGTGTGTGTATTTTGTATATATAGCATTTTTACATTATGAAATTTTCTTCACAATACTCAAAATCTCATTACTATACTGTGAAAAGAAAGATAATTTTATTTAAATAGTAAAATATTTATGCATAGTGGTATATGTTGAACTGCATTAAATGTATAAAATAAAATGATAATATAATACAAATATAATAAAACGTAGGTGAAAAGAGGTAGAATAAGTTATTACATTTTGATGAAATATTAGATAGTTTTTCTTTGAAATAACATGCACTAATACATTAATTGAATTTATAAAATAATAACGATAGAATTATACAATTAATATAATAATTAATTTTAAATCTGATGAGAATCACAATTGAAAATAATGGGAAATACAAAATTTAGAACAGAAGTTTAATGCCTTGTGCTTAGGTTTTGGGATGAAATGTGAACTTCAGTGGCTCAGACTTAAAATGTGTGTATTTGTTAATTCAGATATATCAAAACCTGAGCACAGTGGACAACATGAATGTTTATAAGAAACAAGAGATCCCAGACCGCTTCCACTACAAGAATGGGAGGTTCGTCTCGACGCTGACGCTCATCGCAGAGCCCGGATGGTTTATCACCGAGGTTATTCTCTACACAATCTGTCCTAAATGTCCTCATGGTTGTTTATGGGGTTGTTTTATGAGTATAACAATCTAATCAAATCTAGATGTCTGTATAGATGCTATAATTTTATTTATTTAAAGCATTAACAATATGCTGAGTCTACCTGCACTATTAAAACTTCACCATCCGTCCCAGCAGGGTGTGGAAATTTCCCCAAATCCACTTGTGATCCATTTAATATGTTGCTTTGTACTTTGTACAGACCGCTGACAGGAATAACTTCAGTCATGATTCAGTCTTGCATATAAAGGCCAAAAACAACAGTCTTGCTCTTGTGTGCTTGCCTGATATAACAGATTGTCTCAGTGATGCGTTATTAGCTGACTGCAAAAACACACTCTGACCTCTGTGCCGAATAAAGGATGAAACACCAAGGCATCATTCTAATTCCAACATTGCAGGCTAATATATGCTAAGCCCTGCATGTCTGCCTGTCTTTACAGAATAAAGCCAAACTGCCCTTCTGGAATAACGGCACGGAGGAGGCGGGGGGCTGGCAACACGGATGGCATGGTTATGATAATGAGTTTATGGACATGAGGGGATTCTTTTTGGCACAGGGACCTGGTAAAATTCAGCATACCTTTACTCTGTATATTTATGTATATTTGAAGTGATATGGATATTTTAGCTTATTATATTTAAAATATAAGCTTTAATATTTACTTTTACATTTAAATTTGGAGAGTATCAGAGTAGTTTTAATTTTAAAATAACTAATATATCTAATATTTTATTATTTATTTGTGACCCTGGACCACAAAACCAGTCATAAGGGTCAATAGCAATGCATAATACTCTTAGTATTCTTAGTAATAGCATGTTCTTAGCAATGCATATACTAATAAAAAATTAAGTTTGATATATTTCCGGTAGGAAATTACAAAATATCTTCATGAAACATGATCTTTACTTAATATACTAATGAGTTTTGGCATAAAAGAAAAAATTTATAATTTGACCCATACAATGTCTTTTTTGGCTATTGCGAAAATAATTACCCCAGGCGACTTAAGACTGTTTTGTGTCCAGGGTCACACACACCCACACACCCACAACACAATAGATATATATATATATATGCAGCCATGTACGGTAATTCTGAAAAAAAACAGATCTCACTGTTCCCAAAACAATGAAGCAGCCACTGTTTTCAACACTGAATAATCAAAATGTTTTTTGAGCAGCAAATCGGCATATTAGAGTGATTTCTGAAGGACCATGTGACTCTGTTGACTGGAGTAATGATGCTGAAAATAATAAATTAGAGGAATAAATTAAGATTTTAAATTATACTCAAATAAAAATCAGTTCTAATAATATTTCACAACATTACTGTTTTTACTGTATTTCTGATCAAGTAAATGCAGCCTTGGTGAGCATAAACTAACCCCAAACATTTGGAGGACAGTGTGTGAATATATACAGTGGTGTGAAAAAGTTTTTACCCCCTTCCTGTTTTTTTATTTTTTTGCATATTTGTCACACTTTAAAGATTCAGATCATCAAAACAAATTTTTATATTACACAAAGAAAATGCAAGTAAATACAAAATGCAGTTGATGATTTCATTTATTAAGGGAAAAAAGCTGTCCAACCTACGTGGCCCTACTGAAAAATTATTGCCCCCTCCTGTTAAATCATGAAAGCACTGCAATTAACCACATTATTTTAGAAACTGAGTTAAATTTCACTAGCCACACTCAGACCTGATTACTGCCAGACTTTTTGAATCAATAAATCACTTAAATAGAAGCTGTCTGATAAAGTGAAGTATGCTTAAATAGCAACACATCATGCCTTGATCTAAAGAAATTCAAGAACAGATTAGAATCAAAATAGTTGACATGTATCAGTCTGTAAAGGGTTATGAAGCCATTTCTAAGGTTTTGGGACTCCAGCGAACCATGGTCAGAGGCATTATCCACTAATGGAGAAAACTTGGAACAGTGGTGCACCTTCCCAGGAGTGAATTTGAGCCTACCAAAATTACTCCAAGAAGCGCAACGACGACTCATCCAGGAGGTCATAAAATAACCCATAACAACATCTAAAGAACTGCAGGCCTCCCTTGCCTCAATTAAGGTCAGTGTTCATGATTTAACAATAAGAAAGAGACTGGGCAAAAGCGGCATCCGTGGGAGAGTTCCAAGGCAAAAGTCATTGCTGACCAAAAGAACACAAAGGCTCGTCTCTCATTTGCCAAAAAATATCTTGCTTATCCCCAAGACTTTTGGGCAAATATTATGTGGACTGTTGAGACAAAAGTTGAACTTTTTGGAAGTTTGTGTGTCCCGTTACATCTGGTGTAAATCCAACACAGCATTTCATAAAAAGAGCCTCATACCAACAGTCAAACATGGTGGTGGTATGTGATGGTCTGGGGCTGTTTTGGCAGCTTTAAGAGACCTGACAACTTGCCATAATTGGACCGGACCCATGAATTCTTGCACTCTATCAAGAAAATCCGGAAGGAGACTGTCCCGCCCTCAGTTTGTGACCTCCAGCTCAAGCGCACTTGGGTTATGTAGCAGGACAATGATCCCAAACACACAAGCAAGTCCACATCTGAATGGCTCAAGAAAACTAAATTAAGGTTTTGGAGTGGCCAATCAGTCCTGATTGAGATGCTTACACAGTCCATTCATGCTCGAAAACCCTCCAATGTGGCTGAATTAAAACAATTCTGCAAAGAAGAGTGGGCCAAAATTCCTCCACAGCGATGTGAAAGACTCATTGCCAGTTATCGCAAACACTTGATTGCAGTTGTTGCTGCAAAGCGTGGCACAACCAGTTATTCGATTTAGGGGGCAATTACTTTTTCACGTGGTGCCAGGCAGGTTTGGACAGCTTTTTTTTTCCCTTAATAAAATAAATAATCCTTTAAAAACTGCATTTTGTATTTACTTGCATTATCTTTGTGTAATATCAAAATTTGTTTGATGATCTGAATCTTTTAATGTGACAAAATATGCAAAAAAATTTAAAAAACAGGAAGGGGCAAAAAACTTTTCACGGCACTATATATACAGTATTTTTTTATGTTTTGTCTCTCCGACTTCAACGATGAACTTCCGCGCTGTTCCCATCCGAACATAATGTTATAATGTTGTGCCAGACGCTGGGATCGAACCCCTGCCCACAACGGCTCGTGGGTCTCGTGTGGAGTTTAATGATAGGGAGCCTCGGCCGGTGGCTGTACGAGCCGCTCTGATCTAAAGCTGCCTGCCGCCCTGCTTCTGCTGCTGCTGCTGCTGCTGCTGCCGCGCTAGAATACTCCACCACTGCATCTCACATCTCACAAACACTATATCAGACGGAAGACTGCAAGATCGCAAATATGAAACACATATTTTATGCCTTAGTGTGTGCCATGGCGTCAGATAAATGCCAAGAAAAACATTTTTATCAGCTTTTTGCTGCACTGCCTCTACTTTTGAGTTGTAAGTATTATTAAATGCTGATGAAAGTATGTTGGTGTTGGATAAACCAATTTGCACATTTCACTGAAAGATTAATATTTTAGATTTTTATTTTAAGATATTATATCATTTTCTCCATGTTCTCCATCTGTTTTCTGTTGTTTTGTGAATGGTCTCTGTACATTATTCAGTTTTGATAACACATAAGAGCATTTTTTCCCCCTGATTACTATAAAATTACTTGACTAGTTGGCTAGTATCACATCTCTGTCAAGATGTGTACTGCTTTGAATGTAAGGCATTATTTTATTACATTGTTATTCTACTGTAGATGAAATAACTAGTCTCTTTAGTACAGGGTTTGTACTAATTTCTTTCTCAATAAAAGTATTTCTTCAATAAAAGAAAGGTTGTTTCTTCTAGACACAATTTTTTTGTTATTTTGTTCATTTGTAACTACATTTGTTCATTCACACTTTACAGATTTAAATATATTATTAATATTGTTTATTGTAATTTATAGAGGGACTTTTATTCTATATGTGTGCTTTTACAGCAGCGTTCCACCCAGCACGGAAAATGAATGAGCTCTTTCGCCATCTGCTGGTCTTGGGTGCGAACTTCAATGATCTGACGGTTTAATATTTATTCCACATATTAATACACAATTTTATTTTCACCTCTTTACTGTTTTATGTTGACGTATAAAATAAAATTATTTTGAAGTTTTATCTCAGCAGGGCCTCTGTAATAATGCTTTAAAATCATGAAAAATATTTTTTAAGACTGAACTATGAATAAACAATACAGAAATTATTAAAACTTTGATGAGTTTCATGAGGCACAGTAAAAAAATTCGATTTTTTTTCTTCAGTTGACCAGGTAAAGAGTAATATTCACGATGAACATTAGGTGGCGCAAAAATACCATTTGTCTGCAAACTTTAAACCCACACTACAAACACGCCATAGTGTGTGTGTGTGTGTGTACGTGTGCGTGTAGCGTGTGCGTGTGTGTGTACTTGTTTTTCTATGTTGGTGGGGACTTAAACCTGAATACACAAAGACTCATGGGGACTTGTGCCACGGTGGGGACCTAAATTGAGGTCCCAACGGGTAAACAAGCTAATAAATCACAAAGAATGAAGTTTTTTGAAAATCTAAAAATGCACAAAGTAAGGGGTAGGTTTAGGGTGATAGAAAATACGGTCTGTACAGTAGAAAAACCATTACACCTATGGAGAGTCCCCACAATGATAGCAAACCAGACGTGTGTGTGTGTGAGTGTGTGTATGAGAGAGTGTGTGTGTGTGTGTGTGTGCACATATAGTTATTTTCAGTATAGTAACCAGTGATAGGTCTATACACTTAAGCCCGTTTGCTGATATGCACGCTTTATAAATGATTTTAATATTTGCCATTTCAAATAAATCCTTAATGACTCCTGCATGTACAGTTGTCCTCTCTCTGCCTATTACATTTTCTAGACTCATTATTCTCCATTTTCCCAACAAAACAAAAACAAGCAACCAGACCCACAAAGTATGTTATAACCAGTCTGAGTCATGGATTTTTCAAAAGATTTAAGGCATTCCACTGTTGCGTTAGAGTCCCATTGTGTGTGTGTGTGTGTGTGTGTGTGTTGTGATGAAGGGACCTACCGGGGGTTACATACGTCGCCTGAGTTCGCTTTTTCCTACTACGGCAAAGAATTTTGCCTTATTGAATATTTAATCATGATAAAAAAAATTGCTGAGTCCAGAGAGAGATATTATTCATGCGCGGAGTAGGTACAAGCTGAATCATTCACGCGCTAGCCGACTACCGCATACGCGCCAACGTCTACTTTTCGGCCAATCAATCTGGGCTATTGAGCGAACGTCACGTTGCGTAATTAATATTCATATACAATCCCCTTTCAATAGTAGAACTCGCAAATTCGCCGCTCGAAAGACAGCTGGGGATCTCAGCAGAACCGAGAGCGCGTGTCACCGCGACGGATTGACAATACGTTTCATTTTTTCTTCACATTTTGGATCAGTTGCGGTGGATAATGAACATACCTGGGAGTGAACACTTAGTATTTACATCTTAGTTTCGCGTCTGAGGCTTAACACTGAAATCATCGCGTGATGCGTCTCCGTTGTTTGTATAGGCGTCAATGGACCTGAACGCGTTTCGAGACGTTTTGATATATTTGGATGAGTTTACGTGGACATTTGGTTTGTTTTCTTTAACTTGACGTGCTTTGAGTGCACTTGATGTTCCTTATGCATTTGCGGAGGATTTGAATTAGCAGCCATTTAAGCTGTCCTAGAGCCAGCCGGGTTATCTGGCTGATCATCATCTCAAGTGCTCTGTTGTCATTGAACTGCTCGGATGCAACAGTTGCATGTGCATTCCTTGTATAAAGTGGCTCAGAAGCCCGGCTATCTGTGTTCCCCCTATGAATTCAACGCACACATTGTGATGAGTGAAATCTGGGCTGTGAGCTTGAGTTGTGCACACGTGAGGAGTCGGACATGTCATTTCCAGCAGCAGCAGCAGCAGCAGCAGGAGCAGCAGCAGCAGCAGCAGCAGCATGCATCCTGATGGCCGAAGCCGCCGCAGCATCATCAGCAGCAGGTCGGATGTCCTCATGCCCAGCAGCGCCGTCTACCCGTCTCTGGTCCTCGGCATCGCGGCGGCGGTGCTGGTCGTCCAGCTCGGCTCTGGAGGACTCACTCTCACCTCGTTTTTCCTCAAACTCTTTATTTATATGTCCTTCGCGTTGTTCTGTTTCATGCTGGGGTGTCTTGGGCTGCTGGTGAAGAGAAGCCCCCTGAAGATCAGCAGATTTGACACCACTAGGAGACAGTCATCGAAGCTCGTGGATTTATTCAATAAGTTAATGGTAAGGCAACATCTACACAAATACACCCAAACAGTAATTTGCACTGTCACTGTGATTGTTTCAAAGAATATGACTGTCTGATGGCATGCTTCTATAGGAAGCTGCATGGATGGATGGATAGACAGACATCTAGGTAGCAATCGATTAATATATCTATAGTATTTTATATTTATATGTACATTTATATTATATTTATCTTATTACATTTATTTACCTTATGATTTTGACGGTATGTATATATTAAAGTGTGAAAAGTGGTTGTTGCTAAAAAGTGTTGGCCCCCTTCATGATTTCTTATTGTTTTGCATGTTTGTCACACTAATAAGATTCAGATCATCAAACTAATTTTAATATTAGTAAAAGATAACACAAGTGAACACAACATTCAGTTTTTAAATGAAGGTTTTTATTAGTAAGGGAAAATAAAATCCCAAACTACATGGCCCTGTGTGAAAAAGTGTTTGCCCCCTAAACCTATTAACTGGTTGGGCCACCCTTAGCAGCTACAACTGCAATCAAGCGTTTGCGATAGCATGCAATGAGTCTGTTACAGCGCTGTGAAGGAATTTTGGTCCACTCATCTATGCAAAATTCTTGTAATTCAGCCACATTGGAGGGTTATCGAGCATGAACCGCCTTTTTAAGGTAATGCCACAGCATCTCAATAGGATTCAGGTCAGGACTTTGACTACGCCACTCCAAAGTCTTCATTTTGTTTTTCTTCAGCCATTAAGAGGTGAACTTGCTGGTGTGTTTTGGATCATTGCCCTGCTGCAGAACCCAAGTTCGCTTCAGCTTGAGGTCAAGCACAATAGGCGGACATTCTCCGTCAGGATTTTTTTTTTTTTTTGGTAAACAGCAGAATTCTGATTCCATTTACACAGAAGTCTTACAGAGATCCGAAAGCAAGCAAAAAAGCCCAGATCAGCACATACTACCACCACCATATTTTACTGTTGTATGATGTTCTTTTTCTGAAATGCAGTTTTTTACGCCAGACGTAATGGGACACACACATTCCAAAAAGTTCAACTTTTGTCTAATCAGTCCACAGAATATTTGCCCAAAAAATCTTGGGGATAATCAAGATATTTTTTGGCAAAGGAGAGAGCCTTTATGTTCTTTTTGCTCAGCAGCTGTTTTCGTCTTGGAACTGTGCCATGCAGACCATTTTTGCTCAGTTTTTTTCTTATGGTGGAGTCATGAACACTGAACTTAACTGAGGCAAGCGAGGCCTGCAGTTCTTTGGATGTTGTTGTGGGGTCTTTTGTGACCTCTTGGATGAGTCTTCGCTGTGCTCTTGGGGTAATTTTGGATGGCCGGACACTCCTGGGAAGGTTCTCTACTGTTCCATGTTTTTGCCATTTGTGATTAATGGCTCTCACTGTGGTTCGCTGGATTCCCAAAGCTTTAGAAATGGCTTTATTACCTTTTCCAGACTGATAGATCTCAAGTACTTTCTTTCTCATTTGTTTCTGCACTTCTGCATTGTGGTCTACTTTCACATGGGAGTCACGGGGCAGGGTAGCATAGAATTTGAGAGGGCGAGAGGGATTTTTCTTGATAACGCCGAAAACAGGATGATGGCGAAAGGCAGTAATCAGGCCTGGGACCTTGTGGCTTAGAGAATTGAACTCAGGTGTGATAGAAACCACAGTTTAACATGAAGGGGGGCATACCCAACTTCTTACACTGCGGGTCCATGTAAGTTTGGGATTTGTCGTTTTTTCCCCTTAACATAAGGGTAAAAACTCACATTAAGAAAAAACTGCATGTTTGTGTTTACGGTGTTATCTTGACTAACATTAAATTTGTTTGATGATCTGAAACAGTAAAGTGTGACAAACATGCAAAAAAAAAAAATCAGGAAGGGGGCCAAAACTTTTTCACACCACTCGTATATATACATACATAGCATGGACATAAATACATAAATAACAATAAAGAGGAATCATCACCTTATGTTATTAATTGAAATTATATGTTAAATATTGATATTTTATGTAGTCTCATCCATCAAATCTCGCAACAGAACCAAAAGACAGTTTGATCTTACGCTTTTGCCATAGGGAGAGTAAATTTAAATAATAAATTAAAGAACTACAAATCTTTCATCTACTATTTAATATAAATATATGTATATATGTCATTAATGTACAACTGTTATTTATAAAATGACACAAATAGCCAGGTTTAGTGAGATTCACTCAGTAAACAAAACAAGAAGATAAATATTGGACTATCAGTATACACAAAAGTAAATATTACGCAATTTATTGGCATATACATAGAAAATTCCAGTTTTTACAAATCAGATTTATCAGATTTATTGCCTGGTTCTTTTGTGATTGTGTTGTTAATCTCAGCCTGATAATAGTACTGCTTTTGGATCCAGCATAGACTTGTACTATATATTGCGCATAGGATCAATGCAGAACTTGTAACCCTTGTAACTGGTGCAAAAAATGTCCCTCAGCCGGGTCTTTTAATTGCTTTTCTACATAATGAGTGTTGTGTTAAGTTGTCATGAGTGATTTATTGTTTAATGATTGTCTTCCTCACTCCGTAGGGCCGGTTCTGTGTACCTCTGCTGGATTCAGCCCAGACCAGGAGGGTTGTGGTGTCTCTCAATGTGGATAAAGCCCTTAAAGAAGGTGAGTAGTCCTGCTAGCGGGATGCATGGAGACCCCGACAGTTTCTAGTGGAATAAAACCATTCTGTTTTTAACCATTTGAACTGTTATTTTTTGATTTGTGAATACATTGTGTTAGCCTGTGACATCAGTGAGTAAACAGGAAATAGTTATCCGGTGAAATCGGCACCCTATGAGCATCTATGGTGTGACTCATAACTAGTCCTTGTTTGATCAGTGATTGCTGTGAAATTCCTGTCGGGTTGTTCTGATGGTGAGGAAAATCATTTGTTACTGACCGAAGCGTCTTACAGATCCGCCATCTGTAGCTTCGCTCTCTGAAGGGACATGTTTCATGTTTAAAATCTTTCATTCATGGCGATCATTTTAATAGGACAAAGAGGGTGTGAGGTGTGTCAGCTTGCCAAAGAGAGAGAGGGATGATGGGATCCATCAGTCCCCTCTGTCACAATGATGCTGCTCTGAAAAACACAAAAGTGTTTGTCTTGGCTGATGATGAAATCCTTGCCTGCTTTCTTCACTGTTTGAAACTCTAGGACATGACATATATATCATCAATGATAATATTCTAATTGTTGTTTAAACGATAAGCAATTTGAGATTATCAAGTATATCGCAAAAACCAAACATGGACACACCCAGAGAGTGCATGCATACACTACATGATGTAGGTTAGACTACTGAACGAGCACATTTAGAGTTCACGCTTTCACTGCATGAGTTCATGAGTCTATTAATATACATTTAGAATTCCCCCAAAATTCAAGATAAGGGGTCAAATATGCCTCGTATTACTTTTATGTGTATTTTATATTTATATCGTCTGATATAGTTAATATCATACAAAGAGTACAGTTTTTTTTCTCCAAATATCAGCACGATTGCAAATGTGATATTGATTTTATAAAACAGTCCAATAAACAAGAAATTAATATTAATTGACTTTTTAGACTCAAGTTCCTGTTTTTGCTCTATTTCGTAAGGAAAATATTTCAAACAAAGCCACAGCAGAACTGTTTTGTGTCTCCAAGCAACACAGCGGTGTTTCGTTACTGAGTCACAGGTGTGAACGAAGCAGTGAATGAATGACTCAATGACTCACTTATGCAGTGATTTGCCGCAACCTACTGGCGATTTTAGGTTTATATTTAAAGTATTTTTTCCCTTTTTTTTCTCAAAATCATTTCAAATATCACTATTGAACGTTTTGTTTTTAAATCATCAAAACATTTTTTATGCATTTGTAACTGCAGGTTAAAACATTAATGTCCTGCATTAAGGTGCAGTAAGCGATTTCTGAGAAATGCAGATGCTGTGCCACCTCTGCATTGCAAACACAGATTTTGTTGATACTGATTTTATTTGATTGGTAACAGCCCTATAGTGTCTTACTATTTAAATTTATTGATTAAATTTAAGAATCTGACATAAAAAAATGAATGCATACATTTAATTAAGGTTAGGAACAAAGGCCTTATAAAGAAAAAAATCTGTGAAATTGAAATCACTTACTTTAAAAGTGAATTTCTGTTACTCCTGCAAACAAATCACCGCACCGAATATGAAGAATATCAAAAGCTTTGGGAGTCCAGCTGTCTTTCTTTTGTAGAACACAAATAGAGATGTTTTGAAGAATGTTCAGCTGCTCTTTTCTAATCCGTAAAATCAAGCTCCAAAAACGAGAGGAAAAAAGTACCATGAAACTCACGGAAGGCAATGGGATAGGTTTTATTTGCCCTCCTGCGCAGCTCTCAAATCTCATTTGTGTCTCTTTGTTGTCCTGTTTTCAGCTATTTCAAACATGTTAAATTTAACATATTTCTGACGTATGCCTGACATATGAAATAATAGACAGAAAACCTCATATTTTGAAGTAGAGCTGTTCACTAAAACTTTAGACAAAATATATATATATATATATAAAGCAAATCTTAAAAAAAGTTTACAGATGTGTTTTTTGGTGGCTATATGGCTAGGATAGATCAGTGTACCAGAAAGAGATAGTGAGAATATGAAGCTCATACTCGAGGAGGAAAAGATTAAAAAAATGTTGAGGCCCAAACTGAATACACAGTTTGGTGCAGATGCTGATATTTACATGGCCAAAAAGTAAGATGAAATTCTGACAGCTTGTAATGTAAATCATTGAGATCTTTATAACAGTATAGCAGATTACTTGCATAAAATGATATAAATATCAGTCGTCACTCTATTTCTCCAAATAATATGTCTTTGTAAGATCATATTTAAAAGCTTAGTTTTATGATCAAAACATAGAAGGCATGTAGTAGATTGTGTTCAACAGGTTTATTTTTAGCAAAGTTTTGATCATGTTGATTATTTAAGAGGCCTTTAGATAGGTGTATCGAATATGGATAAAAGTAGGCGTATAGAGGTAATTCCTGTGTTTTTATAATGTCTTGTGTTATTAAATGTAAAATATATCTTAACCGAACATGACATACCAAGTTTAAAAATTGAGGTTTGAATGAGATTTGGGAGCTGCTGTGGAGGGTAAGATTTGTATAGTTTATAACACGATTTCAGTCTGTTCCTCTCACACAGCTATTATATAACAGCAGAAGATTTGGAATTAAGTGCTCAAGGTTTTTGAGCACTATGTAGTCGCCATGTGCTTTCATTGTTTATGCTGTTCCTTTCCATACAAAATATCTCCTTTTGTGTTTCATGGAAAACAAATTTGACATCAGAATGAGTAAATGATGGCTGTTTTTATTTTTGGGTGAGCTATCCCTTTAAATGCTCTGTTATTGTTTAGAGGTGAATATTGAACATGTGAAATCCATCAGCTCAGCACACAACAGCGTCAGAGGTATTTTCACCTTTGATCTCTGTCAGTCACAAGACCACCTTTGTGTTCCAGCGCTCAGACTGGCTGGATTTCTTTGGTAAATCACAGAGCTTTAGAGTCCAGGAGCAGATCACAGAACAGTTTCAGGAAGCAGCTGGGGTCTCCTACAGCAGCAGTCTCAAAAGTAGGCCGATTATGGACTCAGAATGTATGAATGTCATTGCATTAGATATTAAGTTATAAAATCAAGTCTCTATATCTGTATTCAAATGCTGAAAAGTATTGTTCTCTTTCATAACTTTTTGTCATCATTTTTGCTCAATGACATTTAATCAGCTGGTGCTTTGGTCATTTTTAAGTGGATATACAATACAGTGTAAAGTCAGTTCAGAATATTCACCCAAACATGAAAATTTGCTACAAATTTTGCCATAGGCCATCCTAAGCTGAGATGAGTTGGTTCTTCATGGGAACAGATTTGGAGAAAATTAGCATTACATAACTTGCTCACCAATGAATCCTCTGTGGTGAATGGGTGCCGTCAGAATGAGAGCTGATTAAAAACATCACAAGTAATCCACACAACTTCAGTCCATCAGTTTACATCTTGTGAAGTGAAAAGCTGCGTGTTTTTAAGAAACTCAGTACATGAACAATAGAAGTCAAAGGAAAGTTCCCACCATAATAGAAAAACAAACGTGTGTTTCTAGCAAATTCTCATTTTTGGGTGAACGGTTCATTGAAGTGTTCTTGTGCTATCTATCTTTTAAATAAATTACACCTTAAAAATCAATATGCTTTCAATATTAGAATAATAATAATAATAATAAAAACAACAATAATAATAAATATTATCTAATGCAGTGACATTCACAATCAAATATTTGTAAGTGTGACTTGAATGCCCAGATACTGTGGCCACTATATATATTGAAAATAAAAATAGGAACAGCTCTTTTGACCACTCCAGGTTGCCAGCCGCCATTATTTGGACAGTCGTGAGTCAGAAGGGTTATAATCAGTGCTTAATTTGTAAATTATGAGGTCCCGGAATAGGCATGGGCCGGTATGAGATTTTGACGGATGATAACCTAAGCCAAAATATGACGGTATCACTGGTATGGTTTACAGACTTCATATTTTCACATAAATGACATGTTGGAAAACGATTGCATTGCAACGCAATTTGTGCAAGTCCAGATCAGAGATCGGCTGCAATAAAACAATAAACGGCCGCTTATTTTTCATTGTTTGTTGAGCTTAAGTGATCTAAATGGCCGTCCTGGCGAGTATCCTCCTTAGCACAGTAGGTTCCTAAATGTAAACAGGTAAGAAAGAAAACGCATGTGTAACAGTATGGATCCGTGCATTTGGTCTTGTGTGAACAGCCTCATGTGAGCAGCCATTCACATGTCACGTCTTTTGCGAGCTGAAGTTTGTTATTTCAAATGTAGATGTGCAGCAAGCGTGCTCATAATATGAGATTTTTCATGAAATAGATGCACGCTACAGGTCAGCATGAACGTCTTTCATTGGCGCGTGAGGAGGGAATCTGTCAAATGAGGTGCCGGATCAGATTTCGGAGCCGGACCCCGATTACAAAACTTAAGCCATTATTTCTGCGTTTATAAGCTATCTCTCTCTCATTTTTTTGTCTGTAGTCGCGTCTGGCCGTGTTAATGGTGAGATAAGGCCTATTTCTTTTGAGTTTAGGAAAACCAATCGTGCTGTCATCGGAGACACTGGTTGCAGTTTCTTTCCTTGTATTATTTATCTGTCTCTCACTCTCCACTCTGTTGGAATGGTGTGTTGTGGTGGGAAAATAACAGTTTCCCCCACCCCCCCCCCACACCGCATACCATGCGACTAACAATGTAACATTTATAACATCTAACTGAGAGTTCCTTATCGCACAGCAAAGTAATCATCAATAGTCTTTTTGAGAAACCCCCCCCCCACCCCCCCCCCCCTCCCAAAAGATTACTTACACAAACCACACGTTTTTTATTATGTTGGAACATTCCATTGAACTTCTTTTGTTTATATACTGAGCTAATGATATTTTTCTATTTTTATATAACCCTCACACAAACTGTGCTGTTTTTGTTGTGTTTAAGACATTTTTGTTTGATTTTAAACTGTTTTGTAGGTGATTTCATGTTATTTATATGCATCCAATATTTGCCAGTGTCTTTTTATATCTCTACAATGCTCTTTGTCTTCGTTCTGAGTGCATATTTCATCTGATAAATTAGATTGCAAAAGTGCTGTGAAATGTGCTATGACGCTTCATATTACATTACAGCATTTTGCTTTTCTTTTTTTTTTTAAAGAGTCACTTGCTGTATTTACTTCAAGTATTTATGGCTACCTGAACAGAAACACCTTCTGTATATAATTACTCAAATTCGTGCAAGCCGAATCGGAGCAATGCCTGTCAAGACTAACCGATTTCTAAGGTTTCTAGGCTGTTCTAGGTGGTTGCTAGGTAGGGATGCACGATATATCGGCCACAATATCGGTATCGGCCGATGGTATTAATAAAGTGTGCCTCCATTTTTTTCTGTTCGTTAGGTATCGGCGCGCTGATAAGAAAAATTTGGCAGATATTTAAAGCCGAAAATAATGCGATTTTTAGTTGTTCATCTGTGTTCAGAGACAATTCAGATGGCACTGTTCATTTGCAGCTTGTGTGGCAATTGTACGTTGTAATCTTGGGGAGCGTTAGGTACACTTTATTGTCCCTGTGGGAAATTTGTCTTGGGCTCAGATATACAACCACCACATCACATACAACACACAGTAGTAGAGGAAAAAAAAAAAAAAAAGATAATACAAAAAATATTGTGTTTATTTGATGTATATCTGATTTATATCATATAGAATGCGTTTGGTTAAGTTAAAAGAGCACTTCAGTTTACAGGTGATACACTTTAGCATCAGCGCACGCAGCCTCAAAACAGCAGTGCACAAACATTAATAACTATGATGGGAAATGTACGCGTATAAACATTCTAATGAGGAACATTATGATAATAAAAACGTTGTGAATTCTTGGGTTTAGTTGCTGTGTTTCAGCGCGATGATATGGGAAGAGCGCATCCACAATAGGATCACACATTCTGACTATCGCACGCAATAACTGCATCATTTTGTACATATATAAGTTGTAATATTATGTTTATGTTTTATTAATATTAATCTCAGGATGCATTTTTGAGTTAAATAAGCTGCCAGCAAAACTCTTCAGTTTACCGTGTTCATTCAGCTTTTCAGCTTCAGCACGCGCAGCTCAACGGTTGCTATTTAAAACAGTGGTATTAATTTACTTTTTCAAAATCATTGATACATTTTTAATAATAACAACCACTTGTATTTTTTCTCTTATTATTTTCATCAACAATCTGGTTTAGTAATTAAAATCATTTAATAATTGTCCGTGCAAATGCTATTCCGTTTTATTGATCTGTGGTGCATTAATTTTGATTCTACACGTGTAATGATGTCCAGTGACTTGTTTGCATTATTTATGCATTATTTTATTTATTTGTAAGACTTTTTTATGACTAAATCTGGTAATGGGAGAGTAAAATTATTTTAAAACGTACACCGTTCAAACTAGGCTGCTTAGTGTTTGGGATGTGGCTTTTAATGATGAGACCTTTTTTGTAATCAGGCTCTCAAAAAATATATAACAATTTGGACATAGATTTATCGGCCAACATATCGGTTATCGGCTTTCAAAAATAAAGAATAATCAGTTATCGGTATCGGCCAAAATTTTCATATCGGTGCATCCCTATTGCTAGGTGATTACACTCTAGTCCAAGTAAAAAAAAAAAAAAACCATCTTCAAGTTCTGAGAGGTTTTAAGTGTGTTGCTTTGCAGTTGTTAGGGTATTGTAGGTGGTTGCTAGAGTGTTACTAGGTAGCTTGTAAGGATTCTAGGGTGTTCTGGGTGGTTGCTAAGGCACTGCTATATTAGTCCAAATGAAAAGAGCTCACCCTCAAGTTCTGAGAGGTTTCAAGTGTATTATTCTGCAGTTGCCAGAGTGTTCTATATTGTTGCTAGGGCGTTGCTAGATGTTTTCTAAGGTTTCTAGGGTGTTCTGGGTGGTTGCTGGGTAATTGTATACTAGTCCAGATCAAAAGAACCCACCTTCAAGTTCTGACAGTTTTTAAGTGTTGCCATGCATTTTTTTTAAGTTGTTCTAGGTGGTTGCTAGCGTGTTGCTAAGCAGTTTCTAAGGTGATCTGAGTGTTTGACTTCACACAAAGTTGATGTTCCATAACTAATATCGTCCTCTGATCAGGTTTCTCTGCATGACAAATGCACCTGGACCATTAGCTGCGTAACTGCATTACTGACCCAGGATCAGGTGTCACTGATGATGATGTTTTTCGTGATGCACACTTCCCGTAGACCAGCCTGATGGGCCAGAGATAGAGAATGGAAGACTTTAATGACTAATTCCTATATGTATTTTTTTGCTATTGAGCGGGTCATGGACAGAGAAGGTCATGTGACAGTGACTGGAATGGAATACTAGTCAGGGCTATTATAGTTAACTAAAACAAAAACTATTTTTTGATACTTTTTAAGGTATAGAATATAACTTTCAGCTCTAAAAATACTATCACCGTGCATACTGCCTTTTTTTTTGAAAAATAGTATATGAAACAGACTGCATTATGCAACTTTATTCATTTCAGACAATATTTTGCTATATTGTTGTCATGTGACATTGTATGTTTAATTCAGATTATTTATTTTAAGCAAAAATGTTACATTTTGGCCTATTAATCAAATAAATGAGTGATTATTCCATGCATTCATAGAATTTGCATAATATTTACATCCTGTACATACTGCAAAAACAATAAGAGTGGTATGCAATTTCTTGTTTAACCCATATCTGTGTTAGATGTGTTGGATATGTGAAATCATACAGTCTTTCAAGTATGTTTTGGTGGTAATGGACACTTTTGAATACATCTGCAGTGCAAATGTTGTTATCAGACGCCCTGCTGGGTGTTTATACACACCGATGACGAAATCCCATCAGCACCAATGTCACACGCCATAAAGGATCGGCTGAATGCAGTTGTTTGGCATCCAGTTTGACTCATCTGTGCTGTCAGAATCTGATAAATGGACCAAATTCAAAAAAGAAAAGAGATCACGTGGAAGCATATGTGTGGTAGTTTGTGGTTTTCTGGACCATGATGATTCAAGCTTTAAATACTTCAGAACACTTTCTCTCGTTTTGTATTCAGCCGGTGCTTTTAGCAAAACTGTGCTTCCTGTAAACAACCTGAATGACTCGACTCCCATTATTCAGCCATCCTTAATTACATTTTTTTTTTGGATTTCGTTCATGGTTGCTTAATCCATGATCAGCTAAACTGCAGTAGGAGTCTAATGATATACCTTATTATTGAGTCCAGAACAGAGAAGTTCCTGTAGAGGGAGAAAGTTATACTGACATTTAAAGGTCACCTGCTGAGATTTGTGAGGAATTTTTTCATTGAATGACCAGAGGAGTATTTACACTTGTATAATTTTTTATTCTTAAAGGTCCTGGGCTGGACTTTTGCGTATGGCTCTGTCTTCGTAAATGTCGTCTGGGCTTTGTTTTTTTTTTTTTTGTCCATCCGGAGAATCGCCCCATAGAGGTCCTCATGCGTTAGAGTCCAGTCTTTAATAACGTCTGTGAAAAACAGACAGCTTTTTAATCATTATTCACTGAAAATCAGTAGTTTTGGTAAGTCAGTAAGGTTTAATTAATATTTTAGTACATGTTAATTATTGCACGAAACACCGACCAGGCTATTATTGGCAATTTCTCGTTTGCTGTCAGAAAGTCAAACGGGATAGAAAAGAACACATTGGTGAGTAAATAATTATTTTTTGTTTTATGTTTCTATGAACATCCTAGCATCATAGTGACAAGTTTTTAATTGTATTTAGTTTTTACTTAAAATTTTTTTGTTTTCATATTTATTTTGCTTTTATTTTTTTAATATATTTTTTTTATCATTTTCTATTTTATTCCATTTAAATTTTGTAAATATTATGTATGATATTTAAATTAAATATTATTATATTAATTTAAATATGTATTATATCTACATCAATATACTAATTATTCTTCTATATTTAATAAAAATTATTATATTCGTTAATCATTGTATTCCCATTTATTCTTAGCATTAATTGTATACAAATACTCTATTTGTTGATTGCATGCATTTAGCATAATTGTTGATGATCAGTGCAAAATTATGACATTTTATATCCAAAGTCGGTATGTGTTGCTTAATCTGTCTTTTTCTTCCTTTTTGACAAGGTTTTATTTGGTTTCATTTTTACCATGTTTATTTTTTATTATTAGTATTATTTTTATATAATATAATAGATATATATCATATATACTATCTATATATATATCATCTATATAGTATCTATTTTATATATATTTGTTTTGCTATATCAATTATTATTATTATTTATTCTTTTGTATTTGTTCCTGCAGTCACAATGAGACAGAATTTTAGGAGGGTCGTGTCACTTAATAAGCAGAAGATGCTTAAAGGAAACAGCACTAGAACAGTGTCAGCGGCACTTCCTGACGCCCAGCTGGGGAAAGTCAGCACATTTTATGAGGTCACTGTGGCTATAAATAGTGCTACCTCAGCCGGGAGGGAAAATGCCTGCAAACCAAGTTTTCAATAACTGGTGCACAAAGGGTGTCACTGAAGAGTATTCAGCTCCAGATCGGCTTGTTTTGACTGTGTGAGTGGTTGTGGTGGGGGAAGGATCTTAGCATCATTAGAGGACCGTTGCAGTCATTGCTAGTGCCATCACATTCATGCCATCTGCCACCTGCTTTTGTGTGTGTATGTTTGAGGAGTGGTTTGTGTTTCTTTTAGGGCTGCAACAACGAATCGATTCAATCGATAAAAATCGATTACTAAAAGAGTTGGCGACGAATTTCATAATCGATTCGTTGTGTCGCGCGACGCGGAGACGTTTGATTATTAAAAAAAAAAAAACTTTAGTTGAGCGCGGAGCGGAGTGAACACACTCGGTCTCTCTCGCGCACTGATGCTAGCAGAGTTCGGAGCCTCATATAGGCTCTTTCCCAAATGGCGCACTTCATGTGGACTTTCAGTCTCGTGGACTTAAATTGCGTGTGCTCGCCGAGTCTACGAGTCCGTAGCCCGTCCCATTCAACATTTCAACACCATCTGAGCGGCTGTTTTCTGCAGCAGGCAACATAGCCTCAAAGAAAAGAGCGAGCCTGAGCCAGGAGCATGTGGACATGCTCACATTTTTGCATTGCAATGCAAAGTGTCTTAACAAAGGGAGTGAGAGAGAGTAAGTGAGTGTGTGTGGTCGTGTGATGTAGTTGTGTGCGTGTGTGCCTCTGCGAGTGTGTGCTCTGCGAGGGAGGCATAGGGAGGCTCTCTCTCTCCTCAACCCCCCCCCCCATCAGCGCTCACAGTCAAGGAGAACACACGTCAGCAGCAGCTCTGACTGGAAGGCTGCTCGGCCAATCAGCACACATCTGGTCAACTGTGTCATCAGCCTGAGATTGAGGAAGGGTTCTCTCTCTTTTTCTCTCTAACCCTCTCTCTCTCTCTGATGCGGGGAGCAGCGCCGTGCCGTGTGTGTGTGTGAGCGTGTTGCTGAGAGATGATGAAACATCCGCGTCAGTGAGCCATTGGGAAGCTTCTCCCTGCCTGAGGATGTGAGAGAATTGGAGGCTGAACGAGGGATCCACTCCATCCTGCAGGCTGAGCCGTCTGCACAGGCCTGCTTTCCCTCTTTCTCTCTCTCTCTCCATCCTCTCTTTCTCGTGAGGCTTCTCTTACCCTTTTTTCCCTTCTTGTTCTTCCTCTGTGGAGCAAGGGGATCGTCATCCCCCCCATCGATTCTTTTTTTGTGGTGGTGGCGGCTCCCTCCTTCTCTTCCTCCTCCTCCTCCTCCTCCCCCTCTCTCTCCATCTCCACCACCACCTCCTCCTCTCTTTTTTCTCTATTCTTCAAGAGGACCTATTTGGAATAGCAAACCTCCATGTATGACAATTTGTACCTGCATGGATTTGAAGACTCGGAGGCGGTGAGTTATTTTTCTCGCGATCAGAATTGGCTATGGCTATATATAGTGTTTTCCCACTGGCTATATGTGTGTGTGTGTGTGTGTTTGGTGCG